>LUCM01002802.1:0-21484 GCA_008360955.1 Fasciolopsis buskii | reverse complement strand
TTCCGGATATGTCTAAGTGATTCAGAATAAACTGTGTCAATGAATCGACAAGCCCTAGTAAGGTCGTTTAAGGAGGGTTTTGACGAAGGGTCGACGAGATGGAAGGGTGGGGCCAACTTGGTGATCGCTGCCTCAGCTAAAGTCTTCTGGGCAACGGCTCTGATCAGTCGTTTCTCCAAGTCTTCAGATCTTCTATTTATTTCATAAAACACATCAATTAGGTTTACCGAGCGGATTCTTATTTGCGATTTAGGTAAACATCGTGATCCGCCCGTTCTCTTGATAGCATTGTTACACGGTTTAAAAATTGATTTGAGTGAGAAAAACGGACTATGTAAAAGAGACTAAAGTGGCGCACAAGCAATGTGCAGAACAATTTGTGCAATTTCTCTGAACAGATTACATTGTTTTCTAACAAACGATTTGTAAGTAAACTCGGTAAATCTAGTAAAAGTAATGCAGTAAAGTTTCAATACGCGCGCCGACTTACCGGGCTCAAAGACACTTTAAAGTTATCATTAATATATTTATCAGAAATAAAAGAGGGCAATTGACACTACTGTAAAAACCCACTTTTATACTGCAGGTCTGGGAAAGACAATCGCAAATGTTACTGCCTGAAAACGATCAGAGTGTCAGGATGATAACCGAGGTATTGCTGAATTTTTATTCCACAAGTTCTAATTTTGGCTAGGTTTCGGGAGTGTGAAAGGCGGCACTCTGGGTAACTAGGTTGAAAGAGTGAAACTGAGAGGTAATGTGAAATCGGCCCCTCAGGAAGCCGCCTAGCGAGGGGTTGGTGAAATTGTGAGTAATAAGGAAGTTAACCGACTGTTTTGTAACGTCTTCTTTCATGAACCTGGATAGAATTAGTGCAGTATATGGGTGGAAATTTCTTAAGGCTATGCATAGAATAATTTTAGTAGCGGGGAACAATAATAGAATTCTTCTACTGTGACGGAAAAGTGGCGCAAGATTTAGAGAGCTAGAAAAGATTTAGAAGGATCATAGGAAGATCTGGATCAGCGGCGCGAAATAAGACTGATGTGATGCCATCGGATCCCGGCGTATGGGATTGCTTGGCATATTTCGCCGCTGTCATGATGCCAGCAACGTCGAACGAAATGGAGAATAACTTAACCGAAGTCAGTATGGGGTGGATTTCAGAATACAACAGATTGCCATTAATCATAGTTGAATGAAAATCTGTATTGAATACTTCTGCAATGCTTGCAGGGACTCTATGCGTAAGGTGCTGAATATGATGAAGTTCGGAGAGGCCGGTGATTTATGCTGAGAACGAGTCTTGAAAATGTGGGCAATCTTCTGAATTGGATTAGGCATTCCGAGAGCTGACTTTTTCTGCCTTTTGGACCTTAGTTCAGATTTAATAAGAAATTCTTGTTGCAAGCAGTTACCTTGCATTAAGAACTAGAAGCCTCCTGTTTTATTGAAGATTTTCCGGGTGTTTAGATCTTTAATCTGGAGCTGACAAAGTTAACTGAGCTTCTTTAGTTTATGTTGGGTGAGCGGAGTGGATGGAGGATTAATGGTAAAAAATAAGCTTTGTGTAATCATCAGGCGCCACATTTGTGCAAGGCAGGCAATAAAACGAAGCTAGGCTAATCAATGGTTCGCAGAGCGTCAGAGATTTCGTCCCACCTCGTTGACATATGGGACTGGACAGTTTTGCCGGTGCACATAGGTAAGGAGGGTTTGTCACGGAGTAAGAAGCCACACGTGATCATTTTATAGTCACTCCCAGGGAGGGGTTTAATACAGAAACCTCAGCATTAGGAGTGCTATGCGTAAAACTAAATAAAAATTATTACGGAACCTTGTGGGCGTAATCACCTGCTGAAATGATCCATTGCTTTGCAGGCGATTGCTTCGTAGAAACAAAGGAAACTTCCTGAGTCCAAGAAAGATTCTCTGATGTTTGGCGACTTTGCGGCCTAGCCAATCACGGCTGTTCCTTTTGGTGGGCAGCAAGGTGGTCAGCGCCGGCCTAAAATTGTCAAGACAATTGCGTGGGAATTTTCGAGGCCTGCCAGTTTCCATTTACACTTTACCTGATATGGAGACGCAGTCCCAATGGTGAATGTGGAGCAGGCCTTGCGGACTATCCCAGCTTGCCCGAAAGTGGGGCCCAGAGATTGGAGAGGAGATGTATATATTGGTATATTTTTCGAATACTTTGGGAGGCATATTGGCTGCACGGTCAAGTGTTACGCGGGTAACATCAGTTCTAGGGAGGGAGTAAGCACACAGGGGGAAATAATAATAATAGTAATAATAATAATAATGTATATTTTCTCGATTGCGAGATGCATGCGCAAGGCAAGATCAATTTTTTACATAGATGATGCACATGGAAATACGGACTATGTGAATCGAAGAGACAGGGGTGAAAGCGACCTCTAGTGATTTGGGAGGCTTTTTTTGTTTTTGTATATCTCTCGACATACGAGAGTCATGCGCAAGATAACATTAAAATTAGGCCAGGAAGGCACAATGAAGGCATAGAAAACGGAAACCAAACATACAATGCAATGTGGTTTACGCTCACGGGATCATAACAGGCAATGTGGTTCTCCGAGCAGGGGTCTTTAATTCAAGCTAGGTAATTGTTCGCAAAGATTTTTCTGTGGTTGCATTCCAGTCCTACACTGCAAGTTATATTGTTTGAATGCAACAAAGGTGCGTATCGCGGGAGCAAAATATGGCTGGAGGGCAATGGCTGTCGCCGCCCGTTGGCCGGGGTACTCGATAGTCAAGAGAGTCATAGGGTGGAGATGAGTATCAGTATGGATGCGATAACGGAATGGAAATGAGCGAAAACTAAACTGGATATCAAAAAGGTAGTATAAAACTCAAATTCAGAAGGCACAGACCGATTAAGCAAGGAGAGCGGCGACAAAGGATGGGTATTGTGCCATCGTAATACTAATACATGAGGTTTGTTTCGAGCAATTTTGCGTTCATAAGTTGGGCTGGGTCTAGAAATAAACGTGGCGTTGGAAGAGAAGGAGAACCGGAGTCAAATGGGTCAATGTCTGGTGGACTCGAGTGAAGAACTGTTACCAGGAGCATCGGTATATTGCCAAATTCCGCAGATGAAAATAGAGGTTAATGAAAAACGACGGTCTTCAGCTGTTTTTGGGTGTCAATATGCATTGTAAACGTCAGTTCATATCACATGCCAATAAAAACGCTGACCATTCGTGAGTTCTTTTTGTATGGATTTGTTAGAAGAATTTCGGGAAGGAGCAAGAGGAAGCCAGTACAAAGTGGTGCACATGAACTTATGAGCTACAGTGCTGTTTACCACAACAGTGCTAATGGGTGGGGCTGACCGAGTGCTGGCCACCCAACCTGAAAAACACCGTTAGAGGGTGAACGCAGGAGGTGTAATCCGCCATCCTAGTTGCACCCGCACACCGCTGCAGCCGAGCTGCCCGCCCGATGTGCGCCGGCCAAAGCGGTGGATATGACCGCGCCCCGCACTATTGTGGTAACGCCCACGTGCTCGAGGTGTCGTGGAAGGAGTTTGAGCATGGTATGGTAAGGGATACATCGTCTTTCCAGGATCGGATTATCGCCAGAGCATTGGGGAATTGTTTCTATCCAAACAGGACTATAAGGCCTGGAAGAGAGAAAAAAGACGGACGGCAGTCTGGCCTAGCTGCCAGCTGCAGATTAAGAAGCGATCAATCTTACAGGCAGCTCAGAGAAAGAAGTTACTAGGGCGCATAGTACAATTCAAAATATACGGACGGTGACTGAGGAATCTGGTTTTTCTTTTTTATAGACATATATATATATACGTTTTTAAATAGGTGGGCTGGCTAGTCTAGTGTGTGGATCGTTCGCGCTATGAGTAAACAGAATGAACCGGTATTTGGTAGGATCGTCCACACTGTGAGTAAGGAGAATGAGCCGGTATTTAATAGGACGGACAGGGAGTAACTGCTGCTGATCTAAACAATGGTCGAACTACAAAGATGGATGCACTAGGGATTGACTGAATTCCACTTGGTAATCAAGGATTATATGTCGCACTAGGGGCCGTGCCTTTCGAAACAAGAAATGGTCACGAGCCAGTGGGTATGGTTGATGTAAGCGGTCACTATGGGGAGAGAAGATACCACATAGGACTCTATATTCGCGGCGATAGTTTGAAGTTTGAATTGGCCAAAATCGACAGGTATCGATGAGGCATGATAAAGAAAGAATCCAAGACATTTGCCTCATTTCGTTTGGAGGGTAGCGTTTGGGTTCGTCCGAAACAAGGTGATTTCTACAGGCCAGTCATTTGCATGAAGAGAAGAGTTAATGAAAAGTAAGGGTGCGGGTGATAGCGAATGTTTTTCTTTTTTTCTTTTTTTTAGAATACAGTTGCAGGTTATGGTTGCCACACCGTGTTTGGCGACTGTGTTGGGATTAGTAAGGTGAGTGGGTGGGAGAGGGCTATGGGTGAGCTACCCTATACGCAGTCAGAACGATAAGGTTAATGGATAGGAAGTCAGACTATTTAGCGATAGGCACCATTTTCCAGGCAGAGAAACGGCGAGTAGCATCTGACGTGGAACTGCACACAACAAAGTAGCATGCGCTGGTGTCGGAGCTCTGTTTAAAGTGGAAGAGACTAGGTTGATTCCTAGTGACATTAGTAGGGAGATTTACTTTCCTTTCCGCAATTAACGAAAAGGTGACATTAATGCGTTTTTCAGAAGCCCAATCCAGTTTCATATACTCCATCCTCAAGTAAGTACGGGTGGTATAGATTGATGAGATAGGGTACAGTAACTACTTTACGTACTTCGTTTTTAAATGCAATAGATAATGGTGACAGAATGCGCAGCTGATGGGGGAGTTTATTCCATAGTGACGAATATCTAACAATAAAGAAGTTGGCTCTAACGGAAGTCTTTGGGACAGGGAGATTTATAATAGGATCCGCATTTCGGAGGGAGTACGGGAGTGGGTTTCTAACACGAGGTGCAGAGACGCATTTGTCCCCTGTGATAATATTGTTAAAGAGTACCAGGTTTGCTCTTATGCGTCGGAGCCACAAAGGATCTAATTTCAGCGAATCACAGCGTTCCCTGTAATTTAGGCTTGTAGAGTAGCCAATTAACTGCTTGGTAAATGCACGCTGGACGTTTTCAATCGCAACTCTGTCGCACTGCCTCATGTTAGAGCAGACTAGAGAGCGATACTCTAGAATGGGTCTGACGTGGGTCCTAAAGAGGTGTAGTTTGCTTCCGTCCAACTTCAGGGTTCGGTGTAACAGCCCCACTTATTTATTTGCTTTCGCCACCTGTACGAGAGCATGCTCCGAGAAGTTTAGGGTGCAGGAATAATTTAGGCCAAGGTCCCGGACTTGGCAATTTACGGGGATGGATTGGTTCCAAGCCTGAATTCACTTAGGTGTATAACGCATTTGTACCCCATGAGGCTGCATTTTTCAGCGGAAAATTTCATCATCCAGTCGTGTGCCCAGGAGTTGAGTGACGCTAAGTCCTGTGATATGTGACGTATGGTGAATTCTAAAGCTTCAGGGCAAAAGGTATACACAATTTTGATATCGTCTGCGAAGAGAAACGGAGTGCCGTTTCGAATAACATCGAAGACATCATTAACGTACAACAGGAAGAGCAGGGGGCCCAGGACGCTGCCTTGAATCACACCGCTGGACACTAATCTAGGTTCAGATATTAAGCCATTTACTTGCACTATCTGCTTTCTAAATGACAAATAAGATGAAAACCACGACAGCATTGGGTCAGCAATACCGTAGGATGCCATTTTACTTAGCGACCTAGGGTGGGATACTCTGTCGAAAGCTTTCGTCATGTCTAAAAAGATTACTATAACTGATCTCCCAGTACTCAGGGCCTCGGTGATAGTGTTCAGGCAGTCAGTCATACAGGTAGCGCAGGATTCCTTACAAAGGAAGCCATGCTGACCATGGTTAATAAATTTATGTTCTAGAAGGTAGGCCATAAGACTATTCTTAATAAGGGGAAATAACAAAAAAGAGTTTTGCAGGATGAACAAGCACGTGTACCGCAGGTGTAAGCTTCAATTGGAGGATGAGATCGGGCGTCAAGATATGTCTGCAGTAGTGGGATTTAACCAGCAGGTAAAATTGACATGAAAGTTAAATTGAAATAACGAAAGCCTTCAAAAGCCATGAGCACGAAGTTAAAGGTTCTGAAGACGGAAGAAGACAACTGGTACTGACGGCCGATACATGCCCAGTATTAAAGTGGATATGAAAGAAAAGGACGGTTATTTTACCGTAGATTCTGCAAGGATGAAAATGATTAGAAGTCTTTCGCAAATGCGGGAAGCTGAAGGACAACGATGAAAAATTGTGGTAAACCATTGACCGAAGACAAGAAAAAGGGAAATATAGTCGGTAGCTAGGATGAGACTGAGGATTACCAATGCACGCGTTGAACAGGTTTTGTTGAGGACATAAAGCGTTACCTTGTGAATGAGTAAGAATCGAATATGAATAGTTATATTCATTTATGTGCCTTGCTGTGTATGTACAGTGCAACATCTAATGTTAAGAGAAACTTTGCGTTGACATATTTTATTGATGGAGTCTCCCTGAATGTGCCTACACTTATATGTACTTGTGGAGACTACTAGGAACAAAAAAGATTAGCCCTATTGATTAACTTGAGATAGAAATTCGAGCGTTACATTCAATCAACACCCCAGGCCCAGCTCATGGGCCCTTATTTTTGGGGCGTACCATCGGGTGTTTTGTGACTGTGCAACTGACAAGAAAATGATCGCCTCCGGGGAAACTGCTGTTGATGGGTTTGCGGACATGCGATAAACCTACTGTAAATGTGGGTTGCAGGATAGTGGCAGTGTGGTAGACAAACGATAACCGCGGAATCAATTTTAATTTTAGTCAATCTTTAGAATTTTCCCGTTTTTCATTTGTGACTTCCAATATCTGGTAGGGTGTTGCATCTTTTCAGTGAATGAGCTTGGGCCCAGGGGAAAATGATGATGGATGCTGTCGTCCTGGCCACCAGTGAGGGCAATATTTTTTTCTGACTAACTGTCATGGTTAGAGGAGTAAAAGTCAGTAGTGCTGAATTGTATACAGCTTGGTGGTTGCTTTCGTTTTGAAGGTGATGGTTATAAAATGGATATATCGGTGAAGACATGGTTGGTCCACGAGGAAATGGTTGGTATGGTGCAGATCGTTGGTAAAGTGAGTACGCAGCTTGTTGGAGGGCAATTAGGCGTATGGGCTAGTAGCAGTGCGTAGGAATAATTTTTGTATAGACAGTGGGCGTTCACAACTGGGCGGTGGGCCGTGGGTAGCCAGGGGCTGATGAGTGGTGAAGGTGTGAGCCGCAAAGGCTGGGTAAGAGAACCGGCCGGAAAGAACAGTTGACATTGTTCCACTTCCCCTCCAGCTGATCCCCTTAGGTAGAAGTAGTATATGTATGCCGATGGTCAAAAAGTGTGAAACAGTGGGTGAGATAACAACGCGGATCTCAGGAATTGGGTGTCTGAATGGCTATTATAATACCCTAAACTGAAGAACTACATAACCATAGGCCTCTGATGATTGAGCCTGCAGGTTTTGTGTGTTGACCACATACTGGTAACTGGCTTCGTGATACGGATTCGGGATCACTGGGCGACCCTATATTGGATTTTCAAAATGCCGACTCGCAAGGCGGACGGCGTGCAAATTTGCCATCTATACTCTGTCGGCTGCAGCCGCTTGGAGACCATTGGTGAAGACTTCCGAGACTCGTCGGCGTACTGCTGAAAAACGGCCCCGGCTGCCGTGCCTGATGCGTCGGTTTTCGAAGATATGAGCTGGAATGTGAGTAACGTTATTCTGGTGAAAGTTTCTTTCATGGAAGTGCAGGCTTCTTTTGCTACCCCGGGAAATGTAAATTGACGTCTAACTCCCCGCAAGATGCATTTGAGGCCACCAATGACTTCCGCATAAAAGAGGTTAATGGGTGATTGAGGTTAATCAGGCCGACAAACTGTTGCGATTATCGACACTAAGGATGCTCCGGGGACTCCTGACTAGCAGATAATCGATGGCGTACTGGATTTACACCTGACGCAGGGGCGGTGTACGCTGAGAATGTGACTCTGGGCTGTCCCGGTGCACATTTGGGGCGTCAATCGTCATTCCGTATTTGATATGGAAAACCGAAAATGACACTTGGGCCAACTCACTGATGCTGTTATGAGTAGCTTGCAAACCAAGTATCGTCCAATGCACGAACTTGCTCTTTTTGCCTCGTCTGCCATTGTGCATAAGCCTTCGAAAGGTTTGAGCCGTTTCTGGAACCGATGTCCTTCTTAACGAACTCAAGCAATCCAGGAGGCTCCGCCACCGCCGTTATTGGTCCATTGGTCTCCTCTACGGGGATTCTATTGCCCATCGGCATCAAGTGTATGCCGCTGAAGATCTTGAGGCTGAAACATGCCAAGGTGAGGTCCTATGTATAAGGAATGAAAGACCTGGCGGCAACTGTGATCCGGCTAATTGCTCTGTATCCCCTACATAGTGACCGTTTGCCGTTGCACCAGGGAACCAAGTGAAGGAGGGGCACAAGGACTACTGGAATGAGCTTTAGTGTCCAGCTCCAATATATAGTCAATTTCTCCTTTGGCTAGGCGGAAATTTTCAGATGCCCAGCGGCAAGGCCGGCTTAAGTTCAGGTGCCCTATGGTCTCTGCATGGTCGACTGCGTATGTGGCGACGGCGAAAAGTATACCGGTGTGTCAAACTGTGGTCATGAGGCGAAAGATAGCTTACCGCGCAGCTGCAGAGCCGGTGGTTCGGCGCACTGATTTGTGGTACCGGCAAACGCTCCAGCTCCAGTCAACGACGTTTGACAGTCTAACATTTTACTGTGCTGAGCATGGGCTAACTGGTCGGAGAAATTTTGTGCTAATGATTGGACATTCGAATTTGTCGAGGATGGTTTCCCTAGTGAAATCGGTGGGTAAAACCCAGGCCGTGTTGGAGAACGATGCATATTCGTAGAGATACTATTGCCGTGTGCGTCTCACTGCATCTGTGCCGGGTCATGGGGACTTATTTTAACCTCGTCAATTGTATCCAAACGTAAAATACAATTTTTTGGCAAACGATTGATAACTGGTAGATATCCCGGTGCCATGTTCTGCAGCCACGAACTGTTAACCTGGTTTCATTTCCTTTCGCTAGGAAATGTGCCCTCGAGACCATATTTATTGCTGGAACACCAAAGCGGTTACCATGCATACAGTGATCTTCCGCGGTTGATGTAAAGGATCGCATCTGTGAGCAGTTGCTGCGCCTGCTTCGACGCAAGCCGTACCGATCCCGTAGCCGCTATCCGCTGGCAGCTGGCCGTTTCAATGATGCCTCAATTCTCGACAACGTATTTGACAATTTCTGCTCTGCAGACAATGATGAGTCAGTGAAGGACGGAAACGCATTCAGTGCTGGGACACTCCGGCCGAAGATAAATATTTTGTCACTAGCGACTTCTCCTATCTTCTTTAATAGATATCTACTGGTTGCCCTAAGCAATGGAGTTAAATGAAGCGGAAGCCGTTGATTTTAAGTCAGATTTGAAAGATGCTCCCCTTAGAAGCCGCGCTTCCCGATTTGGCCCTTAAGCCTTCCTGCTCCTAAAGCCAACAGAAAAGTCAACTGCTTTGCCCGCTGGTATCAGGTAGAGGCAATCGGAGTTATTGTTCTTCATTTAACGCTTCATAACTACGGGAAGATACCATAGGGCCCACAACCTGAAGAGTCAAGCCTGGGCGAAGATGGCAAGCAACCGATCTAAAACGACGGACGCTGCTGGTTATTCTGTAATTTTCGAACTCCAGTTCAGCTATAATAATCCGTAATTTACGATCGGAATGCATGAAGGAAGGTGTATTCAGATGTGAGGCCCCTACTTTTGGTCTGGCGATGGGCTTTGCTCTGCGAACATGGTACCTTAATCAAAAGATATTTTCAATGGAAAATCCTGAGCAGCTACATACAAAAGATACAACTAACAGTAGTCAACACAAAAAAGCAACCGCCAGGATGTAAACTTTTGCAAACTAAGGTTCCATTTTACTGCTTTAAATAAAATTACGACATTCTATCAGGCAATAAGAATTTGCTTACTTTCACTGAGCAGCACAATTTGACTCACCTACGGCCTACCCACTTTGCCAATATTTGTCTACTCCTTGGTTGCCACAGTTCTGACTCCCGCCGAAATTGATCTGAACGTCATTATGCTATAGAACACGTTCTCTAGTTTCGCTAATCTGCTTTTACGCATAGTTACACGTCTTTACCTCCCCGTTCAAATTTCAATCTATACATTTACAAAAATCTTGGCACCACCCTGCTCCTCACTCACCATGTGACCCGGGTCGTTGCGTCTCTAGCTCATTGCCGTACTTCAATTATTGTGGGTCGTCCTTTCTGATGGCGTCCAGCGTTATTGCGGTATTCGTGGCCCACAAAATTACACTCAGGCCCATTCTATAGACGGATATCGCAAAAAAATCTCCTAATCCACTCTCCTCTCTGTGATAGGAGACGACTTTTGGTCTGTCCGCTCGCCTCCTTAATCACACTGTCATACCCCATGTGATACAGCCTTACCTATCGTCATTTCCGTCCCTCACATCCAAAGCGTCTGGCCGATTTGTGGAAGACTTTGATTTCTAGGCCTAAACGACGATGCCACCAAAAAACATCGCATCAACACCACAGCCCATCCGTGGCCTATAATGCACTGTTATTGTCACGCATATGTTACTTCGGACTAATAATAAAGTGCAGAAACTAGAACGAGCTACTGATTAGTCAACCGACAAAATGCCCTTGGCTAAACCAGTGATCACAATGCTGATTCCTCTCACATACCTTACCAAAACGCTGGAGACCCAGTATGTAAACACCTCTTTAGTGCCAGTTTGACTGGCGGTGCAATTTCTTCAGAAATCATGCAGCGACACCTACGGGCATCTAACGTTCCGTCCACACTATGTTGGGCACGCTTAAAAATACTGTCGTCGTTACTGGTAAAACGATAGGAAACACCTCAAAATTTCTAAGATTACAAGCGATTGGTGAGCAGATATTGTCAAATACTGTTTCAATCCATCAATCCCGCGTTTGTGATGAAGTCTACTTGGAGTTAATATATGACCGTTTAGTTTGTTTGCTTCAAATCTATCGAGATTATTTAAGAAGAAATCCCTATTCCGAGGAAGGCCTTTAGATGGGATGCAGGCAAAAATCCAAAAACGCTTCCATTAAATAGAAACTCTCCTCAGTCGCTCGGCACGGTGGTTGCCCAGGAGCCAGAAGTGACCTCACCTCTGTCACAGGCAACTAGCAATCACCGCCTTTGCTTCGACCAACCTGTAAACGTTTGCACGTAACCACTTACTCCACCTCTCCATTGACAGAACTCAAAGACACTTTTCTTCCCCTGAACCTAGAGTTTCTGGCATCATTGAGGCCCATCTAGTCTCACTCGGACACAAAAACGTCAGCACCAACGACGAACCTGTGATCACACCGCCGAGCAATGCAATGGCCCCCCCGATGATACGAGGACGGTCTTACCTCTTCTATTTTGATTTTGGGTTAATCTTGCCACTGCGCTGGCTATACCATCTGGTTCTTACCGCACTGATTTCTTTAAGCCAGGTCCTCTTTCATGTAGCACGGAGAGTGTCCTTGCTCGAAAACAAAAGATTTGCAAGGTGGTATGAAAGGCCTAATAATGCAACAAATGCCTCTCATCAAAGGCCTGAGATGTTACATCCGAGCGGCCAAGCAAGCTCTTCAAAATCTCCATGCAGCATATTTCTTCTGCCATTTCGGTAATATGACCACCCTCCATTTGCCAGCGCCGCGGCTCAAAAAATGGACCGTACAGATTTCACTGATGCCTAACTTTCGTTCACACCTATACAGACATAAAAGTTTCTTTCCGCCTCCCTTCATGAACAACCACCGTCTTATCATTCCTATTCCAACCATTTCCTTTTCATTCCCATGTTGCCCCCCAAAAGGTCGGATTGTCCATGTGTCAGCGCAGTGGCCTGCAACTCCTTCACCTTTGATTTTGTCTGTTGCACCATCCTCGACTAAAAAGACCTTGTTTCCAGCTGCTTGTCAACTTTTACAATTAGCTTTGAATTGTTATGCACGAACTCTGCTCTTGCGACCCTTCTACTAGCGCAGCAAAAGTGGAAACATAAACCTTTGTTTTGCTTTAATCAACTGCCACTCTTTTTCAAATAAACCTACTCACCTGAATTGACTCAGTGTGTCTACAAATCTAAGTAGAGTGCTGATGACGTCCATCTCCCCGTAGTGTTTTGTTCCAATATTGAGGCACCAAAAATCCACGTGCCCTTTGTCTCTCGCCTATATCACGCGGTTTGGGTTCCGGAAGTAATGTCACCCACCAGAAATAATAACGTTTTAGGCCCCGTTCTTTTTACAAACTCTGGTGAAATACCTTCAGCGAACTTCACATATGCTTTTCCCGGAAAGAGACCACGTGATGGTTCATGATGTGATCCTAATCCTTGCTTCCCTTCCTAATAATTCTATCCACACTACTCGCTCATTTCATATTGAATGGCAGTTCCCACACTCCGCACTGCACCAGACTGGCTGGGGAAGCTTTTCCCGCTGACTAGCCCCCAGATGAATGCCGACGAATTTTATTCCGAAAAGGAATCCCCAAACTTACCAACAATAAAATAAGTAGAAATAAAGCTGTACAATTTGCCTTTCCAAATCCAAATTCCTTAGGTTTTGAAATCAGTCTTCCCTGGCATGACTTTTTAAGTTTACTGTTTTGTACCGTTCTTCTGACATTACCTCGCGCACAATTGAGTCTTCCGTTTGAAGAGAATAAGCCAAGGCATGTAGACACCAAGCCCCCTGACGCACCCTTAAAACTGCATAAAATATCTTGTGATTGCAAGCCCATCTTGCACCCCTACTTTGTCAAATGGCAAGTCTCTGACAGCCCTAAAGGGTATCTAAGAAGTTCAATCAACGTTTCGGTTCTTTAACACCCCAACTACAGTCAATGATCCACTGCAACTATGGGACAGGAATAACCTCGCCTTATCCGCTGTATGCTTCGGTATTAAGCCTAGCGCACGCAAGGTAGTACGCCTCAAGCTCGGGACTAGCCAATGCTCTGAAGGTACCCCCTGGAAGCCATTACTAGTGGTGGCTCCAAACTATGGCGGAAACTTTTGGACTTTAAATAAACCGTGAGTAACTTTCAATTAATTAAAAATAAATAAGAATTCCATGCCAGAATAAAGCACCCTCGCATTATTCCTCTAACTGTCGTTCCATTATCTACAAGTCTGTTGCCTACTTGTTGGAGGAAAAGCAGTGAAAAATTGCATCGTAAAATACTTCCTAACCATCCGACTGCTTAACTTCAGACAGCATATCTCCCTCCATTTACCCTCCTGCTCTTCTTACCACCTTGATTTCATTGAGATTTTAACAAACATATTGAGTTGGGGTATACTAGTTGCAGCCATATACCTTGATAATTCTGAGCATTTTCCCATGGCCCCAATGGGCATCGTATACCTGAAGTTATATCCTTCCGCATCTTCAATTCCCATCTATCCCGGATATCATCTTCCCCTACCCAAAAACTCAGGCTGTACCCATTGACGTTATCACTTCCAATGGCTAACTTGCTACTATTAATTTTATGCAGGGTAGATTATTAGGTCCCAGTTATTCCTAATGCCCTTAAATGATGTACTAAATTCAGTATCTCAAAATATCCTTTTTTCGCTGATGACGTGAAAATAGATTGTCACTTGAAGCGGAACAAACTTAGTACCGCGGCCAGATAAATCGCTGCCGACCTGTGCACTTAAGACGGTTGGTTTACTTTCTTGGTTGATGGGCTTTTCTGTCGACAATGCGTGATAACCACTTGGAATTTCATAATACCTAATGGCTCAGTTCTCCCATTCGGGCCTTCTGCCGTGTGCGAACCCACAGTTTACAGCGTTCATTTAAGCTATTCTGTCTCTCTCAGTTTCCCAAAACGTGTAGATCTTCAGTCGGCTAAAGCAAGGAGAAATATAAGCCTCTTGTCCGACGGCCTTCTCTGCATGTTTAAAATTCACGTATTGAACATGGCGCTTTGATATAATTAAGCATGTCCAAGTCACACAGTATTTCCTTTGAAAGCTTTTACATGCCTTTCACCAAGCATGTTTTGAGTTGGCCAACGAATCTGAGTTACAAATGAAGTTGATCAGTTACCACACATGAGCCACTCTGACTATGCCAAGTAAAATTTAATCTGATATTTTCAGATAGTCGGGTGATCAAGCGTTCCCCCTGCAAAGACCCGCCTAAATTCTCCCCTAATAGTTCCTGCCCCCTCCGTTACCGGTCTCCGCCAATCCATATAAATTTGGCCAAATTCTCTTTCATGTTGCATTTCATTCGAAATGTTCATTCCAAGTTTTAGAACAAAACTACCGATTAAGATGCGCTATGCAAGAAACCAAGCCAATTTGAAAGCTGTCAAACATGCTTGCCTAAGAGTCACCAAGGTTCTTCGACTGACCAATATTCATAACTCCTACGAGACTGCTTTTCAGTCACCCAGCTGGTTCTAAAATCTAACCCAAAGTCATCATCTACATTACATTTCACATGGTCAAACCTCGACGCAATACCGTCCTATTCGGAGACGGAATGGCTTTCGACCGTTTGTCATAGATTGCCGTCCCTCAACAGCGCAGAAACTGGGAGCACTTCAGGAAAACATGGGCATTTTGGCGACCTCTGCTCCGCATGACAGACAAATTCTTCGCTGAAGGTAGCCCACTTTCTTTCACAAAAGACGAGTAGTTGAATCCATATAGGAAATTTTCACAGGCCCTCCGTCAGATCATGATCTGCAGTGTGCTGGAAGTTATTTCCACTGCTGGGGCAGCCTGTTCTTTTCACGTTAGCAAGTCATGGCGTTGTTGGTTTTTCAACAAGACTTTCACTACGCACTGCTATAGAAAAGGAAAGTAGTATGAGGTAAACACACGCGGGATTAAACTAACTGTGGTGTATTACATGCCTCGGGTTAGTAACATAGCCAAGTTAATGCCCAACCACTCTTGGTGATATACATAGCTACTATTGGGTCCATCAAGTTAGTGCAACTCAGGGTGTTGTGAAAATGATTACCTGATATTGCGCCGTGGTCAAAAGGTTTGAGGACATGAGAGCAAATGAGAAGGAATAACCGTCGCAAGATTGAAATTGGAGGGATTGTGAAAGAAAGCCCTTCTTGACCTTGCGGGACTAGATGGGACAACAGAATTGCATTACTTCTTCAAAAGGGAATAGTGTGACTAGCTAATAACTGTACGAGGACTATGAGCGGGGTAGGTTGTCAACTGACATGAGGCGGCAATCTTTGGCCACGGATTGAACGCCATTCAGTTTCGAATATGATAGTACTGCGTCCAGGATTTGTTCCAAATAAGGCTGCGCTGTGCCGTTCCTCGTTGTGATTTGTAATTACAATAAAGTTTTAGCTAACTGGCAGGTACTTTTAAATTGTTATCTGCGTTGGAACCATATTCCTAGATGAAAAAATAGTCTCACTTTTCAAGTTCTCGCATTTTCAGCTTTGACTTGAACATTATTTGAAAGCTTTTTTATCATAATGCACAGATGTAATCAGTCTGTTTGATCGTTTAAAATACTAGATGAGCTTATCTATTCAATCTTCCGTCCATACTTTTTCCTATTCCTCAGAGCCATCTAGCCGATCAGCCGTATTCTGTGACTCAGACTGTTTTATTTTGCGCCATAATATCATATATCCTATATTGTAACCAGTCTTTTTAGCGTCCCATATCTATAGAGGAGTGTAACTGGCTTTCTAGTTTACCTTCAGGCTCATTTTATAGACGGATAATCTAAAGTCCATCACCGATGTCTGCCTGGCCCGGTGAATTATCAACAATTTGTGCCAAACAGACTAAGGACATTAGCCCGTTATCGATATAGTGGTAAAAAATATAGCTGGCGATATTTCACAACTGCACTTATATGTTCCCCTCAAAATGTAAATTTTAGGCCAAACGTGGAATGGATCATAATGTAAATCAGAGTGATGGACGTACCAGTGTGGCCACCCATGCAACTAACACTAAAAAACGCTGAAAAGTTGACCCTCATTCGGAAACAATAAGCCAGTGCCCTGTCGTACTTAAGGACCTGGTGGCTGAAACCTACGACAGGGCACAGGCATGTGAACAGAGATTATCTGGTTAGATAGAACATTAATTTTTCGGGGATGACCATATAGGAGCTCTCACCACCTTCCCACCTCATAGATCCTAACACCCGGCTGGATGTACATGGCTTGATGGTTGTCAGAAGCTTCCTTTTTGGGCTGATCTCTGAAAAGTAGAGTAGAAAGGATGGGTCTTGTAAAGCTATCGTCCTCAGCGCCCCCGGCCGTCTTCCCATGAATGGCCCCAGAGAGTCAGTTTCCACCGCTATCGCCTTGGACTGCATATCATACATACTGACAAGGCTGCGGAGCTAACGAAAAGTCATAGTTGTACCGTTATGCTAGAGTCTCAGAACAAAATCCTAGCAGAGCTACTCAGCAGCAAACAAAACATCATTGGTGCAACTGTACAGTTTTATAATATATATACAGGCAAAATACTGTTCTAGAGAGAACTTATTGCCTACACTTCGCGCGACTCGTCATAGCCTGTTGCAACCTGACCATTTCACAAAATAAGCATTCTGTCACAGAAATACGAGCCCAATCATTGGCCTAATAGACTTCAGGTGGTTCTGATTCAGTCAGTAAGTTTACTCCCCGTGGTTATAGATCAAAATCTATCGAAGTCTCCCTTAAATCGCACATTCCGCTCAAATGACCAAAATGGACTCCAGCTCAACGTCATCTCAATTCTTCGGGCTCAAACACCTGTCCACCTCGGGCCCACTGTGGTGTACGGTACCCATAGTCAGCTCCTTTGTTTTGATGCGTTTTGATGCACCCAACAGTACGGAGACCTCCAATGACTAATAAAGCGCTTGAAACTGGAGACAGAGATTTCTTTCTAACCAGCAATGCCGCAATCCTCCTCAACAGGGGGATTCGACATAAGGCACATAGGCCTCGCCCACCTCATGGGGTCGCCGCCAAGTACAGTGCTATATCGGGTGCCAAAGGCCTCATATTTCACCCCACTAAAGGCATGGTTAATTTATTGAGACGTTAAATCTTTCATTTCATCACCAGTAAAGAACGCCATAACATTGAAATCCATCACCCGCTGCCCAGTTAACAGTGTCCTTTAGTCATAACCCCTGGCCGGTTACTGTCCCGGAAATAGCCCTGAGTTCCATATTACTGCACCTTCACCTAATCTACCAAACGTCCGCATGAAACATAGGAACTTCGGGGAAAATACCTATTTTTATGGCTTATCCTGGGGTGACAATCTCCAGATAGCAAACGAAATGTTTGAGATGACAGGTCCAAAGCCAATATCCCACACTCCCATACCAAATCTCGGCGCCTCCTAGCGACCAGAAGTTAGGTCTTTCAAGATCACACAACCTACGGATATAAAGAACGGCAGTCAGGATACACCCCATTTTGCCCGATTTTCCTTTTGGCCATACCATACTTTCTATCACCGTTACACAGCTTCAGTATTCCCGGAGAAACGCCCGCTGCCCATCGGCTGTGCCATAAAGCAGGTTGCAACATACTCAAGTTCGGAAACCAAGGGTAGTGAGAAAGCGTCCGAACGGCCATGCAACGAAAATTAATTTATTGTTGCCGGTCTCATAATCACTGTTCATCCCAAGTTATCTCTTATACGCTGACGACATTTACTCCGGTTATATAAAATCACGTGCCACTACTACAGAACCATTTTATTCGCTAATATTTACCTTTTTTCGATACTAATGACGTGTATTTCTCACTCTGTGAGAGGCAAGCGCAAAAGAAGATAAAATTTTTATAATGCTAATGCATAGGAAATGCAAATAACAGAAGTCAGAAGAGATGTGGGAATGTGTGCAACCTTGGATTACTTAGGAGCATGCTGGATATTAAAATCAAACTATGCAATGTAATACGCAGTGCGCAAGAATGCCAGTCGAAAATCAAAACTGAAGAAGCCGTTTTACAATATTACATAGGGTTTTCTTGGACCGTTCATGAGCAGCGGACTGAGTCACTTTTTATTTAAGTTCACCAATTATGCGGATCGCGAGAGCAATGCGTGGCCGGAGTTAAAAGCGGATTTCAAAATACGGCCGGAGTCTTCAGACGTAAAGATCTCTACGTGATTAACAGAAAAAATTAGCTGAGTAGATGAGTAACAGTGGGGATATGATGATCGGATGGAACTTAGTCAAAATCGTGTAAAACATTATACCAAGTAGATAAGATATTCAACCTTAACAGAAATAAGGAGCCAATAAAATTCTGATTGATGCGGACGAACGCCACCAAGACTGTTGAAATATTGGGAGGATGATATTTCATGAAACGATTTGCACAGAGAGAATGTGGAAGCCCCCTTGCTGCTGATTGCGTTCCTATGCGGCTGGCAGCAAACTGGACTGAGATGTGCAACGGAGAAAATATTTGTGTAAGAAGTGAAAACAGTTTTTGAATACATCAGTCATGAATATTGCCTATGCTGCCATTTTTTAATCGCAGTTTTGATCTTAGGTGACAGTACGTGTGAGGAGCCTGAAGGGGTGCACAAGCCTGTCCAGCAGCAGTAATAACTGTTTTTGCCCTTTCGTTGAGTCTTCTTAGTAGGGGGATAAACCAAAATGTGATCCGCGGCGTGGTTTGGGTTGGACGGACCAGTAGTGGAGCGCCAGATTTGGATATCAGCATCCTAGCTGGAGTGAAAAGCTAGTAGATTTGGGGTTGAACTCATGAGGGCTGAAATGACAGTACCGCGTTTAACCTGAGTGCAGGATCTGAAACACAGAAGGGAGAGAGTAGTTGGTTTAGGGTGCCGGCCTTGTAATTAATGTAATCGTGCAACCGTAGAAAATAAGGCATTTTCATCTACTTAGCTTGGTGTGTGATGAAAAATGCCAGTAGTAGGTTGCAAAGTGTTGCTTCCACTGTGGGCCCAGTGGTGGTCATTATTCTCGAGATGTGGATGCGGCCTCCAAGAAGTAAAATATGCAGCAGTTAAAAGTCAGGGCTTATGATAGACGATGCGAGTTAAAACGTGAATTGGCTTGTAGACAACTATTGGGGGTTTGTTCACCATGAACATGGAAAGGGTTCTTCGGTTCCAAGATAAGAGCTTATGTAGCCGTAGGGTGACCCGGGAAAGGCCATTCTAAACGGGATGGGCATCGTTGAGGTTGTCGTTATCACGCAAAGCAATTCATCTGCAAACAATTTGGCAACTATTACAGAGTATTAGATGTCGTTTTCTTGACAGTTGTTATGGTCAGCCTGCCCTGCGTCGCTGGCCAAATAGATGAAGCAGCCCTATAAATAGAATATTGTGGGGACTCATTTGTTGAGAATAGGAGAAAACGTTGGACTACAGGATAGCCCAATCTATTTTTCTTGATTTATTCCGTTTTTTAAAGAGCAGAAGGACGAATGTTATACCGTCTGAGTCGTTGGTGTCAGTAGTCATTAGAAGGACACCAGTATAGGGTGGCACAGCTTTGGGTATCTAATTTGAGATGGAGCTAAGAGTCCAGGTAGTCTTCGAAAGCTTGGTCTAGGCTGATGAGTTGAGAAATTTGGATAATACGCTCTTGAATTGTGTTAGAGTCTGACAAGACCGGACATGGTCCGGTAACCCAGTCCATAAGATAGGGCAACGGTTGTGAAAAATTTTGGCCCCAAATACACTGGAAGGTGGTATTTCAAGGGATCACAGCCGACTACCGTGGGAGTAAAATGAAGCGTTAGCGACTTGGATGGGGTTTTCGGCCGCATGTGCTTCCAACCTTAAGAGCTTGAAAAGAAATGAGAGTTTTAGCTTGACACGACTTAACCAAAGTAAGTCCAGGTGTAACAGTCTGCACCGTTTGCTATGACTGAGTCTTGATTTTGGACCCAGAAATTTCTTTGTGATTGTCCGTTGTTCGTTTTCCATTGCAACACAACCAAATCTGGGTAAGTTTGAGAAAATCATCGGGTAGCACTTCAATAGTGGCCTACGATGTGACTAGTATAGCATCAGTTTAAATCTTAGAGTGCGGAATGTTTCATCGACAAAACCGTCGGTTCCGTTTGCGTTTGCTTTTTTTCTGTTTTTGTGCCCAAACACTGAGAAATTTGCTACACCCTACTTTACTAAATCGGCTCGTAAGCATATGTAACCTTAGCTGATCCGTCCTTTTGCCTCTATCTTTGAGCTGTGCCCGTTCGATGCCTCATGCCGTACAGTCATAACGCAAGATGATGCAACCAAGCATGCCCCTTGGAGTTTTCGATAAGAATAACATATCAAACTGCTATAATTGTTTTTCAAAGCTTTCAGGAAAAGCAGCGCTATTAAGCTCGGACGAGGCCATCTCGGACACAAAAGAGGCACTCTTTCGGCCTCACGGTACCTTTATTTTAAACTTAATGTCCTGCTCAATTTTCTAAGGCTGACTGCTGCAATCCTGCTCCAAGACTTGCCAGCCATTCGCATCTGTCTCCTCCACAGTGCATATCAGTCGGTGTTCTAAACTCTAAAGCATGTGATTAACGCTGCTGCCGACCCTCCTGGTCCTAAGCTGTTAGCAGGTGACCTCAGTGTGCCCGAGTTTGTCTCCATTTTGTGCGGGTGGACACAGTACGTTGCGTTACCCATAACGGCCGGTGGTACTTTCGATCGTACTTTAACCGTTAGACTAGCTCAGATGCTTATATCTATCAATGTCAAACTACTCGAGTGTAAGCACTTCTATATTGTTTGTAACTTTTTAGTTTCATCCTCCATTACTCCCTCCTCTGCGCCCTTCAACATATACCACAGTGCATCATAGGGTCGTCTTCCCCATTTAATTCATATTCAAAAGCTGGACATCTTTCTTATCGGTCGGTCCCGAACTGACCGCCGACCAGTTATACGCAACTCCGGGTCAGTACCTTGATCTAATTACCCTAACCAATTGTGGCGCAAACCCAAAAGCGTTAAGCACCATGGACCTCCTAATAAGATTTCTTTAGTTCCGACAAGATAAATACCGCTAGCAGAATGTCCAGCGAGAAGTAGGCACTTCTCAACTCTCTTTAAAAGAAAAAGCAACTCCATGAGTTACACCCTGTATTGGTATGATATGCGTTGAATAATTTGTCTGACGCCGGTAAGCCAGTGTGAAACAAACCGGGTTTCTTTGCTCTTTCGTTTGCATTTGGAGGCT
>LUCM01002800.1:0-15766 GCA_008360955.1 Fasciolopsis buskii | reverse complement strand
GAGACAATAGATAATGTGTCTCAATGCCTCAGTTGGTGTTGTTGTATTCGAAGTCTGTTTCGTTGGTAGTTGTTCAACCTGCATTTTTGCATTCACTTTCACAGTTCTATCATTCTTTTTCCTTGCGAATGGTCGGCACCGCGAGATTTCAACCAAAGCCGGAGCACGTTAGTGCAAGGTCAAGAGCTGTGAAAACTGAACTGAAACTGAAAGCGCATGTTCGAAGACTATGAAGCTCAATGGACTGCTTAAAAGGTCGGGAGAATGACCTTGGAACTTTGAGGAGCATAGAAACCTCTCCACTAGCGTTAATCCACACCTGGTAACAATGTGACGACTGGTACTAAAGTGGTCAGCTTCTGCGTGAATGCAAATTTGGAAGTTTCAGTCTAATGCACAGTCGATCTCGTGCAGGTTACCCCTGTTTGTCGGAATCTTTCTGGGGTTTAGTTCTTGACGTAAAAAACGTGATGTTCGTATTTTACTCTGCATATTTTAATTTGCTGTCATATGCGCTTTGAAAGGCTTAACATTTTGACGAAATTTAGCGCTCATTTAGGTTTCTATTGATCACGCGGGCCAGACGCGTAGGTTGGTGAAGGCATATAAACATGGGGAACTGATACCGAGGGCTGGGGAAATTTCTTTAAGCAATACTGTGCTTCGCGTCTATTTTTCAGTACGCTGTAGGTTTTACTTTCCCGGAGTTGAGCTGATTATTTTGAATCAGTCCCAGGTAAATATTTGATCTGCCGAAACAGCTGCGCAACAGTTTCTGCTCAACAGGTCAAAAGTACAAAGTGATAGTGCAAAGCTGCTTTCTCGTAGCATCGCTTTTTAAAGTCAGTGAAAATAAGATAGACCTAACTTCGGACAATATACTCATTTTAAGTTATTGCTATTGTCAGTAAATTTTTATCCACAATAATGTTTGTTTACTGTCAATGGAACCAACTGGCATGTTAAGTGAGTCTTTGTGGAGACCGCGTTGCCAGGAATAGTCTAGAAGACATGCCTTGTTCTGTCATACTCGACGTCATGCACTGTCCACTGCAGTCCTCAGCTTGCCTTCGGGCTACCCATAACCCCGAAGCGTGGCCTAAAGTTTCCACGCCATATATACCTGGGGGCGTAATTGTGTGTTGACTTATGGCACTCACACCGACCTTCATTTTCGTTGCTTGGAAGTCGAACATATTGCGTTTTTATAAATGCAAGATTGGGATCAACTTGACTACAGTTGGTTGCTTTGCACTTAAATCAGTCAAGGTTTCAGTGCTCAGTTCATTTTGAACCCTTGTCCATTCGAAATATACAGCATTGAGTAGTCGGTGCAGTAATAATTCGCTCAGTTTTGGAAATTTGTCGTGGTTTGCCCGCCAAACCGGTTTGTTCAACGTACCACCGGATGTAAGTCATTTGGCGTTGCATTTGATGGCCACTGACCTCTCTCTCCATTACAGGATCCCCTGGCTTCCAGGTGGACTGTCGCGGCTCGTGTCGGTCCTACTGGTCACGTCCGTTGGTGTTATGACCTTCGGTGGAAAATGTCAAAATTGAAACTTTCACAAAGTGTATGCCAAAGCACCTAGTTGATTGATTTTTATCAGTTTTCCCAATTTGTTTCACACCCATTGCGACCACTTTGCCTACTTCATTTCCTTGGTCGAAGCTAAATCCTCGTGTTCTTAGTCACATCTCACAGACTCACTAGTCTGCAAAACTGCCATACAGCGATTCGTTTACAATAATTCCGGCGTACCTAACACTAGCAGGTGTCACCACTAGGTCTTTGGTTAAGTCTGACCGAGTTCGTCTTCGGTCTTTTACTGTTGTGAGCCCTTGGTCTTCCAGCAATGGGACATTTACAAGTAGAAACTGAATCCCGTGTATCAGTGGCAAAATACTTACATGGCGGCGTATATTGCTTCTCACGTACAGGTAAGTTTATTGAGGTTATCGAATCGAGTAACTCACAGATCTTAATGAGGAAACCGCGCAACCGCTGGCTGGCTCCCTTGTCTTTTGAAGTTAACAACTGGTCGAAATATGTTTACTTGTTTTTCTACAAAAATTTTCAAAAAGTTTTCATGTGCTCTATTAGTTCCTTTTTCTCGTTGAATGTGGGGTCGCTGTTATGAAGTAGTTGCTTACAAAAACATCTAGAGTCAAAAAATTTAGTTGCTTATTCGCCATGGCACCGAAGATGGCATTCTCAATAGATGTGCATTGCAAACCAGAATTAGTCCAGTAGAGAATAAATATCTTCAGAATCGTTGTCTGGTTTTCTTGCCGATGCAACTTGATGATTTTGAATTAATGTCTCTGTCTCTCTGTATCCTTAGAAAACTTATGTAAATTTGGTGTCATCGTTTGAAACCTAAATGTTTTTTACGATCTGCTTTCCTAAAGAAACTGGTTTTTGCAATTTTCCCACCAATAATGCTGAATACGTTTGTTTACAGATAGAGTAAGTTGCAGAGAGCAGTATGGTAGTAACTGGTAATTGATTACACTAGTATTTTCATCTTTCATGGGGCCGTTATTTGCCTTTTTATCTGAAAAACGCAATCGACACAGTCAAGAGGAGATCACTGATTGATAGGGTTGCGTTGACCCATTAATCTGGATTAAAGTTTACGCGCCTAATTGCGTACCGCCCTTTCGTTGAAGATTGTTTTATTCCCACTCTTTTTTTACTTCGGGCATCAGTTGAATCAAATGACTTCAGGCAGGTTGCTTACAAATAATCCGGATTCGTTTATAATGGGTTGTTTTAGAATTTTTCCCTGTCTGATGGATGATCCGAACTTGTCGTTCTTATGTCATGATGTAGATGAATTCTGAAAGAAATCGATCGTGATGAAAAAGGTGAGTTTCAAAAAGGGCCCCACTACCGTCTTCATATGATTTACGACGGTCTTCAATCGGATTACGGGAACTGCCTCTATACGAACTCATTGTGATACCCATAGGATGTTGCTTTCATGTTCATGGGCATCGAGTCATCCATCAGTTAGACTTCGGTTAGAGGTGTGCGTTTTTGAACTGCAGTTCTACTACGAGATTCATTTTGCATCGGCCATCTTTAATCAAACCACTGTTCCTAGACATCTCTTTCTGATCCTAGAAGGCGAAGCACAACGAATATACTAGGCAACCGCATACCGGTCGTCAAACATTGGAGCTGGAATCCAATGTTATGGACAGAATTTCATCCCAAGTTAATGCTCGAGAATCGTGTATTTCATAGCGTGAAGTGAACTATCTCTTTGACCGATTGAGTCGATTATGAAGTCCACTTCTGGGGGTTGGTTGGTTGAAATTGTGTACAAAATTTACCCTACGTGCTTTAAGTCTAGTGATGGCGTACTGATCAATTTCATACACGAATGAACAACTGGCGACCAAATAAAAGTTAAGGTCTATATGGGGAAAAAATCACACTGTCGACAAACAACGTAACTCCGTGCACAGCGTTACACTGAGGAATTATCTAATTTCTTTTATGCCGTGATACTGGACTCATAGGACTTGGTGACGTTGAGATTCCGTAGGTTTTATCCTCACTGTACCGTAACCGTCATGATGTCTAAGGTGAAAGCTACATTTGATCGGAGAATTCTCCGTGAGACGTTGTGAATAGTTTTTTTTCACAAGTTACTTTTGTTCGTAGCCGAAAACCTCTGGTGGATTGAAATTGCTTGCCTCAACTTACATTCTTTTTCCGTTCTCGGTGTAACCATTGGCCTAATATACTTCGCTTGTCGTTCTGGTTCTCGCTATCAGTTTCCGGTTGTTCTGTGTGACTGTGAACCTAGAAGCAGTGGGCTCTGTCATTCACATGGGAATGCGATTCAAGATTTCGGAATACTTTATTTGAAAAGAACACGTAATTTAATATTACCACGTTTTCACGAGGAGCTTGCTCGATAGAAGATATATCATGAGACGTTACTGTCAGCCTGAATTTGTCCTCATTTCCAGTCCATGCATAAAATACTGTCAGGTGGACGTCGTAATGTTTCGATTGACTCGTGAACTTTTTGGTATTCCAGCGGTGTTTTGAACTGCAGCGCCAATGTCCGTGTATTGATCCAGAAATTGAAGCTCCACATAAGATTCACTTCTCTTCCCCGGACCGCTGTATGCTACAGGTTTTTCATGTAGCAGCCTCTGGCTATCCTTTGGTAACCATTTTAATTGCCTTCGATAAGTTATCTGGCTTGGAATAAAAATTGATCACTTCATTGAAACGAAATATACGCTGGGTTGAATAGCCACGTTATTAGATCATGAGCAACGTGCTCGTTAGTGATACTCCCTGCTCAATAGTGTGTTTGATGTCCTCTGGACCTGGATTACTGGAAAATCCCAAAACTACCAAGTGATGGCCAGACGCTGCTGAGCCGCTGGCTTGACCGATTCGCTTCCTATGGATATCCAACCAATGACGCGGAGTTTACTTCTGTCACTTGAGTAGCCACTACAAATGCGTAAAAAATGTGTAACGTAACTTTGGTTTCGTGTAGACCTTTGCCGGCATGACTGCTAACAGCAAGCAACTGAAGATTGTTTTCTTTTTTCGAATTTATCTGGTTTCAGTTTGGTAACAACATTGCTTTCCGCCAATCAAAAGTTGTTCCAAATCAGTAGGGTTGGGATGCACTTCATGGCTTTTAAGATTGTAGTGAGAAGCTCTGTACACTTACGCTGAAGTTCGGTCAGATTCCAAAAACAACTCACCTCTTTCGTAAAACAACAACGTGGCGAACAAGCTCGTTTTCAGTTATTCGTATTCATGCCAATACATAACATTAAATATGGTCTGGAGATGGTTCAAGGGAAATTGTCCGTCTGCAGTCACATCAGTTCACAACTCTAAGAATGCGTCTGTGTGTATGTGTAATTGCTCAATTTGTCACACGATCAGGTTGTAGACCACTTATTGGATAGGGACAAGTGGGCCAGGGACAAATAGTTTCTGAGCGCATAGAGGGGGGTTACACAAACGGATAGATACGGCTTCGGCTGTGTTCAAGATGCCACACTTGACAGTTCTTGATTGTCCGCTCCTAACTTTGTAGATGATGCGAAAAGCCCCTGTCACGTTCACTGAGTGGTTTGACTCGACAAGGTGTGAACACACCGCGCTAGTGATTGCCTTAACTGTTCCTGTGCTCAACCTAGCCGGGTGTTCACGAACGCGATCGGACAAACGCCTGGTCGTGCGGCCAATATACCTGATCCTACATGATCGGGTGAATGAATACACACAGAATAAGGCTGCAGAATCTGGCAGTCTATCTTTTACTTGGAAACACATGATCGGTTTGGATGCGAATACAGCCTTCAATACGGGCCTTAAAACAGAATGGAATGATTGACGCCTAAACTTTTGAGCGGTACAGCAATTCCCAGATTGTACGACCTACCGAAGGTGCACAAAGACGGAGCTCCGATGAGGCCTATCATTGACGTGTAAATCTCCGTATCACGCGTTATCTAAATGGTTAGCCAGCTTACTGGAACCAGTCAGGACAGTCATTTCTAGACATAGTGTGCGAGATGCGTTTCATCTCACAAAAACTATTAGGAGCACAGGAACAGTTAAGGCAATCACTAGCGCGGTGTGTTCACACCTTGTCGAGTCAAACCACTCAGTGAACGTGACAGGGGCTTTCCGCACCATCTACAAAGTTAGGAGCGGACAATCAAGAACTGTCAAGTGTGGCATCTTGAACACAGCCAAAGCCGTATCTATCCGTTTGTGTAACCCCCCTCTATGCGCTCAGAAACTATTTGTCCCTGGCCCACTTGTCCCTATCCAATAAGTGGTCTACAACCTGATCGTGTGACAAATTGAGCAATTACACATACACACAGACGCATTCTTAGAGTTGTGAACTGATGTGACTGCAGACCGACAATTTCCCTTGAACCATCTCCAGACCATATTTAATGTTATGTATTGGCATGAATACGAATAACTGAAAACGAGCCTGTTCGCCACGTTGTGTTGTTCTCGATGTGTTCTGTGGGATTTTTAATACGTTCTTTCATAAAAACTGAGGTTGATTATTCCGTGGTCCAACATGGTGGTACATCGTGTGGACGTATCAGTAATATCAACAGCTCATCCGCTTTTGCAGTCTATTATGACCACAGACCGCCACACTCAGTCCCGCAGTCTGAGTTATTCGAGGTTGGTACGGAAAAGGATGTACTTTGTTTTCCTTCGTAATCTTAATTATTTGCGTTTTTATTATCAAGTTTTCCGAGTTCATTTTAGCATGCTAGTCTAGTATACCTAAATTTGACTCGTAACCCCAACACGGCTTTGCTGTTTGCTCCTTCAACTACACAAACGTTAGCTGCCGGATGATGTAGACATTATGCTCGATTGGGCCGCTGATTGGAGCCACTTCAGATGTCTGCATCATTGATCCATTTCGTTATTCCGTGGCCGTCGTTTGTGACTCTCAGATCATGCACAACCGCTGGATGCCTCTTGTTCGCGTTCCTCTATGAATTTTTTCATGTAATTACCAAGAAAGTGGTCAGATGTGTGTAAACCGAAGTTGCCGTAATTCTCACTAAGTGAACAACGTCTCTTCTGTGATACCATCTGATCCATCTCCGTCGTTTCGATTAAAATGTTCTTTTATGTGCCACAGATATGACTCCGGTAATTTCCCTATTGGTGTGCCCGAGCATTCTTCGCCTGGCAGTTTGTTAGTCATTAGTCCATGTCGTCAATACGATTGAAGTCAACAGTGCTCATGATAAACTATGTTGCATACCTACAAATATTGGGAATAATAAAAGCTATATTCTGTATCAAGCAATCATTACTTCGAAGATCAAAGACGAAACCAACGGTCGCTGGTCGCCGGCCATATGCTTCGTTGCCTGGCTGATTGCCGTGTTTGATCTCTCGGTCTTATGCAGATCAAGTTTTAGGATCGTTCCCTATTTCTGCGTGTCCTTGGACTCTAGGACTATAACTTACAATCTCCTAAGGCATATAGTTTTGAAATCATAGAGACGTTAGTGTCCCACTGTTCCTGAGAATTTTAATGTAAGAAAACCCAAGTCAAAATCGTGATTGTTTCGCTGGTAGTGTTGGTATTTCAAGAATGGTTTCTAATAAAGATGTTTTGCTGATGTCTTGGTCAGGGGTCGTCGCCTACTGACCTACTACTTCTGACGAGATCAGTTAGGGGAATTCGAGTAATTGAAACGTCTTCATCTCTCACCTATTCATTGAAAAGTCAGTTTGCTCAGGCGCGATTGTTGCCAGTATCGGAACGTATTTGTCTCAAGTGAATCGATGGTAGTACGTTTTGGACCATGGACTGTTCAAGTTCACTCGAATTTTTAAAAACATTCTTGTTCTTGCAGACGGGTGGTAGCTTTTAGTCTCTACGCCTTTGTTTTGAGCTTACAGTAAAATGCTCAAGGGTACGGCATCCCGGACTTCTAATTATGTCCCTACTTCTAGTATCCAAAATTTTTTGTTTCCATCATGTTATTGATGAAGTAGCCCATCGAAAGTGTTCACGAAGCACTACGTAGATGATACTGTGGACATGGAAATTCACAATGGGTGTAGGTAGCTAATTGCATTGTGAATCGCATTCCTTTGTTAACTATATTACCTCAGGGCAAAAAATCAATATAAAGAACCAGTTAAACTCGACGTGAATTCCTTCTCGTGAGCCACTATTTCACGGATAATGTGGTTCATGATTATAACAACTATTGATCCACTTGTTCACGATCCATGGTCAGTTGGTACGAAAAGACCGGGCGCAGACTTTTCGTGATCAAATGCACTTGCAAACATCATGTTCTCAAATTGTCGTATGATTCCCACGGTACGTTGCCCTTCTTACCGTATTAAACGTTGCAGCGGTAAAAAATTAACTGCCTGAAAGTGGCAGTGGATTTGCACGAGTGACGAGAAAGAGAACACTAGTAGACGGGATGCGCAGTACGTAGTCCAACTGCAGATTTCTTCAAGCGTTCTTATTCGGAAGAACTATAACGGTCGCCTTCCTTTATGCTTTGCTGTTCTAGTCCTCGGTGTTACCGGTTACTTGGTTTATAGATCTTCAGATTTTAACCACGAAAAAATAATGCATCTACTTTATTAAGGTTCAGTGCATGCGCTTTCAGATTATCGGATTTCTGTTGGTGCTTCAACGGTCCTCGTATTTTTTTTCTCACCGTCTATGTATTGTTATCTTGAGTTCCTACGCTTGCACAGGCTTGTGTTGAGGCTATATGGTTGATCTCAGAAAAGGCACTGCAAGCACCCGCAGAGGGTCGTCTCTGCTGTTCTCTGAGGTGGTAGGAGCTAGAATGTAGTTTTAGCTGGTCAATCGACGGGTTGGCGAAAAAAAGAACCCCTAGTAAGTGGGCTGATTAGTGCAGTTCAAATTTGTGTACCGGGTTGTGGTCCACAATGTCCCTTTAATGACTGATGTTGGGAAAAGCCCATTCCATTGGCCTTCCTCCGTTGTGGTCTTTTTTCTATCCACTTCGTCGTGTTACGCTAGAATTGGTTTCACTGACTCGCTCGATGACTAGACGATGTTATGAGATAGCAATAATAACCTGGTCGATTTGGCGAGAAGGTAATGGTTGTAAAACAACCAAACAAAATGAAGTAAGATATGAGACTACATGAGCCTAAGGATGTCATCTTCCGAAATTTTCCTGGAGATACGTAGTTGTCTGTTTTTTTCTGTCCTCATTATGATGACAAATGAACGAAATCAAAAGAAAAGTTTTACTCAAAAAGTAAGAACAAGGGCATCATCTGTTTTCTCTTGGTATGAGGCCATAGAAAAGTAAGCGAACGTCTCTGGGTGGCATTGCGCTAATCGATTTCGTGGTCGAGTTGTGTATACGGAAATGGACCTGTGGAGAACCATGGATTAATTGCGTTCTCAACTTTGCCATGTTGTTCAGCAGAAATAGGTGATTTTAATGCAGCTAATCTGAACATTTTGCTATCTAAAGCTTAACGAACAAAGCATTAAAGCAGACCATCCACTCGCCACGTCGGGCCATTATGCGCTCCTTTGCAGTGTTATGTCGTTCGCTTCCCACCCGTCCCTGATCCGGCACCACGGACTTCACATTGTTATGTTGACTCTAAAGATCATTCAGCTCTGTGGAGAGCTCCAGGCATTTCTTTTTACGATTATGCCATAAGGTAACGAATTCGTCAATTTATGGAACACTTCAGTTGTGAAATATTTTGACTTGCTCGGAACCATTTACCAGCTAGTAGCTCAACGCAATCGTTCGCTACATCACGGGGAAGCTTAGGTGCGGGTTTTGTTGCGAAGTAGTTTAGCTCTTCGATTTTGGAAATAACCGGGTAAAGGACAACAAGGTTTCATTTTGTCTTGGTCACAAAAGTGTACCTTGATGTGATGTGATGGCCGACGTGCCTCCGCGATCCGACGAACTACACAGGATGGTTCGTGTTAGAAACAAAGATTTTAGTAGGGAATATTTATCGTTCTTATGGTTACGACTCCATAACAGTAACCATCCGTCAACCGCCATGAAGTAAACGCCTACAAATAATTCCATAATACGTCGGTCGTCGCGTAGGAAAAAAAAATCGCGTTTCTCAATACACAGCGTGAAGAGTCGGGATGAGTATGCTGCTGCCTTCTGTATTCTACGGCGTCTCTTGTGCTTGAACAAACCGCTGCCCGTTTTGCTCACCCATTACTCTCGCGCACCCGGTACTCGCAGCGTTCATTGTGAAATAGTGTAATAAGTGATTTCCAATCGGCTAGCTCACGTTTTCTTTAGCCTTTCCGGGCTCTGAATCTCGGTTGCTCCAATGTGCGCACTTTAATGCAGGCTGCTCAACGGGCGTGTTTTGCTCTGACAGTGGACTCAGTTTTGATTGATGTCTGCTACGTGAGTGAAGCACGAGTTCGGGATTCGAGTAGAGTAATTCAACTAACTGCGCCTAATATCTCGTCGAAATATTTCCCGAACACTTCAAGAGATGAAGCGGCTCACGGTGTGGGCCAGCGTGGTGTAGGAATAGTCTTGAGTGGGAAGGCTGAAGCAGACCTTTTAGACTGGAACCCAGTTGACATTCGCTTGTGCGCCATGAGGTTGCGGGGACCAATCGGCGTCCGGAAGGATAGTAGTGTTAAGCGCAGCTTATTCGTCATCTCGACATACGCTCCAACAGACTGCAGCGCTAACATGGAGAAAGACGTCACTCTTGTCCGGAAGAGCAAAGGCTTCGACATTTTGGTGGTACCAGGTGATTTCAGTGTACAAGTCGGGGAACAGAGTGTATCGAAAGCCTGTTCAGCCAACAAATAACAGAGGACAGGCTTCACCAATTTTGTGCGGACAATAACTTATTCTTGTCTAGCACGAATTTCCGATACAGTTCGCAGTTCGCACCGCGGTATGACGCTCTAACTCGACGGGTAGTCGAAGTCAGGTCGATCATATTGCAGTAAGCTGCCACTGGCACGGTTCTGTTTCGAGTTGTAGATCGTACTGGACCAAAAAGGTCGGATCGAACCATGCGTTGATTTTAATGCGATTTTCGTTTCCGCTCAACGGCCATCGAGGTAGGCCACGATCCCGGTTGGCTGTCTGTCTGGTGCGGCTGCTCGAGACAGTTGTAAAACGAAACCATCAGACGGTCTGAGATCTTCGATAAGAAGCAATGTAGGTAAGCACTGGAATCAAATCAAGCAGGCAGTGCATTTGGGAACATTTCGCCTGTCGTACTAGGTCTAGCGTTCGTCGAGGACACTGGACTTCACAAGGGTCACTGGGCTTGATGGGGCGAAAATGCCAGCTCCCTAACTGTACGGGGTGAATAAGATGCGTCGCCAGGTGCAGCGTGAATTATTTCTAAATGTTTCTCTAGAGGGAACATTTCCCCAACTTCTAAAGATCGGTAGCGCAAGCAAGGTTGGTTATCGTAACATCTCGGAGTTTTCCAATAGTACGGTTGCTCTCTTTTCTCAGGATTTGAGTCGCGTGGTGCAGCGCCAGTTTACCGTAAGCCTTGTAAATGATCGTGAGAACTGAGTGAGCTTCAAGTAAGCCGGACCGTAGCGGGGTGGCACTTCCGCGTAACGGTGAAAGATTTTTCAAACTTATAAGTGACACCGGCGGGTGTCGGACTTCGGTTGGTGAAGTCCTATGCCGTAGGCATGCGGCGCTGCGAAAAGGAATTGAGAGAGCTTCACTACTGGTTAACAGACAAAGGCCCGAACGCGTTGGCAAAGACACTTCCAGGGATCAGTTTAGCGGCCCACGTCACTGTAATTCAGGCCGACGTCTGAGGCTGTAATCACATTGGGAGGTGTTGCTGATTCCCCAGCCGGAAAGTCGAAAGTTGGAGGTTTGAACATTCGGATTCATAGAAGGAAAAGCATCCGGTTCTGAGACCGTCCCCCAAATTTTTTTTAAACTGGGTTGCACAAGCCCTGATGAGAATCGACTTACCTGCTGCCTTCGTGATATTCGAAAAGAGAGACGTATTCGTCAATGCGTGGAATGAGTATCAGATTGTACCGATTCTCTAGAGCACACAGGGAGGTGACTGCAGGCTAATTCCATCGTGGGATTAGTTCTATTCGGCAGTTACTAAGGCTCGGAGAGAACAATCGGCGAACAGCAGCGCGGAATTGTCCACGCCAAAGTTTCGTCGGACCATATATGCACCGTCGGCCAAATTACTAAAAACGCGCCATGTACACGGCCGCCTGCGGATTGTAGTTCGCTTCTGCCCTTGATAAGGCGCGTTTCGGACTAGCGACGCCTCGACAGCTACTATTCAGTGCTCTCAATCGAAAGAGTATGTCTTATACAAAGTCCGGTGACACGTTGCGTGCATTCGTATCATTTCCTTTATGGTCGTGGTGAGTTGTATGGTGAACTTTCCAGTTGTCATATCGAGAATTCCTAGCGGGTTTGACAGGGTTTCACATCTCTCCATTTCGTTCAATCTCGCATTGACTGAGGAGCTGTAGCAGCGTCTCGAATGAGGAAATCGAGCAACTGAAACTGGAATGAGGAAAGCTGTGTGGCCTAGATTACGCAGATGATGTTGGGTGACTGTTCGAATTGTCGGACTATGTACGAACGTGCACTAGACAGGTTCTCGAGGTATGTAGTTCGGTTTGGCATGTGATTGGCATCTTCAAAATGCAAAGTGCTGTATAACGACGGACAAATAATCCGAACTTGTACTAGATGAAGGCGGACTAACGATTGTGAGTCGTTTCGCTTACATCGGTAAACGATGCGTGCTCGGCGACGGAATAGCTCGGTAGTTAGTTAAACACGCGTAGATTGAAGGCTCGAGCAGCGTACGCTGGACTGAAGCACCTGTGGTGTATGGGCTTGCTATTTGACTTGAGTTGAAAGGTCGTGTATACTTTGCCACATTGCGCGCAGTTGCGCTTGGTAACGGTGTTCTGGGCTCTGATCGCAGATATACTTCATTTTCAACCGTATAAACTAGTACATCACCGCACATCTAGCACTGGTTGGGTCACGTGTTGCGTATGGTGATCACTCGTCTACTATACCGTGCGTTTCTCCGACGGAATGGAAGAAGCCATGTGGAGGTCAACAGATGACGTGGCAACACGAGATGAGAAAATGTACAGCGAACTTAGATAAAAGTGGGTGTCTCACGTCTTTGTGGTTGGGGTCCAAAAGACTCATCAACTAGCTGGCTGGGGACATTTAAGGATATGGCATTGAACGTTAAACCATGGCGATCGTGTTGTCATTTTCTGAAGCACCTCTGGTGTGGGCTTGTTATTCCACTTAAGTTGATGGGCCATCATCATCAGCGTTCAGTGTTAAACAGCAAAGCAAACCTCACTGACCGCTGCCTTTTTATTAAAAGGGGTTTATCTCAGGGGAGCACGGAGTATCCATACACAAGCTGGAAAAGATGCCGCCGCAGCCAATACGCGAAATACAGTGTAGCTGTAAACTATGGAAAGGTCGCGTATGCTTCGGCGCAATACGGTCAGTTGTGTTGTACGGTCAGGACGCATGCAGTAAGCGTGTGGGAGATGTTAGTCGGTTAGAGGTTTTTGACCGCTCACGTCTAAGTGTTATGACTAGGATTGGATGAAATGACTGGGTGAGCAATATTAAGGTTAGGAATCTTGTATTGGCTGTCGCCTCTGAGAATAGCTCGTTTCAGCGTATGAAACAGTAGGTTACGCTGGTTGGGTTACGTATTAGATATGAAAAACACTCGTCTACCATGCTGTGCTTTAATTTGCGTTTCTCTTAAATTGCGATATAAGGCACACGGACGTCCGCGGATGATGTGGCAACGTTGAATGAAATAACCTCGAGTTAAGGTGAAATTGATGTTTCGCGTCTGCGTGATTGGGGTCCGAAGGACCCCTTACACATGTAGTTGGGGACTCTGGAGTATGTTGCAGCTAACTGTCGTTCTCTATTAATTTAAAATGATTGAAGGAGTTTGTGCACTTGGACTGTGTTCCGTGTGTTGGCTGACGCAGGGTGTTTTCTGTTCCCGCTCAGGGAATATTTTAAAGAACAGTTGAAATCGCGTTACCATTTTCTGTCGATCGAGAATAATTGAGTACATACGTTTGCATAATTAGGCTCTTGCAAGCGTTGACTTTGGCAGCGATCTAATGTCTTCTCCCTTCAGCGATACATAACCGTAAGTAAAAAGCGTTGGCCTATGAGGCTTGCTTAGCTGATTAACGGCGAAGGTAGATGGAGATGATTAGTCTTAATGGTTTCACGTGTTGGATGATGCTGTGATCCATTTTGCCCATCGAGTACATTCGTGATTTGGCATCAACGGCCTCATTCCAGTTCTCATATGGTATTATACAATGGTCAGAAAACCCTGTGGTTGGAAATATTCGACCTAAGGCCAACGTAATTGCTTATGAAAATGTCGAGAATTCCCTAAAGTCCCTAAGGGTCTCAACGATTCGGATTTCTCTACCGAAGTGTATTTTCCTACAAAGCTAAACTATTTGGACGTTATTTGGACCAGATGTGGATTTGCTGTTTGAGGATAGGATGTCAACCAAGCAAATATACGTATTCAATAATCTAAATGTTCATATATATTTATGCGTACACATGTATACTTATGTATGTTGAAGTGCAGATTCATCCCCAGACAAATACGTCAAGTAAATTTATTGGTCTCCTCGACGTGGTTCGCAACATAATACACATTTTCTTTTCGGTTGTGTTGTCTACTCAGGACCAGCAGTTGACGTCGTTGGCTCAAGGGTCGTATGATTTTGTAAAAGATGTGCCGACGGTAATTTATTGGTTTTGAGTCCGCCATAATGGCATGCAAAATAGATTGCAGCGGAAGACAACTCCCCTTCGCCCGGATGGTTACCACATCTTATTCAGTAAGACCCCGCGGTTCTGTACCCCTGAATTTTAACACTGGAAGTTTCCCGGCTGCCTTCCCTCTTGTAGTGGACCGTAGTGTGTCACATCTGGTCCTGTGTATTTCGTTGGTGGATTTATTCCTGATTTTCCAGGATGCCACCTTTTTAAGATTAGTGCGGTGGAAACTATGGTCCGCTTAAGGGTGATTGGACCACCGATCTTTACTCTTTGACTAACTGGCGTAAAGTGACATTAGGTTGGGTGTAGTAACAAATCTAACGACAGCAGTTACCGGACAGTACCTTGATGACTGGCAAACACTAGGACCCGAACGTCTGTTCCTTTCTATGTCTAGCCCAATTCACTTGGTCGTTTCCGGCTCGCCTTTATAAAATTACTAATGTTACCCTTTGGGGATGAAAATCTCAAGATAGGTATCCCTAAAAGAATCTTCCCAGCTAGGTTGTCGCCCACGGCGAAGTTTTCGTGACAAAATTAAAATATACCAAGTCCATCTGAAAATATAGATTCATTGAGATTGCTTTGGTTCGTGGTGCCACCGATTCAAACAGTTGATTGCAAATCCAATCCGCTTCGTCAGTTATCGGTGCTGGCGAAAGACGCGTTAGGAACAGGCCGCTTCATCTTCAGTCGAAGTGCAGATTGCTTCCTTGTCGCACTTCCCTGTTCCGGATGGTGCAGCGTTTTCCGGCTGATTCAATAATATAGGAAATCAATTTCGTTTTCTTTCACGAGCTTATAAGATATCATGCAAGTTGCGTTGAGCTTATAACGATCTCCCATCATCCGTCATGACATCCGATTGTCAAACGAGGTTACTTGCACTTCAGCAATGAGATGTGCGCTGTTTCCTGACGTAGTATTACAGTAGTCACAGTCAAAGGATGTACGAACTTTCGTTATTTCGACAGCATTTTCACTATGGATTGCTGGGTTAAATGAATGAAGAGCTGCTAAAATTATTTACCGGCTACTGATGGGGTAACTAATGACTTATTAAAGAGACAGTTATGGCTTGAGTTGTGGCCGCCGAGCGAAGCATTGCTCGTACCTCTGGATAGGCTACTTCGTCGTACGCTGTTTTTCGTTGGCTGGAGAAAAGCTGGAAGCAGTCGTTACGTGGCAACAAAATAATGACAGCCTAAGTCACTGGATTATACTGGGTAAGTGGTGATAAGCTTCATTGTTTGGGTTTCCAGTTTTTTCCCTTTTGTGGAGAAGCAGTAACAACTAGCGCTTATATAAGCAGAGTCCTTCAATATTTCGATTTTTGACCATTGTTAGTAGTCCTCCCATCCATTTTTGAGTTGGC
>LUCM01002799.1:0-11500 GCA_008360955.1 Fasciolopsis buskii | reverse complement strand
GTTTGTCAGCACCCTGTGACAATTATCTGAGTCGACCACCTGACTATATCCGAGACGACTGAAATCCGTGCATTGTGCACGCGAAAAAACAGTAGGATTAAATCAAAAACCTGCGTGTGTTTTGTAATTCGAAGTTTACATTTGATAGAATTTATCGGTATTTACTTTCGAAGCCACCTTTGCAAAAAACTCCCCAGTTTCCTTGAAGTATCGTTTTCTGCCTAATTGTCATACCTGCAAATATGGCAAAAATGAGGCCTAAACACCTGAAATCAGGACCCAACATTTCAAATTTCAGGTCCCAAAGGCACACTGATCTTGTTTCGCACCAATCGGATTTTACTCCCCTCTTCAGAACCAGCAGTTGCACCGTTTACCGGACTCAGGTATTTGCTTCTGACAACGTTCCCAGCCAGCGGATCACTCAACAACAATCGCTTTTAAGACTTAATCAGGCACGATTAATTATGACCGTTCTCAGATGTGATTTTGTGTTGCAGTCGAAAACACGGCAAACAACATACTTCACATTACCGATGTAAACTTGGTGGCTTGTCGCAGTTGTTGTGTCGTTCTCATTGCCCATTTTCATTTTACGGAACTCGACTAATTTAGCCTATTCTTCGGGATCCACACATATGTGCTGCTCGCGGGCTAAATTTGGTCCGGCTCGGATTTTTTCACGATTTACCCGTGCGCAAGAGATTCTGCCTGGGATCTCGCTGTACTTCATCAACTTTCCTGGTCAAACCCCAAGACGGCAGACCCCAACAGCGTATGATAAAATCTTAACGCTTCATAACAAAAGTCTGGTTAGAAGATCTCTCTTTTCCCGCTACTGACCAAATGTGTAAGATAAGCGCTTCTCAAATTTCAAAGAAATTGGGGCACTTTCATATCCCAAATGAAGATAGTTGGCACAACTAAGCTGCTCCCTTGGAAGTACCCTTCTATTTTCTGTTTGCGAAATCCCAGAAATCATCATCCACTGGCATCCTCACGGGGCCGAGTATTTTGGAAGCCATTGCAAGAAGTTTTTCCAGCCTCGCAGTTCTACCTATTCCACACTAGGGAAAATCTCAGCCCAACATTCTCCAATTTCCTATTTCAGAACCAATCACACCCGAATTCCGCCAAAAATAAAATCTCGATCAACTTTACTGCGGTAAGCGGAATAATAAATCTTTCCGTTGTAACTAAGGAACAAAAAAAAAATTTTTTTTTCCCGCGGTTATAGAAGGAACTTTTCATTTTTCCTATGAGAACGAAAAAACTTTGGATAGCCAAGCTCATTGAACTTCTCGGAGAAGGAAAAGATACTGAAGACGAGACGATATGTCTAAGATTTGATACTGGCTATCAAATTCTCATATTTCAAGTTATTCGTTGCGTCAAGCTTGCTAGAAGTGGGCCTGGAAAGAATCATAGTAAACTGAGTGTCTTCTCTCCGCGTGGCTTTCTGCACAACCATATTTTCCGCATACACATACACATTTTCGTAAAACTATAGACTTGACTCTTCCATAAAGCCATGGAACGTTTGAGCCGTTTGTTGAAAATTGAAGGGAAAAACTCAAAACAAACAGCCCAAAAAGTTCATGTCAATCCTCCATAGTTATAGGTATGTCGATCTTCTCTACAGGTCTGATTGTGAGCCGTGCTAAATTGATGTGCTAAACGTGAAACTTGTGAGTCCCAAGATTGAAAGTCCGTAAATTGAGGAAAACCGGTCCACCAGGAATGGTGAACTCTGCTAAGTGCACCGTGGTCCCCCGCAGTGCCACTGCCAGCGAATTGGAGAAACAACATGAAAAGAAGATAGAGGGTGCTGGAAGGCATACAATTGCCAGTTCCGCCTTGGCATGGACGAAACTTCGGGTCTAGGATTCTGGGAGACGTGGCTGACGGAAGGTTAAGGTTCTTGTGTGGCTCTATATGTGGGCCTACCGTTCAGCGCATTATGCCAGGCTTGAGTGCAGGTAGTGTGACAAGGTATATGTGAAACTGCAAACGATTGCCCTGGGCACGTATGTAATTATTTGGGAAAATAATCACGAGAATAAAACATGTAGTTAGATACTCATAGAAAAAAGCGGCGGCCCTATTTAAAAATCAATCACAAAAGGGCAAATGAGACAACGAAAAAATAACGGCAAACCTGCCTGTGACAAAAACTGCCGCACAGGGATGTCAGCATAAAGAAAAGGGGCTCACTGTGTGGCAGTCAGTCATAGTCGGCATTCATTATTTTGATGAGTGGTTGGCTTTAACGGATCTCATAGTTCGTTTGCGGGCCTCCTTACCGTGTTCGACTAAATTTCCGCCACCCCCACTCGCTTCGTAAGACTGCAATACTGACAACTCAAAAACATCAGTCAGACATAAGTAAAAGACTCAGGAACGGTAAGGTGTTTTGTATTGTCTGACAGGGTAGCTTTATTGGGCAAAGTTGCATAGAGCCACATGCAGTTGGCTCTCGGCACTATCGAATAAATATATCGTGTTTTCATCACAGTTTTCCAGTTTTTAGCAAGGTCCGAGGCCCTTATGTGTGATGATGCAAAAAGCTGTTTTCTCATTTAGTTGATACGCAAAGAGAAACGCAGAGATACGCTTTTGGGAGGTGAATGAAGACCAAACAAGTCCAGAACAGACTGAATTTAGCCAGCAACCACGCTAAGTTACCCAAAATTTATGTCAGTATTTTAAAACGCTTGAAATGCAGTAAAGGAATTCTTGACCGGTTAATGCTAGAAAGCGTAGTTGATTGTACGATCATTAATCCTGACGTTCGACTTGACCCATTTCAGCAAGACAGAAATCTGCAAGTGATTAACTTAACGGTTAATGTGTTCCATGGAATTTTGTAAATGGATATCTCTTTCGTATATTGCAGATAGAATTCCAGGCGCTTCATTTATCACGTCTTTCCTTAAAGCAGTGTAAATACTAGCAGCTTTGTGTCCTCATCATGTATCCAGTGCAAGACATACAAATCACGTTGTGTGCATGTACCAACAGGTGCACCGCATATAGTTGTTTTAGTGCCCGGAGGGCTTTATGTGTCAATAACGGAAATGATTTGGTAGTACAGACCACGTGAATATATACCTAGAGGATGTCATAAACTCATCGCGGACTTTACTTGGAATATCGAGCAACTGAGGACAGACAAAGAGAAAAGTTTGTTTCTATTAAGTGTATTGCGTTAATCCCCCCAACGGCAATTTTTCACCAAGACAAGAAAATTGTTCTACATTTGCCCGTACGCGAACCAATGGTGCACGCGTGATGCTTGGGAAAAACGGAGTTGTGGAAAGTTGCTCCAAGATCTGTCTGGCCAAAGTAAAACCTTAATTAAAAACGAATGGGCAATTTTGTGCGATTGAATTAAAAGGCCTCAGTGTTTACTTACATGTTGGACGTCAAGCTATTCTAGTTTGTAAATCTTTATTATTTATCCTGAAAGTCAGGCAGCGGCTATAGGCTGGTTGGCCTGCGCACCGTGTCTTCCGGCTGGAATCTGTCAGTACATGTTAACGCGGGAAAATGTGGTCCTTTTCACGAATGCTCTTTTGTTCATCGGGACGTTTGGGCACAGTTTGGTGGCGCCCATTTTTCGGATGAAATTAATTATCTTTTCGGAAAACAATTTTGCGCAAATACACTTAACTTTGACTCTATATTCTAACCTAGTTCTGATTTATTTGTTTGGTTCCATTAATTTATTGCTAACCAGGCCTGTATTTATCCTATCGCATGAAACTGAAAAGTTTTTCCGCTCAGCGATACCCCAACGCTGGGGATCGTCTCTCTGCGTGGTTTGCCCATCTCACGTTTTGTTATGTACGGTGTTATATGATCGCTAAGGTAAATACAGTGTAATTTCTATCATCCCACTGTTGGCCCAATGCTTTTAGGGACCACAGAGAGCTCAGTTCCCAATTGCGGGACATTTCGCGTCAGAGAGCTGCTATTAATGTTAAGGATTTGACAAAGAGCGAGAATGGGAATCAACTTGGGCATCTAAGCGAAAATCGTTTCATGAGTCAATCAATAGCGTGAGGAGAGACGACTCGAGAACGTTTTTGGACTAGTAGCGATTATCTATATAAAACCGGTTGGAATTGGAGTTTTTTTGGTTTTTATCCTTGAACACAAGAGACTAATGAAATAACGCGAAGAGTAAATTCTTTGGGATGAAAATAAAGTAGGTTAGTTTGTTATGATAAATAGTGTTTTTATATTTACATCGGCATCCCGAGAGGCGTTTTGCAAGACAAAAGGCAAATATACACAAAGCGGCACACGGAGAACAAATTTCATTGTGAACTGATACAGTCGTGATGACGCTCCCTGAACATAGCCAGCAATGCATAAGCTTATCACAATCAAGCTAGCATAATCCTTCGCCAAAAGTTTCTAGGGCTGACTATAAATCGCGCCACTTGCGAGGTCAATCCATGTTTGACATGCACAAACGTGCGTTATCACAGGGCAAATTTGGCTAGGAAAGCACGGTGGGCATGGCCAATTTGGCCGGGTCCTCAAAAAATAAATAAGGTTAATCGTGAAGATGGAATCAATGTGGATGTAGTATCGGACGGGAGATGATTCAAAGCCACAGTGGATATCAAATGGGTGCAGTGAGTAGTTAACCTGTAATTAACAACATTCAAGAGTTCAAAATAATTGCTGGAGTGAACCAGCGGAAGCTTCAAAGGCGCTGAAACCATAATACGAACGGAAATTTATGTAAAAGACATTGTGACGGAGAACAAATGAACTCACAGGATGTCCACTGGAACTTATGCGGCTAGAGAAAGCGGATTTTAACGTGTGACGTGAAGCAACATCGGTACGTATCATGTATACAAAACCAAATCCTTAAAATACACCTGCCATAAATGGCCTGTGTGTTGTCTTTGATTCGCTGTCGGATGATCTTTGGAATCTCCGCGGGCGTATGGGTTCTGAAGGTTTGTGATGCGCCTCGCAATAGCCCCAAACCGGCATGCGTCTCTCGCCGTGGTTCTTCGCCCATCTCACTTCATTTGTTTACTGGTGTTATATGGATGCTAAGGTTAATAAATACAGTGTAATTCTTTAATTCATCCCACTGTTGACCCAAATGCTTATATAGGTGGCGACAGGAGAGCTCAGTCAATTGCGGCATCGGGGTCAGAAGCTGCTATAATGTTAAGGGATTGACAAAGAGCGAGATGGGAGATAACTTGGGGAAGCTACAGGACTGGCTGCCTTGTTAGGGAATCCGCCCGTCGGACGGTCCACTTATGCTTCACCACCCACGGCTCTATTTTTCGACATACCCCTATCCTCCCAGCCGCACACCTGGTTCGTATTTCAACCTCTAAAACAACTGCCGTCATTCTTCTTTCTTGATTATTCATGGACGCTTAATAAAACTGCTATGCGGTACAAGTTGGTGTCGTCCTGTTCAACCGCAAAGCTTTGATCCTAATGTTTTCATACTTCTCCCTTCTCTTCTTTCCATGACTTCTCGTTGAAAATCCTGTCCTATCATACATCCCACGCTGCCATCCGCAACCCATTCAGTAGTGCCCTTTCCTGGCAATGGGCAGTAGTAAAAACACTTGCGATGAGTTGCAAGCACATTATCCACCGCCAATGGCTGATCGTGATCAGTTATAACTGATTCCCTGTAGCATGTACACGAGGCACCTAGACCAGATGAGTTCTAAGAACCGAACAACTAGTGACTTTATTCCCTAACCGTTGCGTTAGCCGTCCTATCAGACTACTGTAATCTGCATGTGCGGAGATGTCGGAAGATGAAACAGGAACGCGCTACAAATAAGGACCATGCACCCTAGGGCTGACTGTGCCATATACCATATAGGGAGAAAGCAGACGGCGTTATTTGCACACGTCCCGTTAACGGAAAACTAACTCCTGCCTATTTCAAGACAGTCGTTAGGACACTGTAATCTTTGAAAGAAACTTACTATTAACGCGGTTTATATTTTTTGTTTAATCAACTTAACACCAACTGGAACAAATTTCCAGACTGCTCTGTCTTCGGCTCCTCTCCAGGCTCGCCTGTGACTACAGATGCAATGCAAACACTCGCCGAAAGCTTCACACCCTCCGATGCGCTGGTTGCCCATCCCTGTTAGGAAGCTGCTATCCGAATCTGACGCTCCATTACCTGGCCGCGAGACTCCAAGACAAGCCAAGCCATGCTAATGACCACCCCGGGCGCCTTATCTTAGATGGACCATCACTACTGTTCAAGCAGTTACCAATACTACTGAAATGCCGCGCTGCCCCCCAACCTTCAGCCACGTACCGCCACAGAAAACCATAATCTCCAATATTAAACAAGGACAACACACAGGCCATTCATGGCAAGTGTATTTAACGATTGATTGTAAATCTTATGCGTCCTGGCTTTCTTCCCGCAACACCTCACAATCCGCTGCCAGCCGCATAGGTCCAGTGACCATTTCTGTAAGTTTCATTGTCTCTCTGTCCACAATTCTTCACATGTTTTCGCCCCTTACATTATTTAATGCAACCTTCAAGGTTTTCCGCTGTTTCACCTTAAGCAGTATTTTGACTATTGATTGTTGTTAATTGCTATGCAGTCACAGATATTTTCTCTTGCAGTTCTTCAGTGATGGACGTTGAAGGCGTCTGAAGCAACCGGAGTGAGAGAAGTGATTGTTCAAGAAACTTGAGACGGGTTCAACTTCCGATCCATCCTCTAAATCAAATTCGCAAATCTGATGGAAAATCTAAATTTGTGCACACAGGATGCGGCACAACCTCATCGAAACATGTCGATCTTGCCATGATGCAAAACACGGATCTTAGTCTTCGCCCTATGACACCCAGCAATCTGCCAGTGACACGGTCGTTGCAACAGCAACAAGGACCCCAAGGCACCTCGTGCTCCATACATAGTTGGATGCCTCCACCTAGTGGAATGCCCATGGGCCACAGTTTCGCGGCCTACCTACAACCAACACCCTATTCACCCATGGTTTGGAACGGTCAGCAACAGCAGCAACCAATGGTCCCGGCATGCTATCCTCATCAAATCGGTGCATTTCTTGGTCCCAGTTTATCTATGCCAAACCCACAGCAACCGATTCAATCTGTCGCACCCCGGTTTTGTTCCTCCAATTCAGCAGATCTATACTCCCGCACCCCAGATGGGCAGTGCTTCATCAAATACACAAACTCCGCCTCATACCGAGTCTTATCGCCCCGAATACTCTACATTGCCCCCAACAGTTCCCACATAACCTCAGGTTGGTGCGACCCCAACTCCTGCATCTCCATCTTACGAGTCACACGGCCCATGGCGTCCAGAATGATGACAGCCTGGGTTGAAGAAGCTAATGTTGTAACTGGGGCAACCAGTGAAACTGGTTTGAGCGGGGGGATAACTTGTCTCGTTTTGGTGCTCGGTTCGGCTTTGCTGCATCGCTGGGTTTACAACAAGGAGCTGGTTACGGTATCAGTGGAGCTGCTGCCGCTCTGATTCGAACTGAGACGGATAGAATCAGCGTATATAATTGCTCTCAATTTATCGGCATTTTGGTGTCTACATTGATCGCTCTTGGGGCACTCGTTTCTTCCGTGTTCATGCTATTGGTACCAAGTCTTCCCATGCGAATTGGCTGGGACACAGAAGCTTGCCAACCTACATGTGAGGCTCATCTTATTGGAATTTCAGTGAACTTAGTGCTTTTAGGTATCGCCACGTGGGTTCTGAGTGCAACTTGTCGCTCATTGTGTGCTGGAGGGACGGAGATTCTACACCTTGTGCGACCGTGCTGCACTTTGTTTTTGTGTCTGGTCCTTGTTGTCCTATTTGCATTTTGGCTGCTCCATACACTCCGCGTAATTCAGCCCAGGGAACCGGAATATTTGTTCATTGTTTTGTTTGCGGATAGTTTGACGGATACGTTGTTGTTTCTCCACCATTTTGGGATTGGATTAATGGAACTGCGTAAAATGAGTGATCGCTACGCGATCCACATTGTTCGATCACCGGATGGAATGTCAAAGACACTTAAGTGTGGTGAAATGTCACTACGGCGTGCAGCCATAGAAGTCCTCCCGTTCTAAATGGTTGAATTTACGGTAGGTCATGATGTTTGATCTTCGGTCTCTTAATAAATGTAACCATCAACTGTATACCTTATGTATACCTTATTACTACGAGTATGATCAATTAGTTCCGAAAACATTCAGTCGAAAACTATTATTTCCGAAAATGACTGAAGCAGACAAGTGTAAGTATTACATGGATTTCTGAAAACGGGGATGAATTTGTGAGTTCGAAAAGAAAAATATTGAGTTTTTGGAACTTATAATTAATATATAGTGACCGAGTAAAGAAAGCGGTAGGTTACATGAAACGCAAAAAATGAATGGGTGCGACTAAGCTTGCGACACTCACCCTATCATCGTCACCATCGTTCAGCATAAAACAGCAAGGCAAGCCCCACTGACCACTGCGTTTTCCCCACGGTTACGTTTCTATGAAAAGAGGGAATATCAAAGGGGAACAGGGAGTGTACTTACACAGGTAAGAAAAAAATAAGATGCTTCTATAACCAACAAACGGAGCACAGTCTAACTGTACAAACGTTTTCTTTCAATCATCCTGATTCGATGGAAAATGATAGCACGATAGGCACTGTTCAGGGTTCACTGCCATACCCTTAAATGCTCCAAGCCACCTAGTTGACGTATTTTTTGGATCCTAGCCACGAAGACGTGAGATCCCTACTTTACCTAGGTTGGATTTACATTTTCTCATTCCGCTTTGCCACGTCATCTGTTGGCCTTCGCATGGTTTCTTCCATTCCTTGGGAGGAACACAAAATGGGGCACAATGTTGTAGGCGAGTGTTTACCATGCACAACGCGTGACCAAAACAGCTTATTATACTAAGTTTCATATACTAAAATAGGGCATTCTGAGAGCCGGCACCTAGTATTAGATTCCCGATCTCTACACTAATCACTCGGTTACTCCATTCAGTCCTATCGATGCTACGCAGATATCATTGGTCGGAAACCTCAAATTTACGAACATCTCCCACACAAATATTCCATGTCTCAAACGTTTGAAAAATTCTACAGAGCACATTAAGAACAGCAAAACGTGGCGAACAAGCTCGTTTTCAGTTATTCGCACTCATGCAATACAAAAAAATAAATAGGTTTGGAGATGGCCCAAGTAAAATTACCAGTTTCCAGTCACATCAGTTTACAACTCTAGAAGTTTGTCTGTGTGCATGTGTAACTGATTAATTTACCACACGATCGGCTTGCAAACCTTTTGTTGGATACTAACAAACGGGACAGGGAAATTTAAGAGTCTGGACAAATTGTTTCTGAGCACACAGAGGAAGGTAATGTGCTAAGAAACAATTTTTCCAGACTCTTAAATTTCCCTGTCCCTTTTGTCAGTATCCAACAAAAGGTTTGCAAGCCGATAGTGTGGTAAATTAATCAATTACACATGCACACAGACAAACTTCTAGAGTTGTGAACTGATGTGACTGGAAACTGGTAATTTTACTTGGACCATCTCCAAACCTATTTATTTTTTTGTATTGCATGAGTGCGAATAACTGAAAACGAGCTTGTTCGCCATGTTGTGTTGTTTTAACTGTATTCGCTGTCTTGCAACCGTACAACAGAACTGAGCGCACTGCGGCACAGTACACACGACTTTTCAACCCCGGTGAAATATCACATCGACGCCACAAGTACTTCGCTTCGGCGTAAGCTGCCCGAACGTTCGATATACGCGTATTCATCTTTGTTGGGGGGAAGGCCAGGTCTCCTCTCAATCTTTTATGAGGATTCTGTTTTTGTTGTCATCTTATCCTAAAACTGCATTGTTTTATTGTTTTCCCGCCACTTTCGGTTTTACCTTTAATTAAAATTATCGTCATGCCCTCCATTGCTGCACGCTGATTGGTCAGTTTTATAACATTCGCATTAATTCACAAGGTCGGACGCTCGACCTGGCCTAAGACTATATAAGTGGTAGTGACCCGAGCCTAAAGACATAGTTCTTCCGGCTTACCTTCTCGGCCGTCGTGCTGTGTGTCAGTACACGTTACTTGTGAGGCTCTGTCTCCTGTATTCAGCTAGTGGGAGACCTAACTTGAATCGTGCGTCTCGTACACTGTGATTCCAGTATCGGGTTATACGTTGTGCGATTACGGGTCAGTGTTACCCCTTGTGTATTCAGTCAGTGGTGTTCAATTTGTTTTGTGTTCATAGTCGCAGAGGACTGTAACTTTTGTTTCGTGTCCGCGTTGTGCTCCCACGAAAACAGCAATCTCCACTGCCGAGCTACTATCGTTCGACACGCAACTGCCAAGCTAGGTGAAACTGTCTTCAACCGTTAGTTCCTCTCCGCTTAGCACCAAATTCAACTTTGCTGTCGGCCACTCCTACAACACCAGAAAAAAATCGGGGGATAAGAAAAGTGTCTGTTGCAAAAGTACGCACATTTGTGGGAATGGTTGAATAAGTTTATCGATTTCGTGGTGTGGGCGTGATTGTTGCTGTCAGTATGAGTCGAGGAAGTTAGTTTGGATCAAGGGAATGGAAAATATGGTTGGTTGTCTATGGAATTATGTTCAGTGTCTTGCATCAATATTTTGTCTTTGTTTTGTAATAAGCACAGTTTACGGGTAAGGTTTATGTGTTATTCCAGATGCATGGACCCTGGGAGCTTTGTTATGCAGCATCCCCCACTTTTCAGACATCAGAAAAGTTCGCAGGTGAACATTATTGGTTAAAACGGATGGACAACAACTTTGCCACGATGTGCCCTGAGGAGCGGTCTACGCATCTGATCAACATAGAAACAGAAGCAGTAAGCCAACTCCACGTCAAACCGTCACCGGATAAACGTCGTGGTAAACATGAAAGAAGCCCATGATTGAGGGGGGCTTAGTAATGAACTAGTGGTGTGGATATAGTTGGGAACATTGGCCTACGGAAGACAAGTTAAAGCGAGGTGATCAAGGATCATCGACTGCAGCGCTGGACGGAGGACTTTAGAGAACAGTTTAACTAATCCACTACTACAGTGTCCTCCGATTATACCTGAAAGTGAAAAATGCAGATGGATACGAGTCCTCTATTTCAAATGAGTTTGATCAGGGAGATAGGTCTTTTGAAAAAACATGAACCCGCTGGACTAGAAGGACTGTTTCCGTCCTTCAAGGAGGTTTAACAAGATTTATGGGTTAAATATAGGCTTGGGAATAGAGTTCCAGGGACCGATGTGAATCAATGGTTGAACTAACTTACAATAAAATTGATTGTTTCTAGTGTAGAAATTACGGTGGTATTATTCAAGTATCAAATCCACCACGCCCATGGATTTTCTAGAGTTCGCGCGGGGCGCATGCTTGAGAATCAAACTAGTGTTCGAATCGACCGAATCCTCACTGCAGTAAGTCTTGAGACAT
>LUCM01002797.1:8774-21522 GCA_008360955.1 Fasciolopsis buskii | reverse complement strand
CGATCAGTCGCTCTGATTACATTTTCCACAGGATTTCGGTTTGAGATGTTCTATTCGCATCAGCAATTTATCCATTTCGATGCAACCGAAGTGCTCATGCTCTCCCCCCTAATTTCAGCTGTACTTAGCGTCTTATGAAACAATTTATTTCGTGCACTATTTTCTTTGTCTCTTTAGTGTTTTTGAGATTTTTTACGATGTGGTCAGCGGAAAAAACTGTTTGCAGAAAATTCCAGATTTTTTCGTTATAAGAAATCACTCGCGCACAAAGTTACGTGGCTTTGATTCAACTACTGTAGGCTGGTAAAATCCGAACGCTTATATGATGAAATATTACTGGAACTAGGACTGATCATTCGACTGACCGGGTTTCTTCTGTTGTTTTGTCTGTCTCCCTATTATTGTACATCCCTCTCTTTGAATCTCTACGAGAAGATAACAAGAGTAATCATATTATCATTTGTTATGTTTTTTGTGCTCAAAACACCCAGAAGAATCAAACAACATGCGGGCAAACCAACTTGATTGACGATTGATCGGCAGTGAATCGAATGACCGCAAAAGTGTCAAACAGCGAGGTAGCCTTATTGATGCACAAAACAGAGACTGATGGAGCGAATGAGAAGATTTCATTTTCTATCTCGCTTCGGGCGCTTAGGCCAGTGGGTTGGTAAAGCCTAAAAGAAACAATGTCTAGCCAGCCGCATACATTTGGCGATTTAGTACGAAAATCATCAATTGAATTCACTAAATCATGATTGCTAAATGAAATTCCTCTTGGGTATAAACCAAGACACCCATGAGAATCCGTTTTGGGAGAAATTTGATTACACGTACGAAATAAATTGGTTCCTTAAAAATTCGCTTATTGTGAATCACAAGTTCCGTGTTGTGCGACTTTCCATGTAACATACCAGTTTGCCACCGGCAAAGTAGAAATCATATCATCAAGGACTTTTTCATCTGTTCTGTCAAAGGGACTGGAATCACTACCAATTAACTTCCTCCTTGGTCCGCTCTCAGCAAACTTTATGAGCTTTCAGAAACGATGTATATTGGTTATGCAGCTAGAATGGTACTATAGCACTGAATTCAATGTGTGCCCCAAATGGATCTTGACACATAAATTGCATAGCATTCACTGTATTTTAGGTAGATAAAATTGTAAAGAGTTCCGAAGGGAAATCCAAACCAACCATTGATATTTAACCCTTTTTTGTACCATCCACTCATTGCTAACTGCCTTCTGCGGGACAAATCTCTTCTGTTTTATTGCATCAATTTGACTGTACCGTTGACTACCTGGACTCTCGTCATTACCGCGAGCATGGGTTTGCAGTTGGTTGACTATGTTTGACGTTCTTTGTCGTTCACATGATCGGTTGTCAGAAAGCGGAGTAACAGATCCCGAAAGGAACACTGTTGAAGTTTGTTGTACAAAACTAATTTGTTCCAAATAATACCGTAGTAGTTTAGATCCGTCTTTGTTTAGATTTCTCTCAATTTGGTAGCTACGCGTAGCACAGATGTTCTGCCGAGGGGCCTAAAACAACAGAGTATGATAAAATTGCCAATCTTATGAAGTGAAGTTTTAAAATGATGAACAGGAAAGAACAGGCACTATCCAGGAAAATCGCACTTAGCTCATTAAATCATGAAAACTTTTGTTTCGTTTCCTATTCTTGCATACGCTGATCCTTATCGTACTACGACCGCGAATCTTAACAGCCTGTTCAAAGAAATTTGAACACACCAAACAGGGTTAGAGTGAACAGGGAAATGAGTACCAATGTGAGCAACTCCTTAATGGCCATACTTTATTTTCAGATACGCACACAGCCAGAAAACCAAAGTTGAAATCTGATGACGGTTAGAAACACATGTTGGAATGCATATTTCGACCGGTAGGTTCGGACCACTAAAGCTGTAATCCATTGTTTTTGTGACGACACAGTTTCACATTCTACTTATTATTTTGCTTACCCTAGCTGCACTCCACATAATATTATCTAGCAGTTAAACAGTGGTAAACGTCCAACCTATTTAGGCAGTTAAAAGTCAACCTAGTTGATTAAAATTTGCAATTAAGCGCTGAGAATAGATAAAGCTATTGGTACTTTTCCGTAATTTTATGCTGCCACCTAATCCAACTGTTTTAAGAAATTTCGGATGTGAAGTGCTTTTGGGAGTTTCAAATTGTAATGGGAAGAACACAATAACAATTCTAATGTGCCCACCGGTAAATTCACACAGTCTTCTTCTTAGCGATCTCGCCATTCTGGTGAATCGTGATCTGCGAGAAATTCGCAATCTCAAGAGTCTCAGAAAGTGGAGAAAGCGAAGACCGCAAAAATGTCTACCGGTTTCTGAGCTGATAAAATTGTTGCTGAAAATTCCGTGCACTTTTAAACGGTGAATCTGAAGTGTCCCGTTGTTTAATGGAAAAATGCAATTTCCTTATGTGACTTATACCCAAATTTGTAGCCGTTCACATGCCTGTGTGACTGTCACGATAGCTTTAATTTGCTTCTTTGAAGCAGCGAGCTTTAACAGATTTGAACTAAAGTGCACGTCTCCCTGTCATTCCTTGTTTATTTCCTGGTCCAATCATTCATAAGCAACAAGCGAGAATAAACAGCGTGACATACTTTCTGAGCACTTTAACGTTTGACGCAAAAGAGTTTAACAGGTGAAAAGCCTCGGACAGGAAGAAATTTGTTTTCCACTTTTCGGTTGAGGCATTTACATGTCTAGTAGTAGGTGGCAAGGGTGAAGAGATTTAGCTGCCCATGTTGATGGTCGGCTGAATGCAAAAACGTCGGTTGGTCTGACACCCGCCCAATGAAGGATATGCAGGAATGGATTCACGCACCCAAATTAGCACTGAGGCGAACTTTAGAACACAGACATACTGTCAGTAGATCTACGGTCTCTAACATCACTAATCTGCTAGCAGCATTCACTTCAGTGCAATTATGGGGTGTTGCCTTCCATTAAAGGGCGTGTCAGAGGAATTCGATTCAATTTCCCAACCAGTCGAGGAAACTGATGCCCTGACTGTAACCGCGCCTCCTACGTGTCTCAACCTGAATGACGGCACAGAGATTTCAGATATACGGATCGCACGGGAAACATTAATGGGTAAACACCCGAAATGTCACAACACCCACTTGACCTCAGGTGACCCCAAAACCACCAAAACGGATAGTAGGAACGGCGATCTAACACCCACTCTTACACTTCACAACACCACATAGAGACATGCAATTACACATGCACACAAAGACAAACACGTGAACGCATCTTATCTGACATCCAATTGTTTCAAGCTATCATCCCAGTTACATTCGTCTGCAAACCGTTCTTGAGAAAGGTTATTTGCGATATCCGAAATGTCGACAAGTCGACAGCTACGTCGACCACAATGTTACTGATAAAATAAAAGTTCACATTAAAACTATTCACATGTCTCGTCGTTATTTGATTTATTGCCAAAGGAACCTGGTTCTGATACAGGTAGGATGTTAGGGTGTTTTCGTGATATCCACTTGTATGTTGTGCCATCGAAAATACATCATTTCTCTAAACAAATAAACTTACTGTACTACGTCAGTTTGATTGGAAGGCCTGGCAAAATATGCTGAACGTCATAATAACCGAATGAAAGTTTACTCTAGTTGAATGGGATTCTCATCCACGTTGATTTACCGACAGTAACTCACACAGGTAGTGCAAATTCATCTCATTGAACACTGTCATAGATTCCGAGATCCCAATTTGACTGGGAAATTGCACGCTAGTTTCACTTATTCTTTTTAAAAGAACTCAATGAAAGCCATGTGTAGAAGGACGACAGTGGCCAAGTGGATAAGTTCGTGACGTTTGGGCGTGGCGGTCGCGGGTTCCAATCCTCCCACTTGGAAGCCCTCTGTTGGCCGCGGACCCCTTCCTGAAAAATTGTTATTTCATTAATAATAGAAATAAACGATAAAAGATAATTTTTAGCGCAATTGATAGAAAGGTGGTTTATATTCTCCAGAATGACTGCTGATGGACGCAGGTTTTTCACTTGCAGCCAGGGTTTGGGATATCTGGTGCACCTCATCTTGGACCTAAACGATCCAGTCCACTGGCGAGTATTTTTACTACCGTTCTCTTATATAATCGACTAGTCACTTCGACTAATCTTTCAGGCATTGTCTACCTTGAATAAAGAGGTAAAGGAAAAGAGACTTGCCATGGACGTGCGGTTTATGAGCCAACCCAATCACAGGGCCTGGTAGACCCTAATCTATCAAAATTCAGTGCTGCTTCCGAATATTAGACCGAGGGACCCAGTACCTTTTTACCTAACCTCTGAGCTACAGAGGATATTTCATCACCGTATCTTAATATCATTATGTGGATACCAAAGGTTGCCGTCAACAATAGTGTTTGTGAGTCTTATGGTGGGATCGATTTCACTGCTTCTTTATGCAAATAAAAGTTCACATTAACATCTCGTCTTCCTGTTTAAAATTAAAACCAAAAACCCATTTTACTGATTCTACAATCTAATTCTATTGGTGCTTGTTTTGTCGAGTTAGTTTTTTCTCGTATAACGACGTTACCATTCTCGGAATAATAAAGTAATTGGTCGTTTAATGAACACTTGACTTGTCGCCTGGCTTAGATTATCACAAATACCGGAAATGAATAGGACCCGCATCAGAAGAAATCGTTATTAGCACTAAGAACTTTTGTATGTTCGACAGATAGATCATTTTTCCTACAAGGCACACCGGCTTGTGTTACCGTGTATCTCTGAAATGAATAGAGTGCGACAGTTGGGATAAATTTAGCCACAAACAATTTTAGCCTCGAAAACCACTTTTTGGACATAGTGGAAATTGGATTGGAAAGCCATCAGACTGGGTCCCGATGGGTCAAACGCACTTGTCAGCCCAATATGACAAGAAGCGACAAAGCTAGCAATGAACTTTTGCAATCGACCTCTATTGTCAACTAAAGTGGGAGAGAAAAAGACCGCGAATTGGCTGTTAGCTAACGTGTGTTTAGAATTTCTTTTGAATGTCGACTAATGCTAGTGAGGTCAAGAAATGTTGCAATAGTCTGCTCAGAAGAGGACTTAGGTCACCGGTCGTCAGAAATATTTACGCGGCTAGCCTCACTGCTGTTTACCAAACAACAAAAATCCCGATATTGAACGTGAAGCAACACCCATATCTGTAGAACGAATCAAGTTTGATGTGCTAGTTCCAACCTAGGTGCAGTGTGTAGCGCGTGTCCTGTAGGCTGCCACATCGGTGTACTGAGCAGGTTGTGGACCGCCTTATTAGATTTAGTTGTGTAAGTGTTGATTCTGACTGATACACTGGTTTGGCTTCGACTAACGCTGGTTTTTATGTTTTATTTCGTTCCAGATTGTTCACGTAAGCTCTTCAAAGATCGCCCTCCCAATACATGCCACAGAGTCAGACTGAGTAACGGTCAAGTAACTGTCGCAGCATTCCAAACTGGATACAGCTTTTTCTGATCAAATGAGGGCCGGTCAAATGTACCCCGATGAACCTGAAAGTTATAAACTCCGTCGTTGGCCGTCACCTGTCCCCTTTTGAAGACGTAACATTCAGTTAACCGAGGAACTGTTTTGCATGCACGCCTTAAACAGAGCACAAATGTTGAGGTTTCCTGACGTCTTTTCATCCGCCAATGAAAAAACCTAAATTACTCAATCAAACTAATTGTTTGCTAAATCTCCAGGGGATTGGCCATGTGAATTTTCCGCTCCTCGTTACTATATTTGTCATTTTGTTATATTCGAAGAATGACTTGTCAAATGAACAAATTCAAATACTAAATAGAGATGATTAAATTTATTTTGCGGAATTTAGAATTAATATGCAACAAAATCGTTTTAGAATTTAAGCTCCTACAGTATTATCTCACTGCCTTTCGCCAGATCTCACAATGTTAGTAGATGCCATACCTGTTTTCACTTTACAAACAAACCTTTGCTGGATCACTAGATTAAACGACATAAGTCGATCAATTTTGTGGGAGAATATCATCGCCAGGTCATTCATTAGTGATAGCTATGCGCGGTTTGCCACAGAGATATTCACACACTTACATAACTACATAAAGTAGCGATAATAATATACAGATATGAGTTTGCTTGAAGGAATGCTTAAATATCTGAGGTGCACTGCACAGCCATTTTGGAATAAGTGTCATGGTAGTAATTCACATGAATTTCTTTTAATTTTATGCATATTACTTGCATCAAAGAATTTTTCCTCGTACTACAGAAATTCTTGCTCGCCATTGTTAACAACGGTTTAAAAGCATCAGGGGGTTGAAACACTGAACAAAGGTATGTGTGGTGTGCCAAACAATGAGGTAGCCATGATAAACCGCCGTGAGCAATCAAAACTTATTGAGTTGGAAATCATTTCACCGCGGATAAAACATGCAGAAAGTAGACAAACAACTGAATGTGACTACGTTTCGCACTGACGGACAACAGCGAAGCAGCTCACGAACCTTATAGAACTTCTGTTCTATGGGAGCAAACTGATTTGCCCGACTGTTCGGCTCACTTGTCCATTCAGCTGGAAATGAATCGTGTTCCCGATTCAGGAAATCCGAGTCGAGGACAGAAAAATAAGTTGTCCCAGTAAGTTGAATATCAAAGTGCAGAGAACAGACGGAGTCTATCTGTTGTCTGTATATGCACCGCCTAAATTCATCCCCTGCCTTACAACTCACCGGTACGTGGAAAAATGTACGTTTACCCGGTGGACCAAAACGATAACTGATTTCGTCGATCAGATGTTTTCGTCTTTTATTTCCGGCTGTGCATATGACATTGTCGTGTTTGTGGCGGTTAATTTATAGCATTAGCGTCTTTGGGAACGGAGGCAAATACCCTCTTTCCGCCATCCCAGTGACAAGCCCTGTCATGTTACGTGAACAAATAGAGTGTTTGGAACATCTCGAACGAATGTCCGAGTCCGTAAAGAACTACTTTTCCCAGGGAAGTAATCCGAGTGCCACAACAAAAAACAACACCTAACCGGCTAATAATATGCTTCCAAAGAACTCAACCTTTGCTACTTCTACTACAAGCCAAAGCACACGAGTACTGTTACGAGAATTCCATCAGACTACCTCTGCTCGTCTACTGCCACTTCTCATTAGGTCCAATATAATCTCGCGTGACAAATTGTTTCTCATAAATCATTTGGACGAATTGACGCAGAAAAAAATTGTCACAGACGAGCTTGGATTGTTGTACTGTTCGTCGTGGAATCAAGACTGCACCTAAGCTGTAGTGTGATGAAATCACGCCACAAAACATTATGCTCAATGACAGTATTCTCTGTAAACACAAAAGCGTTCGATGTGAAGTAACAGCGATCCGATTGTCATCTAAATTCCCATCAGTCCTTCCATGAAAATGACCTATTGAATAGTGCATGTGTTTGCGGTGCTGTGAAACACAACTAGGCCAAAACCGTACGCAATCGAGTCACAACTTTTCTTGCGAACTAAAATTCATCGTCCAGATGTTCATTCCAGGTGCTAAACATGTTCGGGTACATCAGGTCACCTCCGTAAAACCCAGCTTACGCGCCTATGGCACGACTGGAGATGTTTTTGATGAAGTATACCGGTCTTTAGTACTTAATCGTTTCTATAACCCAAGTGGCAGATGTGGTAACTTTCCAAACTAATTGTAACACAATCGATACTTCTGTGTATATACGTTGCTCACAAGTATTTTTGAAATTTGTCTCTATGGTTCACTGACTGCCGTTCCCATCAAACCCTTCAGGCCTCAGGTCATCCCTCAAATTTACTGTCGGGCAGAACCAGACGCAAGTTTTGCTAGTGCTAAAGCGCATCAGTGATGCATATGCTCCACCCCAGTACGGGTTTGAATCGCGGCTTTCCAATTGGAAGGTGTGTGTTATCACCGCACCACTAGTTCCCATGCAGGGTAATCAGAAATGCCGGATTATGCTTGTTAAAATGCCCTTACTGACAACCGGCACAAGCTCAACACGCTCCTTCCACTCGTAAAATCTGCGTTTAAATGCTAGATGCAATGAAGGATATGCATAACTGATGTACTCTAATGGTAGCGAAAGTTGCAAGTTTGACGGGATGACCTGAGGTTTGTGTGCGAACGTTGTTTTCCAAATGGCAGTCAGTCAAGCATAGAAACATCAATCGTACACATTGTATAAAGATAATTGTAAGCTACAAACATGCAAATATCAAACGCAAAGTAAGCTAGGGAAGGTATCTGACTTGGTGAGAGCCGTTAGATTGGAATTAACGAGTGATACTCATTATTGTTCCTTGTTATACTCTTGTAACGTGCAAGAATCAGGGATCCACGGAATGAGGCTGACAGCGTCCTGATCTCCTATGGGAATAAGTTGAAGGAAAACTTCTGAATTGAATCCTAATAAAAGTAAACATCCAAATGGAACCTACACACACCCAGGATCAATAGGGTGGAGTAAAGCTAACTTCTTTCATATTGTTTTAGTCAGAGCAAAAGAATTGACTAATTTGCCTGACAGCCTTATCATGACTAAAAGCATCAACTAATAAGAACCGTGGAAACTAAACCCAAGCCTGAATCACCACCTAAGTTGAGAATCAATTTAAAAGAAATACAGTTCGCTGTAAAAGTAGAAGATCAAGCGGTCTCATCAAATTATCCGCCATGTGATATCAACATTTAACTGAACACTAAGAAAACATGAGAGCTCTGAACGGACATTTTACTCTTGTCAGGAATCACCAGTAGTGCCTACTTACCGCTTCTTCATTGTGTAGACACTTTATCTGTCAACAGGAGTCGATTGCTTTGCACCGGCTGCACTTGGTCATGTAAATTATCATCGGACGAGGTGCAACATCATCGTATGCTGAAATCCAACGAACCCTTGGAAGTCTCCACGGTAGCGTATTGTCTAAAGTGTTCAATTCAAAATCGCCCTTTCCCAGAAAACGTCCCATTTCGAAAGGGGTGGATATGCATTGATGGCGATTATTAACAAGGATGAAACAACAGTACATTGTGTCTTACCGGTGAGTTCGATGTTGACATCATATGAAGAATTATTGTATGAATCGAATACAAACATCTGAAGGTAGAAGTGCGGGATTTTTGGTGTCGTGAATATGGTCAATTGACTAACAAATCAACTTTATCTTACTAGTTCATTGTATGGAACCTAGTGGTTCAATATACCGGAAAATTGAGCTGTTATCCTAATCCGCCTCCGAAAACAAAAGTCAGCTTCGTACTCTGTTCTGGTTTGATGACCACTTGCAAAATGGCTTGTATGTTTAACCAGCCAGATTGTACTGGTCCAACCTATCCATAGTGCTAACCTTCCGGGTAGACTATTGACAACTACGTGGATTACTGCTGACTAAATTCGTAATACGTTAACTGACGAATTTGACTCCCCAGTACCCCTGACGTAATCTGATTCAACGTTCCAGTCAGTCACTGACTATTCTGGTATTAGCAAAGTAACTTTTCTACTAGTTTCCGATTGATTTCAAATCGCTAGGATATATTTTTTTCTCCCGACCGAGAACGCAAACCCCACTCTCAAGGTTGTTTAGCCTTTTAATGATTTCAAAGAACTACTGAGTTCCGAATTGCCATTTTCCTCTGCGAATTTTTTTATCTCTAAATTCACGTCACATCAACTGACAGCTTCCGGAAAACCGCATTTATCTCCGCAGATTATTGCACGAACTTATATCGCTATAAAACAGCAGACGTTAAAAGCAAAATATGATGAATGACAAATTAAATCGTATGAAAAATGTCAGAAGTGCACCAATCAATCAAAGGACGTAAGGTTTAAAGAAAAACACTGGAAATGAAATTTTGCAATCACCCATGCGAGAAGATTGGTGTCAACTGAGCAAAGACGGCTTCTCAATTGGCTCATTCGCGTACGCATGCGGGCGCTTAGGTGTTCGTGCATTTCAACGAAGTCTGGCCCACCTAACTTGCATGTGTGTTGTTTTTTTATAGTGTCAAATTTCCTAATTCTTTCGAGCATTAGGGATTTCAAAGGATGCTACATTTAAACATGTGGCAACTATTCTCTACAATCCTTTAGTTATGCATCTTACATGCAAAAAGTTTCATCTTAATCCTAATAGAATAATACCAATAAGATTTACAGATGTGAACTAGCAATTATACATTTTGTTTTTTTTGAACTAAAGCCATGAAATCGAGTTATAACAACACAATACTGGATCACTTTGGTCAAAGTTAATTCTTGAGATTTCGCACGAAGCAATTCTTTGCACCACCCAATTGCTTAATTTATCATTCCGTGCCAGAAAAATACAGCTACATAACTGTCATCGCCAGTCGCCCATTCGCGAATCCACTGGGCACCAAACAGTACTCGAAGTCGAATACATTTGTCACTAAGCCAGACAAGAAAGTTCTTAGTGGCCTGTCAAAGTCAGCATTTCTTAGCCTTGCTAGCGTCATTCCAATATCGGGTTTCATAAGTTTATCACCGGTGATGCAGTAAAAAGAAACCAAAATTTCCGTGAGAAGCTTTTTCACTTCGTTCGGTTTGAAAGCCCGCAAATGGAGAATATTTTAAACTTTGCCAGAAACCCTCAGTCTCAAAATTTCCTGCATTCGTAGTTTTCCCGCGAGACTGACCTTAACGGCTTTCCGGTAATGTAGTATTTGTTGTGGCAATCGTCGATTTACTATCGCTGAATAACTTGCACTTTACTAATCCCAGCTGGTCTTGTGATATGAAGGACAGACTACGGAGATTTTCAACGCAGACGTTTTGGGGTAAAATGAAAGCAGAATAGTCCATGAAGAATAATATGTACGTAATTCTTAGAAACATCAAGTACAGGGGAAAAACAAATTGTGATGCGAAATCCGAACTTGCGCAAAGAAGGATTCTTTACAATATCAGGCCTGAATGACTCATGAATTGAGTCGACAGATTGGTACTGATAGATATCGGTCACGCCTTCTGTGTTCTTAGTATCCGGTTTGAAACTTGGCAAGACGAATCAACTTTCACACCTAATATCTCTAAGCTAGCCACGGCTCTTCCTGAAAAATGTGCACATTGTGGTGTCAATAACGGAAGCAAACTAAAAAATCGAACGGGACAAAGAAAGGTGGCAACTACTACGAAATCACGCAGTTGCATCAGGATCTCCGGATTCCTAATTCATTTGTTGTTTAAACGCAAGACGTCCGCTGTATGTGAAACGATAGTCAGAGGCAAAGTCTAGTCGAAATTCGCATTGTCGAACACGTGAATTCCACTGAGCTCTACATAAAATACCGAAAGATTAGGCAACAGAAACATAATTATAGTTATTCTTCTGGTTCTCTTTTGCTTAAATTGTTCACATATTTTACACTATGCATGTTCAACTTGGCAACATATCTCCGCTCCTTACTTTGCTATTTTATGCTCAGGCTATTTCTGTTTATTTATTCGTTTGCCTGTTTCTTTGTGCTGCTACGCTGTTCCATTTTTTGTTTGTCTACATCATACATTTATTACTTTTGACAGGCGTTTTCAGCTCCCTTCGCCGAAATGCTGCTATCAGGCAATGCCCGTTTTCATTTCGCTAATGAATTTGCTGGGTTGCTTGTACCTTCTCCATTGATTTGCCTATTCGCACAGATGCTTCCAGTTGATGCAAGAGATAAGACCTTTCAACTAATTACTCTCTTCCCATGAAATTATTAGGATACCAATCGCTTTCGTGTCGTCGTCCACGTGAGAGTGCTTGTCCATCCTCTTCACGATATGGCCATATCTCGCTGACTCGTTGCTCCTCCTTCCGAACAACGTTGTAGATATTTTGTTATCCATACCTACAACCTACCTCTGCCACAGAGATAATGTCTGAACCAAACAAAACGTATCCACATTAACTGTGGCATCTTCCTCATACGTGGCGATGTTCGGGCCGGGAAGAATCTGAAATATCATTTTTTCCGTATATTTTCGTTTTTCCGATACTATTATATAAGATGGTTGGTTTGCTAACCGGAATAGCAAAGCTCAGGACTAGGAGTCGCTTGCCTTTCTTGCATTGTTGGGAACGAACAATGAAAAGCGGGATACTCTTGTAGCTACGTTTAAATCTTCATTTCGTGTAATAATAATAATAATAATCGACCCGGTACCCATTTACGGATTTCCAATTTTTTTGCACCAGAGAAGTTGTACATCATTATGAACGTGCTATCGGTGCTAGTCCACACTAACCGAACGAGAGATGTGGAGTGGTGATTGGATTCGAATTCGAAATGTCCGGTGAACTTCGGTCTACAACGTTTGTTATTTGTTCCCCGCAGGTTGGAGTGGTATGAAAATAATTTGCACAGTGACATAATTCGGCAAACACTTAACCGAAAAAACCCGCTAAATGCAATTGCGAAGATCCGGCCTTCATCGAATTTGGAACATAGTGCGTCATATAATCGATTACTAAAATTCCCTATCTTCAATAACCGTAACACGGAAATAAAGCAGATATTCGATAACATAGTGTTCGATGGTGACAGTCTGGTGGTATTCGTCCTCTATGAGGATCAGGACTTCAGTTCTTGAAAATAACACAACGCGGCGAAAAAAATCGCTGTGAGCTAGCGGACAGTAACCGTGCAAATCAGTGACGGATAGGTGCAACA
>LUCM01002796.1:66545-126651 GCA_008360955.1 Fasciolopsis buskii | reverse complement strand
GTATGACACTGCAATGAATACCGGGGCTAGTTTGCCCTTGATCCACCTATGCAGGGATTCTTCGACCTGGACTCACTGACTTCAAATGGGCAAATCAAAAGAAAAAACATTTTGTCTGTTGAAAATGCGAAAGCAAGAAAACAAAAAGTGTGTGTGTGTGTGTGTGTGGAACATCTGTGAACACAAATTCCATACAACCAAACAGCCTGGTAAGTTTTTCCTAATTAATCCCAATTAACCTTTTGCTCAGTTTCGTGCAAATTCATCCGACAAGCATTCATTTTACTTGTTCTGTGCGAATAACGACCGTATTCGCTTGCGCGTGCAATGCAAACTCGAAGCGCTGTGTGTCGACAGAATGAGTGGTGTCGTTTGGGCTTGTCTGGAGTAGCGTTTCTATGTCGTTTTTTTTTAATTGAACGGGTCCATTCAAGCGCACGAAAGTCAGATCAGTTATGCAATACACTGTCAACAATGCTGATTTTTTTTTCGAGGACTGCGAACGACTTGTGAGCCCAAAGTCAACGTGGGAACTGGGTGGACCGGTTGCAATTCAATTACCCCCCTAATAGTCAAGCCTTTCAAGCTGGGTGTCAGCGGTTTGCTGAAATTCGTCCGTAATTCACCCAATTGGTTTTGGCTACAGGACACTGGGATGCACAACTCCTACTTGAATGACTTCACGGAAGGAAGACGGACCATGATGAAATTTATTGGAGTTAGGTACTAAAATCGTTTGAGTACTTAAGCAGTAAACGATTGGAGTATGCATACTATATGTAACGTTTCTCGATTAGTTAAGTTGTTGTACGGAAATAGGTATACCCTTACACATGGTTGTAGTGCCAAGAGAATAACACATTGTAAACCTGGGATCAAGGACGCACTGCGGAGTGGGTTGAACACGATTAATCTACGCTTTTTCCCCGACCAAAATCAGACGACAGTCTGGCATTCGTGACGCGTTGGAAAGATAGCGCGGTCGATGTCCGAAATGCAAACTACAGACCAGTCGCACTTGAACCTATTGTTTTGACTAATACGCGAGAAAGACACGTGCAGATCAGAGACCACAAAGCTGTACTAGTTTGGATGAACAGAATGGAATCGAACGACCAACCAAAATGACCAGCTTCCATGAACTGTTCTTTGCTTGAATTTCATAACATCAACCACTTTAAAAAAAAAACAAAAAAACAACAACAATTTTCTATCTATTTCACCCCAGATAATTGCTTGCCAGAGTGGAAAATTTACAAACGAAAATATCTTGCGTATAATCTCCGACGGCCTAGCCAGTTTTTTCAAGTGTTGTTCACGTGACAAAAAACTTATATCACTAGTATTCGCGCTAGAAAAGTTGTTTGAATATCAATCGAAATTGACGAAATTATGATTAGATTTTTGTTTAAATATTTGTTTAATTGAGACAGCCAAAAATCATCTTGGAAGATTCTGTTAATAGCATCTTAGACTGCGACTCTTGTTTTGTTTGTGTACACCGGGGATTGGGCATTTTGTTGAATGGGATTTCGGAAGCAAATGAGTTCAAGGGATTGCTGCATAAACTTGATCTCACAATCGACATCGGAAAAATGAAACGAATCACCCAACCACGAGTGAACACCGTGATTTTTCGAAGTCGCCTGAAATGTGGATTGCATTCGTGATAAATTTTCCATGGACTGTCAGAATTCCTTGGCAGACACAAGGGTTACTGTGAAATTGTTCGACAGAATTAAAATTACACGATCGGCTGTTGTTAGCAGTACCACATTTTCCCGTAATCTGATTACTGACCTCAAGCGTTGTCATGACAACCAAAGCAAAATTTTTGCACACCAATTTATCTTATGACAAACTGCTGTTTTAAGCGCAGTAGGGAACTAACATTTAAAGCCAAAAACGTTTTCGTGAAGACTCCCTTAGGGCTGAACTGCCGCTGAATCATTGGACTTGCTTTTGATATTCTGGTGAAACTCCGCGTGCGTATTTGCGTGCACGCGTATGTGTCCATGTGTATGTGTTTGTGTGTGCTTCCGGGGAAATTTTGTTCATCCATCCGTATGGGAAATATACTACTGAGAAGTAAAGCTGACTATCGATCCACGTTCGGGCGACAGGAGAAAGAAATTCGGTTAATGGCCATAGCCCATTCGGTCTAGCATACCCTCTGGTACTTGGCTGATCTACCTCTTCCAGGAGAGAACAAACGGAATACGAATCTAACTGGAGTGATTTTTATGCATCAAAAATCGGATAATGTGTTGCTAGGTACATTCACCTTCAAAGCAGACTGTCTGACTGTTTGAACGCATAAAAAATTGCAACTGATGGATGAACCTCGTTAGCTTTACTCCATTAAATGCGGTAGGAGTAATAATATATAGTAAACTCCTCGAGTAATTGCCTTAACTATCGTGGAGACAGGAAAACATCAACCAATCCCGAAATGCTGTTAACTTTGCAAGTTTCACGATGACAATTTATTAAGTAACTTGTGAAATTTGCCATCCCTCATGTAGTCGAGTTCACTTGTACTTTGCGGCTGATATGGGCAAGTTAGGTGTTTCATGATGCATGATACTACTTACAATTAAGATATGATGTTCGAAGAACGACCATCATTCTGCCCAATGATTGACATTGTGGAAGAGAGAAACGTGATTACACTAGGCTGTGGGATGCAAGTTCAATACAAAAATGTGTCGGAAAAAATGCTGGACCTAACAGAGACTTCTCCGTCAGCTGACGGGGTTCATTTGGATGAACTCAGCGGAACACGGTCACCGATTCTTCTTCACTGGACCCCAGTTGCGGTCGGCTAAGGGAACAATTTTCTGCAATTCCAGTTTTTCACAAACCCTGGACACGGTTTTCAATAGCGCATAATAGGTGAAATTAATTGCTTGTTTCAAGGTAAGTCGAGTTTGAATTATGTTCGACAGATAGTCCCTCGGACTGCATGTTTCAAGCACAAATATCAGATCATACGGTCGATCTAAAACTCCAGAAATGTCGGACTCGCGTTTCGTAACAACCTGAAAGTCCCGGTTTCAACTCCGAATTTATTGGTGGATATGCGCCACTAATTGTTTTGATGAGAGCTAAAATCAGGTCTGTCGCTTCCCAAATGTCAAATTTAAAAGGATTGACATAAGAACTTTGTGAAAAAATGCAGTCCGATGGATTATCAACCAAACACATCTGCCTCAGTATTACACACTACTAACAAACAACTATGAGATCAATACGCGTTCCAGCATTTCGACAAAATTTTGTCGACAGAAGATCATTCGTTCGGAATAAGTAGGTCGCCTTCTCCGAAGGTCGTTTACAATAACTCAATGCATTGAAACAATATACTAGTTTTCTATTACTTCTCGGTTCCGAATCTAATTTCATACAAACTCGTTTTCACATAGGACGGACTGGACAAGTTAGACCAAATGAACAATACAGGTACTGTTCAGCTCGAGCATCTTCACTCCGTGTGAATGGGAGTGCGAAAATAAACCGAATGAGAAGACGATAAGCGGATTCCCGACTTTGGAACAGCAATTGAGGAGATGGGTCTTCGCGATCCAAAGCTGGTGATTTGGATTTTGTCCGGTGAATGTATGTCCAAATGATGCGTCATACGGTGCGACCGTTCAATTTGTCATTGAGAATTACGGGAGCACTGCGTACCTGTTTCATTCTTGTTAGGAATCATCCACAATTTACGTGGATCGTGCAGGAACTGGGATAAGCTATGGGTAACCCTCAAACAGCAAAGATGTGTACGGTGGAATATATTGCCTTCCGTTCTTACGGGAAAAATTGTTCTCACCTTGGAGTCCTTCATCTGGTAGACGATGGTCTGTAGCTTACCAAATCCACCGACGGATTCGGACGCTATATCATGCGGTACTGATGTTCGATTAACCATTGAGAATCCTCCGGGCTAGTTGAGGTCCATTGAATATGTACTGACGGTGATTCCAGGGCGAAAAAGCTATGAACGGGTTTCATGATTTTCACTGGCAAGTTGGACGGTGACACTGCATGACGAATCATTCGGGGAAATTTATATCATATATCCTACTACTGCAAACTAATGAAAGTAGTTTAGCGTCTCACTGTCCATTATATGTATTATTACCGCTAGGCTTGCTGTTCATCTGGGCCCCGGAAAATATTCTTACTGTTTCAATGTGCAAGCCATTGAGCTATTTCTCCTCAGGGTACCTCCATAATTGCCTGATTACGAAAACGAATAATCAACATCTTATGTGGCATGCACGAGAAGGTTTAGACGAGCACGGGGACCACTATCGATTACATCATGTGGTGGATAAAACTGATTGATGATTTGGATCACAAATTGTCGGCATATAGTCAGTTATCGGACTGATTCGAACATTGGGTAGCCACGTATCCGTCATTGGCTGAACTGTGGGATAACTCCAATGGCAAACGGATGCGTAGACCGTAGCTGTACATAAAGGTAGACACTGCGAATTCGTCATCCTTCTAATGTGAAAAGCGCACTTTATCATGATGATGACATTTGGATGTCTAATCGACCTGAAGGTCAGTCCAAAAGAGGTCTATGCCACCGCTTAGGGTATTTCGTCTTTTAGCTCCTCATAATATTGGAGTGATACATACCTTATTCAGGAAGGAAGGCGTGACTACCTGACGGGTGCCGCGTTGAGGATGGGGAGAGTGATCGGTGGCAGGTGGACTCGCACCCGTGGCGTTCAGGACAAAGAGCCACGATGTGAACCACTTGGAAATTAAACACGGAACATTCTTGTGATCGTTCAAATTTCCTTGGATTAGACGAAATAGTTAAAAAGTTAGCATAGGACTGAGCACTCCTGGTAGAATGCGCGTACAAGTTTTATTCCAATCGTGTGATTATTTCGAACAGCATATTGTTTACTTTTCACTACGGTAACCAAACTCTCATTCTCAACTGTTTACTTTTCTCAGATGACTTGTCACTCGTTTGATTCGTGCATGTTTCCCGTCACTACTTTGCTGACCGACGGTATAGACGGTTAAAACGACCGTATACACGATACACTTAACTAGACAGACTGTGTGACTACACAACAGTCCATGATTCACCGTGCTGTCCGGATAGTTCCTTCTTTGAATCCATTGCTCATAGGTATGACGTGAAACTTTCTCCTTCGTCTTGTTCTACTTCTTTACTTTGATATAATTAAAAAAAACTTTCCATGGATTAGTTTGACATAAGAGAAAACAAACAAATCATAAGAGGAATTGGGAAAGAAACAAATCTTTTCATCTAGTGCAACGGGTGATGAGAAAGAGACGAGGCGAAAGCACAATTTCTAAACTCGGTTATTGCTTCACCTAGTAGGCGAAGAATGTTCCAGAAATGACTTGCTGTCACTTTGTATGTGCATGTGTGTGCGTGTGTGCAAACATGCGTGATTCACTTTGCATTTCCTCGCTTTGTGTGAAAAGCTGGCAAATGTGAGCTAACAAGAATGCAATACGGATTCGCTTCTAACAAAGACTGGGGAAACTAGTGGCTTTTTTCCTTATTCCAAGGCTATAGCGAATAACGCGAAACAAGATTGCTTTTATCTTACACACAAAGTTTTTCGAATACATATGATACTTTATGTTTCCTTTTCTATCCATATCGACCGTTTACCGGAAAGGGGATTTATTGAATTGTAATTTGAGTTGTTCATTTTCTCTCGAATCTCCTTATCCAAGATTCCAGTTAGTGTTTGGGACAGTGAAGACTGCTGTATTAGGAGTAATCCGATGACCGCCGTACAATACTTGCGTGCACAGAGCACCTGCGATCGGCGGACGCTTAGTTTGGCGTCCCGAGAGTTGCCACTGTTGAGACTACAATGGCGTGAATCGATCGCCCAACAGTTTTCACCCTAAAAGATCATAGTAACATTTCACATAAACTATCCATGGATATGTGCACTATTGTTTCGTTATTTGTATTTACAATATCATGGATTTTCGAGTGCAAATGTGTCTGCATTACCGTCAGAGATGGATGCATTCATCACTTAGTTACAATAGAGCGAGTAGATAAACAAATTAGGGCAAAATAAAATGTGTAAAATTACCAGAGGATGTTTCGAAAAAGCAGTGATGATTTGATTCCGATTGGTAAGAAATCGGGCTAAACAGGGAACAGTCGAGTTCCCTGGCAGGCCAAGCACCAGTAACGTGATCCAATCATAGAACCTTCTTTTTTGGAACACATTGCTGACACTTCTCGATGAAACAATTCATAATATTGTTCGTTGTAATAATCATAGGTTTAGTAACAATTTGTCAAATAACAATTAGATTAGATGTAATTTATGGTACTGTTTCTTTTTGGATCCATCGCGAATGTAAATATGCAGCATGCAAGAGACAGGCCTTTTCGAGGCACACCTCACCGGAACACATCTGGTTATTGTTTATGCCACATGAGCGGTAGAAATGATACAGCCCGAGCAATCCAAAAGGCACATGGTCATAAGTAATTACACAAGCATACACAAATATCATTTCATCTTAGCTAAACCAACTATCCAAACGGATGATCGGCATCACAAAGCCATCCAATTCCAGATGTACAGATCAATCTTATCTGGACATGGCGTCAAAATTCAATGACCATTTTTCTCGTCGTCAGTGTTTCCTCCGGAGCATGATATCTCACCAAATTTAACTCAATTTACATTGCTTTTGCGACTAGCTCGGAATGTCGGAAATCGAGCAAACATGTTCCCCAAGACAAGATTATCTGCTACGCCCAGGTCGAAAGCCAATCGGCTACCTATTGTGACCAATGCAGAGACCGAGACTCAGTTACGCGGACGGGATCTCCAGCGGACCCCGAGATTACTCAAATGCAAATTTCAATGAAACATACATTCACAAGCTTTGCATCATGTGAAGATCAAACTTAGCGGTAACCGGTTATTACAACAATACAATGCAGCATAACCCAAATTTACAGATATTTATCCCGTTATCTACCCAGCAGTAATCTATGGTCGCTAACATCCGTATACAGTGGCGTAAGTGCAAATCTAACACACTTTTTCGAGCAATACACATGCGTGAATTGTCTGACCCGATCATTTGTTTGTACTGAAGTGTGAATTTCTCCCACAATTGTGTACTCAGTATACAGGAGTGTTAGTCTAACGGAAGTCAAGGCCGATAGATTGCGCGGAAAAGCTGCTAAGTGGGAGAGAAAATTCTGGTTTCAGGGGATAAAACAATCATGAATATCGGGTTCAGGTCACACAAAGCGCACTGCTGAGAATCCGCCAACGAATACGTAGACCAACATTCTTCCAATGTCGTCACATGGTTGGGACCTTGTCACCCGATGAAATTGGAGTCAAGCAAAGTTTGGACTAGGTGGATAGCGCAATAACATCCCAACGGTTCGAATAAGCAAATCAGCAACGTTCGTCAACTCCGGAGAATGCACCACTCATTTGGTTAGGTGAAAAAACGACAAGTAGATCAGAGGATCACGTGACAAAAAGTAGGCATGGTTTAGAGCATGAGAACAAACTGATGAGGTTGCCAGACACCACGAAACTATTTCACATTCCAGTCGGCATGTCGAGCATGCAGTGTACATCCATCATGGATGGGTTTTATGGCCAGAATCGAATAGAACAGCAAATCTGTGCAACAAATAGACCAACTGAACACGCCGAGACTCTGTTCGATGCAGGGATCTTGATCAACCAAAGAACCCTGGTTACAAAATTTTGTTTTCCATACCATCCAAAAAAATTAATATTCTCACAGGAACAGTACCGTTATTATATCATTTTCAAGTCCGAACATTTAAGTCAGTCTCTGTCGGGAGACTCAGTACGCTAAACAAGCCATCAATACGAACGTTCTTAGGGTTCATTCCGAGTAGCCGTGCGGATTAGTTTAGCGATGACGATTTAACAATAGGTCGATGAAGAACAATTATTTCTGAAGTCTTAACTCAAGGTATGCAAAATCGATGGGGATAGTACGGAGATAGTCGGAACAAATGAGTTTGATATTCAAAAATAAATAGTATTCTTCATTCAGTAGGTTGGTGCTCTTCGTGATGTCCTACTCACCAAACTGGGCGTTCAGATCGCGAACGTTCCATCGTCACTCCAGGTGACATCCATGGCTGATTAGTGGTGCTATTCCGCTTGCATAAGTTTGACACTAGCGTTGAACTTTGATCTCTTTGGGAAGTCTGAGCTGACTATGAACAGATGTTTCGTTTTCTGCTTGATCTTTACTAAATTGGCCCTTGGCTCCAGAGAATTGGCGTCTGGTATAAGTAAGTCGTGGTGCATCGTTCCTTCCGTTTCAAGTAGGTGAACACTTAATGACTTAGTTGTTTTGATGTGTACGTGAAAATATTGCGAACTTTTAGCAATGGGTCTGTAGTATTTTATTTCCATTTTTCCTATTGAGTAGAAATGTTTGCTAACTATTCCACTGCACACGTGATTTGATTGCGTAAGCCTACCGTCTTGATAACTTCGAGAGTAACGTGCTTCCAACAACTCCTTCTTGATCCTCGTAGACGGCAATGAAAGTTTCGAAGAGAGCGACAGAGACGTTGGATCATATCTTCTTGCGGCCAATTTGTGTTCATGTACTCAAATGGTTACATTTTCCTCGGTTCGACCAACACCGCACCAGTCGCAGTTCCGCCCACTTCAATTTTTTGTATGCGAATTTCTTTGTTTCTGAGATTTTCACTTGTCAATTCGGGTTTCGGCATCAGCTTTCCCACAGTTTTGGGCGGTCCGTGAATTGTCGTAAGTATTTCAAACACGACCAAATGATCCTTTGATTTGATCTTGCTGTCTGATCAGCTTTGCTGTTCATTTCATGCACGGTTCCTATTCCCATGGAATATCTCGAAATGACAATTTATCTCGTGGATTTTTGCATCTCAGCAAGTATTCACATACTCGAAATGAAAATAAGAACACATTGAAGAAGGGATCAAACTACTGCAATCAGACGTCAATTTTGTAAGGGTTACACAGAAAAATAAGCTCCTATTCGTCAGCCCAAGATCACCAGATAGAAGTCGAAGATCAATGCTCATATCAAACCTGTCCAAGCTAAATGAGACCACCAACTGGACACACACGCTGGTGCTGAAATGTCTTCTACCAGAACGCCAAGCTTGGTAGTCAGAATCTCAAAAAAATGAAAATGAATGCTCTTGGTTCAAGTGTCGGCGATAACAACTACAGCAACGACACCAACAACAGAAGGATTGATGGCTAATTCTGTGGTGATAATCAATTTGTTTCCAACCACGTGATCACATCATGAGATTCATCAAAGTGAAAATAATTCTGTTGAGAAGCATTTCATTATGTCGTTAAGAGAGAGAGAGAGGAGGTGTGGCATTAGTGAAGTCGATTTGTGGATATCATACTGCCACGTGCTCAGACAGATTGCTTTTTTTCTTTTGTTTGCCCCGGTGTTGACGGGAAATAAATACTCGTCCAACTCATCGACCTGGCACGTCTTTCCATGACAGATAGGGCTACAATAGGCATCCAGATGGATGACTGGTTGTCAGAGACACTTGTGAAACCCTCTGTACAAAGTCAATTGCACAAACGCAAAGTTGATAAACGAACAGACAGACGGGGATGTCACAAATGAGTCTGCAATCCAAATGGTTTCGGCTGTCCATAACCCCAGAAACGAGTACAGCAATATTATTTGGGTAACACCAACTCATCTGCAAGGAATTCTAAAAGGATTCTGACATAATGGCTTGAATATTTTGGTGGCGTTTTTATTGAAAACTAGAACTAGAACAGTACAAAAGTCTCAACTGCCAGACTTAGTGTCAAGTTGTTCCGGGTTGGAGCTCAGGAAGTTCTCGTACGAAACCTCGCGTCCAACGTGTGTCACGTACTCGAACCAACCCATCGGTATGGGTCACGACTGAAAGTGCATTGTGTGTTGATGATTCGTTATATCGGTTACCATGGCCCAAGGTCAACACAATTGGGACAATATTCAACTGACTGCGCTAGTGAATAAACTAAACGAGAAGGCCGCATAAGAAAATATGTCATCTTATTCCTTTTTTGCCCGTGAAATGGGTAGAATTAGCGACCATGATACTGTGCGTTTAACAGTGATATCTTCATTCTCTGTCTGTCTGTCTGTCTGTCTGTCTGTCTGTCTGTCTGTCTGTCTGTCTGTCTACATTTCTGTTGTTGCAAAATGCCTAACAATAAAATCTTACGCAGCGCAGGATTTTTCCAATTTTTTCACTGTTTGACCCACCTAGATACGGCAGTTGACTCGAACCCTCCAATACCTTCTTACGTTTGATTTGCTTTGTTTTCTCCTATGCAACTGGACTGCCGCTATAGTCCACTGAATCACATTGGTGTCTACCGTATGTCGGGAGCCGTACTTAACGATACGATTTTTCTATTGCTACAATTTTTCTGCCCTATGTATTCCCACAAATCCCCTTTCATTTCGCCCTAATTTTTTGGCTATACCTTGACTTGATATGGAATTCCAATAACGCCAATGTTCCCTCCGTGTCGCGAACGCTAATCGTTGCATGGATGCGCTTGAGCATTCCATCCTGGACCGTCGTCCGTTTGAAATATTTCCCGTGGCTGGTTGTGGCATGACAACTAAAATCGATTTTGCTTTTGCCTGAACGACAGAGTCCCTGGTCACCTGACCTATCGTGTTGACTTTTCCAATCAACTTCGAGAGCTGTGCAATACTTTCTTGTCTGTCCATGAACTGTGCATACCTTGAAATTTGTGGCTTGCACTGTAACGCTTACTATCATTTAGATGTAGAATAACCAGTCATTTTGACTAGGTTTGAAAATCGGATGCCCTGCCCGCCTAGGCAACTAGCATCCCCCATATTCGCAAGGCCGGCGGTGGTCAACCGCTCAATGTCACGGCGCTTCATCACGGAGATCGCCGTTCAACCTCCGCGTTTGGGAGCCCTATGTCAGTCGCGTTCTATTACTAAAAAAGGTAAAAAATTAAATGATAAAATAAGACCTTGTGTTAGCCTAGGTAGAAGCATGTGATACGAACTAACTGTACTACAGAAGTAACTTATTCACACCTCAGAACGTCGTACACGAATGCCAGTGCAATTGTCAAGACCATATTTTATTATTATTTTTTTTAAATATTTTGCTCCCTTTATTAATGAACTAACAACATACGTCATTTCTCAGGAAGTGGGCCGCGGCCAGCGGAGTGCTGCCAAGTGGGGAAATTGTCCGACGGTGGGAGGATTCGAACCCGCGAACTCCACGACCGTTTGGCCCGGAACATAACAGTCAGAAATTGTTCAATGATATTGTCACTTCTAGCATTCATCCACCGAGTACAGCCACAGAAACAACCGACCGAAATTGGTCATACCAAATGTTTCACAAGGATAGTCACAAAATAGCCCTCCGACTGATATGTGTGTGCTCGCGGCCGTGGTCCAATCACTCATTTGACTTTATCTGATCAACTTAATTACATGGTAGCATCACTGTCTACTACTGACGGAGGTGCACGAGTATTGCAAGATTCCCAAATATATCAGGTTTAGCATTAAATGCCGAATAACCGATTACTGCCCGTGTGTACGCACCTGCATGTCAGAGCCGGTAGATTTAGGAACGCTAGTGAAAATATGAGTACTGTTGACGACACAAAATTTTACTAAGTAGGAAATGCAAGTGCATGTATGATTGCACTGAGCAGCACAACCGTCGACTACGAATGGCTAGGTTAAATCACTGGTAGGTAACTTACTATCAACACACACGATCACGTGGTGTTTGATATTTCAAAAAAACTACAAATAATGCAAACAACCGTTCGCTCAGGAAATATGAAAATGTTTTTATTCACGCTCATTGCTTTTTAGATGGGGATGTTTCACTGTTTTTCAAATTACTTCCGAAAACTCAAATTTCCGTTTATCAGTCGCTTCTGTGTGCCTATGTCAATTCGATTAGTGCATGAAAACAACAAAACGCCTTTAATGTCACCAGAAAAATACGACTCTATGAAAAAACATTTTGATCGGAACACGTGAAACAGTGAATGGGGATGAATTACCGCTAATGATGAGTCATCCCAACCAAATATGTTATCCTTAGTTTGACTCGCCGTCAATCGAATCATATCAAATCTGGAATAGGACGACGTCAACTTATTGGCTATTACCCATCACACACACAATCATCACGTGACTGTAGACTCTCGGACCACTAACTACAATTCCATGTTGTTGTCTAACGCCTGACTGTTCGTCAATGGGAATACGAGATTCACCTGCGGTGGGCGAATCCTGGATGAAGCACTCGAAAACAAATCAAGGGCACCCAATGACGGTCAGTGACGGAGGACCGTAAGACAAGAATCCAACGAAACTGATAACAATCAATCGGCCACCAGCGCGCTAAGACAGCATGGATTGCAATGAGATAGACAAAGCTGTCGAACTAGGAAATTGTCCGAAAAAAGTCAACAAGACCGACCGGACAACGAAATTTCGAATAAGATTCCTAATATCGTGCAAATACCAACGTTTTTAGTTGTCCATAATGTAGCCGTATGTTTTCACATATACAATTATATATCCACAAAGAGAAGAAGGCAACGTGCTTAGTATGAAAATAGTAATTAAGCTACGAGAATGCTACTCTCAGTAAACAAAGCCATGCGAGAAGAGTGATTGAATCAACGGTTAACGCTATTCATTCTCTACCCAGCCGGAAAAATACACCCTGTAAGGTTGTATGAAAAAAATCGGTTTTAACTTTTGCGAAATTGTTAAAATATCGACATTCCAAGTCGTTAATTCGTTTGATTTGAATTCAAATCGAAAAATTCGTTTTACATAACTTCGACGGGATACACCAAGCAGCACAAAATTCGTGAGTAAACTTGGGGTTCGATTACAGATGTTTATCCTTAAACATGAATGATCAGGACAGAAACTGTGTCAACACTGGACCGCTTCCAGTTCGCCAGTTTACACGTTTGATACGATATCTTGCGGACTATTAAAATGTTATTTAAACGACAAGAATACGGAGCTTTGAACCGATCCTCTGGGATGCGGGAAAGAAATGCAACAGAGCACGTGTACTTCAATATTAACACAGAAATCGGCAATTGGGTTCGTCCTGCCGATTTACAGATGCGAACCACGTGACCGGAATTTCCTTTCGTTCTGCGCAACTTTCAAACAACTTTGATTGTACTTGGGCAAAGATATCTTATTTGTAGCACAAATCTCGTGTGAATTTTGCTACCCTATACGTGATTAGAACGCATGTAACCGCCGGGTACGAAATTATCACAACAGGATAGTAACCAGGCTTTTTGTAGAACGCAGATTGGTCAAATGATCACATTTACCGATTCCAAACTATGTAGCTAAAACAAAGGTGTAGATAACCGGACACACGAGATCTCGGCTAGATAAAAGTATTACGAATGATATATTGTTAATAATAGTTAAGCCCGCCTTGAGAAAGACTAGCTTCGTTAGTCGAAACGTTAGATAATTAAATCTACCAACAAAGCTGTGTTTTTACCATTATATTGTTTACAATGAAATCAGTACATGGCGCATCGTCATTCGATCCCGATATGTAGATGAAGAATTGGATTCGCCGGTACATGAGTAATTGCAAATCATTTAGCCTGTCGGTGACGCTGATACACAGTAATTACAAATTACATAAGCAACATCACCGGGGAACTAAGTGAAAAAGCTCAAACACGTTAATCGATCTAACTAGACGGGAGATGAGATGGCGAAGTGTCAGTCGTATTGTTTCACATTTGGTCGCAATGATCACTTAATGAATCACCAGACGACCGGTGTGATCTAGAGGCGGACTGTCGGAACCCGGGACTATATACGTTCGGAAAACCACCATAACGATCTGTTAAGTTCTTCCTACCATGGCCTGAAATTGACACCGATTCACAATCAACCAGGCGTAACCATGTCCCGAGGCCGTTCAATTCAAACTCCGAATTAATTAATTGAGTCCATCTATTCCACATTTCTTCTTAATCGTACTTCTAAATCCACATCACCCAACACTTTCCCTCTCATTTCCTCTTTCTCGATCCGCTATACCACCCTCTGCCCCAGTGTTTGTATTCTCTATCAGTGTGTGTTGTTCGGCTCCTCGTTATCCTTGTTCCAGACGAAGAAAATATCATTAAACAAGTTCACTCCCAATCTATTCATTTTTGTTCTTCCCAAATGGGATGTTCGAAGAAAGCAAGAACACGTGCATGTGTGCGTGGAGGGGGTGGGGGTAGGAATTCAAACAAGACCGGTACAGATTCGGATGTGCCACCTAAAGGTCAATGGACTGTTTGATTAATCAACCGTTTTGATTTGTGGCACTCTATTGCATTATATCGTATTATATTGTGTTGTGTTGTATTGCATTGTATTGTATTGAATTATATTGTATAGAACTTGGCTTACGGACATGTACGGATCTCAGTCAAAAACAACAACAGTAAAAACTACAGTTGCAGTCACCAATTTGTTCCAAAAAAAACGTCCGCGGGAAGGAAATATTTTTAAATGAACGATTTGACCACCTAGGATAAGTTGGTCAGGCCTAAGCGTGGTCCCGGATTGTCAAGATGCGTCCTAAATAAGGGACAGTGAATTTTCAATTAATGTTGACTCGGCCGCCCGTTTGGCACGTTGAAAGATCACTGTGCAGATTAGGTGTGTGTCTTGGAAACATGCATGCGGATAGATCAGTATCACACAGTTTAATGACCTATCCGTCTGGTGGTATTAAAGACACAGGGCTAATATGCGGCATTCCTCCTTTGGGAAAGAATTTTGACGTCTTTCCTGATTAGATCTCTAGAAATAACAGCGGATGAGTAAACAGAGATTGGAAGAACGTATTGGTTCACAAGATGGCAGATAGGGCTCGGTTTCACCTTGTGGTGTCGAAGGGTTCTGATTTAAAATGATTACCCGCGAAGATTTTTTACACTGTTGGAAATGCGAGATGCCCATTTAGGTGTTTCATCAATAACGCTCTGTACATATTGTACAGAATCAATTGTGGTAAGTGGTTCTCAGGTCATGGGCAGACAGATGGTGATATACGTGGAAAGAGAATATACTTTTGATACATTTAGGCTTAAACGGTTTTGTACAGAACGGTTGTAAATAGAAGACAAGGTGGCGGGAAAAAGTCGGATAGAGAGGTCAACATGACGACCGGTGACCGGGACTATGGTTTATTAGTCACTGATGTATCTAGAGAAGAGATATGGATGAAAGAAGAATACTGATCGTGGCCTGGGTTGTTGAACTACGACTTGGACGTTTTATCGCCCATTCACGAGCACTGGGATGAACAAGTAAAGACATCAGATGGTCCCGTTATTAAAAGCCTGGGACAACCAAATGCTTCCAGTTTGTTAATTAGGCAAAACCGTGGGTCAGAATCGAATACAGACGAATAAATTAGGAAGGCACAATGTCCGCGTTTCGTCCACGTAGCCAAATATGGAAAAATGACGAACAACAGAAGTCACAAAGTCCAAGGTAGACATGTTACATTACTAAGTAGATTGAATAGGGTTACCGGAAGAATTCATAAAGGAGGGTTGGTGTTTTTACACAGCATACTCTGTCGGTGGAGCAAAAGCGCTTGAATGTGGACATGGCGCAGTCCGATTTTGGGATAGGGACAACAGTGACGGTTCTCCAGCACTCAAGAAGTGACGAGAAATGAGCCCGTCAGAAACACAATAAAGCCTTAGATGGGATGACAATGGATTTTCAGAAACTATTTCTGTGGTAATTTTAGTGGTTCAAAGAAGCATAAACATATCTTTGGAAAAAGTCACCTGGAATATCTCTCTCCAAAAATGTGACTAGGTTATAAGTCGAATGATAGATAAAAGCCAGACTAATACTTTCGGGATTCGTATCGCATTCCTTGTGTCTCTTTTCGTCCCGCGACACCGTCGAATGCCTCTTCCAGGGGATTTGCTGTCCTTACCGCTCTGGATTTTGTTAGCAAACCTCGTTGTGTACAAGTATGATCTGAGCCCTCTTTAGGGTGGTGGTGTGTCGAACTTGCGAAATGTCACGGGATTTGAAGAAGTGCTCCTTCAGTGTCAATGAGCCCTCAGCAACTGAGATGAGTAGCGGCCATTTGAGATGGATGAGATTTCAAGGGGTAAGCAAATATAAAATATCACGTTGATCGCCAGAAAAAGTAAGATTGTTGTGTGAAAAATTGCGGAGTTTAATCTTGATTTAATTTGTTTGTTTGAAGGACTGGAAAAGTGGCTGAGAGTATATTTTGGGCCTTAGCAGAAGCAGACAATGATCACTAGATGAGGTGAATTAGCATGACTTCAGAAAGATCAGTTCGGGCTAGTTGGTGATGAGTCTGTCTAAAATGGCTTTTCCCCTGTTAGAAGTAAAACAGAGATCCGTTTGTTTAAATGCTTTGAGCTGTTCGTTCGACACACGACTGAAATCATCCCCACTAACAATGCCCAAATTATCCTCATGAAGTGGAACCCTCACTACTAAAATGAACCAAAAACTCGAGAGTTTATTTTGCAGACTGAAAGTTCCTACCCATAGGTTTGCTATAATCGTACTACAATGATTAGAAAACTTTTAGAAAGTTTGTCTAGGTAGATAGAAAGAGTTGAGGTGCGTTGCCAAACCACCTCTAGTTTTCTTGCTCAAAACTTTGTACTTTCTATGTAGTTTGAAGTTATTAGTTGATACGAGTAAGTCCAAAACATTCACACTTAAGCACAATTTCTGAACACAGATGACGCAAGTATAAATACTGGTCAGTGACTGGACTACAAGAAGTCGATTTAACATTTTAGTGAATACAGAATGGCTGAATGAACATCTTGGTCGGGGAGATGAACTTGGTAGTTACCTGTCAATTAGCACGAGTGCTTCTCCTGAATGAAATTGATTTTTGGTGCGTAGTAATACGTGAGTCTGGTCAGGGGTGGAAGCATGTGGAATGTTCGAGAGACATCGATTCCGAAAGAGCGAACTGGGTAATCGGGGCCGCAATGAAGGCGTGCTTCTGCAGAAAAAAGATGTTTTAGTGATGCCGAATTGTGGCACATTTATTCGGAAGGCTCACGTCAATCTCTCTTTAACCCCTTCAGGATGAAAGCCAGCGAGATAATGAATTTGGACTGACAGTTTGACTATTCCAACCATGAACTACTAAACAGAACGGGCAACCGCTAGGGCAAGTTGACCGAGGGGCTAAGTGTTCATTTTCTAACTCAAAAGGCAGAAGGATATGCACAGGTGAATCATAACCACGTCTCTTTTTAACCCCACATATAAAGTCCCTCGGGTCCGGACACAACAAGTGGTCGAGGATGGTCTCTAGCATTCCTCGCGTCTTATTTGCTAGCAATCAACGTGTTCACCTTCACCTAGTGTACGCCCGCGCTTACTAACCTTGAAACAAGTGACGCCAAATTGGCTAGCAGCAAACAAAATAGCTTTTTTGTACATCGTCTGTGTCCGTCTTCTGAACAAAACTTTGGCAATACTAATACACATACACACACACACACACACACGGAAGCTCACAATCGACCGACTGCGTTTGCATCCAAGCCACTTGACTTGGTTAAAAGTGCTACGGGGATAAGAAAAGTTCGAATTCTCGGATTGAGAGCAGTAAATGTTCACACCTGCAAATCGAGCACGCATTTAAGCGTTCACGCAATGATCAATTTTACTGGCTTCCAAACGAACTGCTGAGATGAGCCTAATAACCTCGCTACCTTCTCCACGCAGATGAGTTTCAGTCTTTTTTAATTCGTGCGTTAGTTGTACAACAAATTTGCAGCATATCTGTCCCTAAATGGATGGCCAAACTGTAATTCGCTCAGGTTTCTTGTATTGCATTGCTTAAAATAGGTTTGGTCGACCGAACGCGGTTAACATATACGTCAGTAATAAACATTGCAGGTTCCTTTTTCCCAGACAGAGTTTGTATTCACAAAATCATGAGTGCAAGTGGAACCATCAAACATCCAAAAGGAATGCATCAGTGAAGGAAACTTGCGTAGCGCCGGCCGACTCTGGCTGACTAATGATTCGGGATGACTGCGCACTACCCGTTCGGCGAGCATTTCCACTGAGAATAGAGGCCTTGACTGACCTGACTTTCTTTTACAGGCCGTCAGTCTTTTGATCAAACCGGTCCATTTGCGAACCACACACATACAAACACACACACACACACAAATGCACAAGCCCACCCAGTGCACGTTAAATGATGGTCGAGTTGAACGAGTCACAGACGTATTCACGCGAAGATCACGTGCACATGTGACTAGCGGACTATTCACTTCGAATTTATCCGGCTAGCATTCGGTCACTCAGTCCGCTTAGGAATGAGGGGCTAACTGCATCGAGGTGCTGCCAACTGCACACTCGGTGACTGAATGTTCAACTACTCCGAACCACTCTGACGTGATCACATTTGACTGCTGTCAATGAACCATTACGTACATTAGTTTATGCATGCATAAACCCAATCGTTACCACTCAGTGTACAAATAAATGACTGCATAGAGGTGGTCCGAAGTGTCGAACGCATTAGGAAATTGTTTCTTGCATGGTTATTTGTTCATTTTGCCGGAAACTGAAATGCTTCCGGAACGGGAAAAGCTTTCGCCATTTGCCTAGTCAATCACTCCGAAGAAGCGTTTCAACGGACTGCTCTTAACCATGTTCATCATCCACTTTCATTAGTGTCCCATGTGACACTCACGTCCATGGAAGCTCCCAAAAGCACATTTGTTGCTGATCTGCAAAAATTCACGTGCTCTTACCGAGTTTACTAAATTTGCCCAAAACAGAAACTCTGTCCTGCTCACACTCTATCTTTCGCTTCGCTTCTATCCATTTATTTGGCCAATTCAGATATCTAAAGAGTATCTTCATCGTACCACGATTAGCCTTGTATAAGGTTAGGAAAGTGATCGATAACTACTTATGAACGTCATATACACAGTAATTTGACGATGTAAATAAGACGTAGCTGTTCGCCTACTGGTATTTACCCTTACTGTGTTCGTCTCCAAATGCCTCGTAGTGGTAGGGAGCGGGTGTCCCGCGCTTCGAGTTGGCTACTGTAGCGTGCAAGTCATGTGATACATCTTCGCGATAGCTTGCGCAGACAACCAGCCAGTCAGGAGTGTGGGAAAAGGCGATCGTGAAGTTCAAACATGCATCGAAGTCCGCAGGACTCAATGAATTCCACCATTTGGGGTTTCACATATTGTACATATAAGCGTATGATTTATTATCAGGACCCGAACGTGTTTCCCAACTGTCGTGGGCTTCTGATTGCTTCATTTGTGTAGAATGGGCCGGAGTCAACCCACCGCGCATTGGTAATCCATATCCGTGAGTTACTGCTAGTGGCGGAATTTCGTGTTGTCATTTCACGTGCAAATATTTCCGCCACTCCCCGTCCTGAATACCAACTGAAATGCCCCCTACGCACCACTTTCTAGTGGCGGAAATGTTTTCGCCAGTGTGAGAAGATGATGGCTAATACTCAATGGGCCCCATTGGAGTGACCAATCTTTGACAGTCGATCTAGGGAAGATGACTAAACCTTGATTTCAAACCAACCGCAGACGGTCTACGAAGCTGCAAGCTCACCTATGTTGGAAGGCTGCACTAAGCAACCGGGGTAACTAGCACCTTCCGAACGGCGTATGAAAAGAGTACTCATAAACCGGTTGCCTGATGGTCGCGTGACACTTAGGTTTACCTACTGCTCTGCGGGGTTGGACCGTTTGGCCTAAAACAGAGGGTAGGTTCTCCGGAGTCACTCTCTACTTCGATCAAGACGACCGGGCAGTATCCAGCCCAAGGAAATACAATGGATCTTGATGGATAGCTGATGAGGTTGGAATGGGAATTAGAAGAAATGCTGTGCGGTAAGGTGCTTCTTTTTCTCCGGAGATTTTTGTTCATTGTTTTCGTTATTCGTCATGGTTTCGATGACCTATGCAGAGAATTGTTCAAAAGATGGAAGTATGCTCTTCAAACGGGATTATGAACCAGTGAGACCTATCCCTTATTGTGTCATTAGTACGCAAGCGGATAATAGAGGTCCAAATATTTGTCGAAGGTCACAATTAGTTTGGTGATCAGTATTGCTGGTCAGGTATGCGTATGAACGAAATTCTCCGATCCAATCACCTCTAAGGTCGGATATTATTTATATAGTTGGATCCTAGAATGTAGTTTGAGTCAGTAAGCAAGGATACTGTATTCATTCTGCGCAACTCGTTTGCCAGTTAAGAAAGTTCAGACTTCAGAAAGGCGGTTCATTTTTGTCAGCAATATATACAACGGTACGGGCGTTTGAGTACCCGTCTGGATCCTTCCCACCCGGTTTGATAACAGAAGCAAAAATCGTTTGATCAACGTGAATTTACTGCAGTTTGATTAGCATTTTAGACAATTCCTGATTACGACAGATGGTAATTTTCAATGATTTGCCTAAAGAAGCAAGATCTCCTCGAATTAATTATTTTCTGAGACATAAATTAGAGCATGCGATATATTCGGTTAGTATTATAGTGCTTCCTTGGTTTGTCGTACTCGGGAATGTTTATCCGAACAGTTTTCTTTCCCCCTTCCAGTTCACTTTATTTCCGGTAAATCTAGGCTGTGAAAAGAAAAAAACTGGCTCACGTAGCCACACAAAATGTATTCACAACCACCTACACATTTTTCGACTTGTGTACGAATTGCCAATCGTCAGCCCCAAAATGTGTTCGCTCTTTACACGATACCATTCAAATGCGCAGGTAGACTAAAAAGCACGAACATTGGCCAAATCAGTTTTGGCTCAGATTGTCATAAAGACGTTTTCATTCGTAGTTTTGGAATTTTTTAAGTTCCAAACTCGTACGATTCGTGTTTCAGACCCAGTCGAATCCTCTTAGGAGTGAACGGTTAAGGAATGCACAGACGAACCTCAACACGGTGATTAGTCGAAAGTCGTCGTTATCGCGGGTTTACGCCAATCACCATTACGGTTCGCCTTAATACATTCTTTATCCGTTCGCGAGGCCAACTGATTCAAATAGGATTGTGGTATCAGAAGCAAAGTAAAGATTTTCCTGAAATAATACACCATGAGGTACCATTGCTCAGCTCACCATTAACAAACCATGGAAGCACTGTACAGCTGTTTCATCCAGCTTGTTAGGAATCCTCAGCAGTGCATATCCACCGCGCCCCAACTGGGACGCGAACCAGGGATGAACGATTTTGAGTCGAAAGCCTTAGCCATTGCTCTACCGGGTAGGCTCTGAACGGTTTGTTCAACTTCACCACATGAGCACGTTGCACCTATCCGTGACTGATTTGCATGATTACTGTCCGTTAGCTCAAAGCGATCGACCCTTACTGATAGATGACTTCTGTGCAGGTAGCCCAAGTACGACGAAGGCTTTGGATATGACCTACAGAGCTTGATTACTTGGTACATTTTAGTAGTAGGAGATTGAATGTCTTCATGAAATAAGTCACCACGTGATATCATCGCTCAACTCCCCATAAAGAAACCATGGAAGCAGTGCATAGCCGTTTTATCCTTGTTAAGAATCATTAACAGGGCACAACCACTGCGCCCGAAGTGGGACACGAACCCGGGATGAACGGTTTTGTGTCGAACGCCTTAACCATTACGCTACCTAGCCGGCTCTCAACGGTTTGTTGAACCTTAACACATTATGATATTGCACCTATCTGTCACTGATTTGCACGGCCACGGATCGATAGCGCATAACAATCGACCCCCACTGATAGATGACTTCTCTGCCGTTTCCGCAGATCGTCAGAAACCCTTGCCCCACCTCGTGTGCATCAAGACCGACAGAAGGTTGATGCTGTCAGGTGTAAACATAAGGTATCATTTTGTCAGTGGGATCGTTGAAACAATTTGACATTTGTGGGACACTCTTTTGGAACTAATAATCAGACGGTCAAACAATTCTGTGTAATATAAAATTACGGGAAATCTCACAGTCACAATAAGAGATCAACTACGTGGAATTACATTTTGTGCACCTAAAGGTGGACCCCTTGATATGCCATCTCTAATCGGATACTAAGTCATAACAATTGCGACTGTGCAACAGTGTCTTGAAAGACAACACTGGGTCACTTTTGTGTTCGAGTGGTGGGTTTACGTGCAAGTCACATGATGTAGTCTGGTTCAGTTCGGTTCATGCTGGCCTGCCTAGACAAAACAATCGAAGAGAACCGTGACAATAAGCGATTGTGAAATTCAAAACATTCCTCGAAGACAATTGGAAGGAATGTATCCCACCAATCTGGATGTTTGCAATTTTGTTTGAAAACCCGTTAGCGGTAAATACAACTCGAATGTGCTTCCCTTCTCTTGTGGTTTTTTAATCGCCTTCGACTCCGTAGCTTGAGTCATAACTAACTCAGTTTTTGCTGGCAAATCGTATCCGTTCGTTACCGCCTTTGCTGAATATCAAAAAACAAAACTGTTGAGTCATCATATTTGTCGACTACGTGGGAATGTGAAAGCCCTTAGTTGGTTCTGCCGATCTACATGTCACCGACTTGTACGCAAGTGAACTGACGAAAATAACGAGTGAGGTAAAAAAAAATCAGCCAAGCAACGATTTTAACAGTTGTACAAATTCATCTGTCAAGTGCATCATGCGAGTCAAAGCTGCACGGTTACGACCGTCAGAATGGAGGCTGATCGCAGTCGGTGGTGTATTTTATTCTATAGATGTCTAAGATTGGAATGGGTTTTTATAAGTTCATAAGCCAGATAGAGCCTAAGGCCAATTTCTGCTGTCGATGACATTTTGCGGCTAACCGTTATGTTCTAGTGTCTCCCGCGTAAACATTTTCTCTCTTTTTATTGTGTCAGCACATTTCTGGCCCCGAAGTAGCGTTCTCTCACCACACATTGTTTGTAGGTTTTTGGAACGAAGTTTGATGAACGTAAATTGAACTAGTCCTATGCGAAATGCTGACAAGCAGATATGTATGATAATTATGAGAAATGAAAGGAAATCGTAAAGGTGGCCGATGGGTTATTGGGAAAGTTGGTTGAAAAGTCTCCGACTTCCCCGGGGTTCGAACCCACGTGTGGATGCGACCTATTTATCGTAAAACAGCCTGCGGCTTACATTTTATGATTTACTATTTCCACGGCTGCGCTCAACGACAATATCGATATTTATTCATATGCTCCCAGTCGGTCGGTCGATGAGTGCCAGCTGTACTTTGACCCAAGGTTTTATTGAAAGGCACTATACAGCTCCAAAATAATAGTAATCTCAAGTAATACACATATGTGGATTCGATATAACTTAATGTACAAGTATTGGACGGTAAATCGTGCTGCCCTCCGACGGATCACCACGCCTGGCCTATTGAGCCCTTATGTGGTTCTGTGACACTCCGAGTTTCCGAGTCGCCGTGGCCGGTTCCTCATTCCCTCACATAGTGGACTCTAGCGGGTACGGGGCACGCCCCTTTCCCCACACTCATGGGTGGTACATGGGATAACAGTGAAAGTAAAATAAATGGCAAAAAAATAACCAAAAGCAATAGAAAAGTCAGTCGAGCGGAAACAGCACTGACGGGAAATCGATGGATTTTTGTCAGTCGCATATTTGTAGTTTTTTCTCCCAAGTTCGTCATTTGGTATCTGCAAGCGACGGGAAAAATTATAACATACTTCCCCGTGTGCTTTGCAGGTGAAGTAATTGCCATCGTCCTTTCGAAACCGGCCTCGTATTTGCCGATGCGCTGGCGCATTTTCGTGATCTAAACTAGTTCTTCACTGATCCTGGAGTACGGGTTGTTGATGTCAAATGCGATTCGTTCACGTTGAACCGTGATCTGTTGTCGGTTGTGAGCACTTGCCGAACGCTCTTACGGTTGAAGCACTTTGTCAATACACGTTAAACAATGGACATAGATGTGTTTGTCACAAACCTGCGAAGCTAGTTAGTACAAATCTTTAGGCATCGGCTAGTCAAGTATTCACAAATTTTACCTGTCTGTCCCGCGTGGATAGTCCCAACCACAAACAATTGAACTCACCTAGGTTTCAACCATCTACAATCACACAATCATATATTCACATACACACACACACATACACTCAAGCTGTCTAATAAGTGGCGCATTTTGATGTGATCACAATCGCCATTCTTAGATGGTTCTGATATGACAGTGTATTATTCGTACTTGTGAACTGCTGCAGAATTACACGTATCCCGCAATATCCACACGCCAGACAGCTATCTTTGACGAGGTCCCCGTGCCTTACAAGGGCAATATGAAAAGAGACCGACGAGAGCCGAAGTCCGATGGGCATACCGGGCAGCATCAAAACTTACACAACTAAATCCAATTAGATATTACGAAACCCTGTCGTTACGGTCAATGGGGTGTAGATAAACAACTTCCGGTGGGATTATTTTCCCATCGCCATGACGTCCTGTAGCCATGCAGTTACTCGATAAGTACACGCTAACTTTGTCTATCTATGACAAAATCCGGTTGGTTCACATTTGTATGCAGGAAGAATTCCAGTATACCAGGTTACTCGTGAATTCGTCTTTGATCATGAGTTGTACGTTTATCAGTGTCGCCTTTAGCGGGATTGCTCCTAATCTAGCGCCGTACATTAGATTCAAACCCATAGTACTCATTATCATAAAGAACGTCTCATGTACTGATAGAGTACAGTAGCTTCATGAGAATTACTGACCAATCAAAGAAACTCGGCGGAAGTTTATGTCAAGTGGTCACGTGGATCTTGATGGTTACTTGAACTGTCCTGCTGGCGTCATGAAATTTCTGAGAAGATGCACATAGGTACCGACGCGAAAACACACGGATAAATTTTAGCGCTGGATTAAAATCTGTGCGTGTGTTTTATGCTCTGTGCTTTTTGTGTGTGTTACGAGGCTGAATCAAGCGCATGTACCAATGAGGATAGCTTGTACAAATCACAGGGAAATAGTCATGTAAGGACGAGTGTGGTGAAGTGGACATGTTTGTGGCATTTCGTGCGGTTATACGTACTTGATCTATTTGTTTATTATTCAATCTCGTTAATAATGGCACAATCAACTATATTGCTTTCTGAAAGGGGAATTGCCTGCCAATCTAAGACTACCAACTGTTGCAATTGAGCCATAGTAAGAAGGAACGAGCGCGTGACTTTCAGGGTGAAACACGATGATTTTGACCGTTTGAGAGTTGTCGTGTAAGAAGAAACAACAATCATGAAACCAAAGCGTATTTCCGGGGCAGTTTTCTACAAAAACTCACTCAAGTCACTGGTCTTACTATAGTTGGAACTTCACAGATGACGAACTGTATATATTCAACTTATTCAAGTGGCTTAAACATGTGTATAAGTCACTCATTCAGTAGAAAATTTGAATAAACCTTTGGAATGTATCTCTCAGGCAAGGCAACAACTCCGGAATTGTAAAAGACAAATTTCTGCTTGATCACACCCGGTGAAAATAACTTTTTAGGTCACTGCACACGCGCAACAAGAATGCGGAATGTTTCACACACTGAATTGGTTGGCATACCACAAAAAATACCAAGTAAAAATAGATTCTACGTTTCGCAGATTGTAAACAAAGTAAGCAAATGATATGTCCTCTATCACCAATGTCATGGTAAAAGCGTCACTTGCTGATTGGTCCCGTAATTCGCCCACGATTTACTAACTCTTGTCCAAATCGGACCAATCAGAGTTGATCTCTTGCGGATTGGCTCAAAAACGTGTGGACCAATCGGTATGCTAAATTTATTTCCATCGTTTCCCCGTCCCCACACATACACTGTGTGCTTTCGAGGTTTTACCTGTGTGCGCATGTATGGGTGGGCATGCGCATGCACGAGAGTGCCACAGGGAACAAACGAAACGACCTCTGACACATTCACTTGCTTCGAGTGGAAACACACTCGATACTAATTTATTTTCCCAAATCATCTACTCGGTGCAACACCGGAACCAGTATGCTTTGATCCCACAGGAATAAACACATCGGCTATCTAACCTCAAATGAATAACAGCACTTCAGTCGAACAAACTCTGCTAATAACAGACGTGTCCATTCTCTGGCGAAATGTGCTAGTTGGGGCAGTCTTGGTTGCCACAATGGTTCTGACCGTGCTTGGCAACTTGCTCGTCGTGTTCGCCGTCCTCCGTGAACATCACATGCGATCGAACTTGACAAATCGATTCCTTGTCTCCTTGGCCGTGGCCGACCTGCTTATGGGCAGTGTGGTCATGCCTTTCGCGCTGATGCATACTCTGCGTGACGGCTACTGGTCATTCGGGCGCGATTGGTGTGATTTGTGGCATGCGTTTGATGTGCTCAGCTCAACCGCGTCCATTTTGAATTTATGCGCAATCGCGATCGAACGATTCTGGGCCACAGAGAATCCGATCAGTTACGCATCACAAAAGACCCGCCGACGTTGCACCATCATGCTCGTATCCGTGTGGATTTGTTCCGCGGCAATCTCATTCCCAGCTGTGGCTTGGTGGCGCCGCACGGACGATTATTTCGAAGACGGCCCGACCGAATGTCATTTCACGTATGATCGTGCCTATCTCATCTGTTCCTCTCTAGTCTCATTCTACATTCCTTTGGTTGTGATGACCTCGGTGTATGTGAAAATTTATCGTACCGCAACGAAATTGATTCGTAGTTTGCAAATCGGCGAGAAAGTTGTTCCCTGTAAGGTGAACAAGACTTCTCGACTGAAAGCCCTACAACGAGTGACTAGATCTAAAGGCACGCAAGGTCATAATATTTTATCCACTATGTCACGTTTAGAAAATCCGGTGGACAAAGTGATTCTACGAATACACCGTGGCTGTAGACCCAAACCGAATGTGACTGTTTGCAAGCCAACAAATGGTGTAAGCCGTGACGGAAGCGTTCAGGGCAATTCGACTCCGATCGGACAACGAATAAGCGTTCTCCTCAATGCTGCCAATCCGTCACCGAGTAGTGTACCTTCTGTGAATGGATTTATATGCGGTAATTGTCAGGGTTGTCTTTCGACCGGCATGGTTCCGGAATTCGGATCAGATAAAAGTCTTTTTGGCAATGTTCGTCGTTTGGGCCCGGACCAAATGATCACGACTGCGGTTCCCGTACCTGTTGGTGTCAACAAGACCGCCAGCAATCACAGTAGCAGCAACACGAACATCAGAAACAATAACAATAATAATAACAATAACAATAACAGCAACACCATCGGCGTAAATCCCAATAGCCATGGGGCCCCTCGCAACAGTTATCCTAGCCTAATTTCTCGGGCGACACGTGCCTGTGTGACATGCTGTTGTCCAGTAAAGGCCAATATGAACCAGTCCATTCAGGAACGGACTCATCTGGGTCCTATTCCCGGTGAGGAAGATCTGGCGTATGGGGAACTGGTCAAGTGTGGGCAAATCACTTCTCAACCTTCGGTGGCCCGTTTGGTCATGCACAACACACCTGAGTCCGGCCAGTCACGAGCAAAACAATGGGTGAATCGTTTGCGTATTTTTGCTGCCACAACACGTATTAGTAAATACGTGAGAGAACAAAAAGCTGCCAAAACCTTGGGCTTGGTGATGGGCCTTTTTATCGGTTGTTGGTTACCGTTCTTCGTGTGCAATATCATTGTGGCATTCAATCCGGAGTTGGTCATTAAGAATGTGACTTTTCAACATGTCCTGATTGTGGTCACCTGGTTAGGCTACGTGAACTCGTGTATCAATCCGATCATCTATGCGCATTCGATGCGCGAATTTCGACGTGCGTTCAAACGTTTGCTTTGTTCTTGGTGGTGGAATTATGCGAACCAAAAACGATTACGCGATGGCAAAGGTCGACGACTGTACGGCACGCATCGATTGAACGGGACAAGCAATGTGGTCGCCCGACTCGAACGACACACGATCAATGAGGTAAAATTTGGTCAGTTGGATTGTTTAGAATTGGCTAACAAACAGACGAGACCGGACGAGACAACGCATCGGCTAGAAGTACATGTGTCTACTTGTTCAAACGGCTATCGAGTCGCGACACAAGGCCAACCTGGTCAAACTAGTACACATTTGCATTTGTTTGGTAGTAATATCAACAACATGCACACGGATGCATTGACAACAAAAAATTTTGTGATCAAAACCGGTGGTATGTACAGTGGTCCACCCAGCCTGGTACATCAACCAAATCTTAGTCCCGTCTTTTTGGGTCAGCGTACGGCGAATGAGAAACCGCGTGTTCTTTCCGCATCAAATATCCCATACTCACCGTCCTCGTCTTTATCATCCACCTCGGTAACCTCACCACGAGGACAAGCACGGGTACGAGGACGAGCAAAAACACCGGCACCGGAATCTTTACCATCACCGGGGAAACGGTTCCATAACAATTTGGATCGAATTTGTACAGAAGCGACATTTTAGTTCACATTTTGATTCTATCGACTCCGGCACACACACACACACACACACACACATACACATACACACACATACGAACAGAACCCCACTGAGTACCATGATTTCCGACTAGTGACAAAATCTCCAAGGGTACCGGACGAGGGAAATTTAAGTGGAAGGATATCACAAAATCATTTTTTGGTTCTTGCTTTCGAAAGCTGATGCCTTGCCCGGTATCGATCAGAACCGATGTTCATGCATGAAACAATGTACAGAATAGCACCAAAAAAACGTTATCAACATCATCATCATCAAGAACCACAACAATAACGACAACGAGAACAAAAACTAAAAGCATTTGGATTATTTTTGTCACTTATTTTAACCTTAATGTGAGAACAACAAATCGATAATCATTTCTTCAACCCGCTCACTTTGTTCGGGTAAGAGAGACAAATTTGTGATATGATGGTGTAAAATCATCGGACTATCCATCCATCACTTCGTTGTTTTTCGGTTTTTTTTCATACGATTATCTTCTACGGGGAAGTGAACACTTTTTTGCAGTATTCAAACGTGTAATCAATAGTTCCTCATTACCAGTCAATATGTTTTGTACTAAGGGAGGGGAAAGTATTTCATGTCATTTGATAATCTTGACAAAGATTCGGCAAAACATACCTCGGATACTGCATCCGAAAATAATGACCATGAAGATATTAGACGGTGTATCGTAGATATTATAGATTTATGAATAAAAATGGATTCATCGTAAAATTGCACGTGTACGAATTCCAAGTAGCCGAGTACAAGTTGTTCTCGTATTCGTTCCAGTCGCTTTTCCGGATGTAATTGACCTGTTGGCTGAAATGTGTGCTTCAGATTCGTTGTCTTCGTCACTTCTTTCTCTCAGTTGCCCATTCGATATGACTTGTCCTGTCCGTTTGTTCGTCGGCAGTCCATGGTCATTGATGAATGGTAATTGAATGTCTAGTCTTTCTTACTAGTCCACTGCTTATTATACTTGTCTGTAGGTTCATATCATTCTAGTGCTCCGATCATTCAAAAAGTCAGTTTGCTAATAGCTATCGATCAGTCGGATTGGTCGATGTGGTCGAACGTTGACAATGACTTTAGGGTTTGGGCGAAGTTCGTCCAGTGATTGTGGTTGTCTTCTGTACTTGATCCACTTAGGATCGAGTCGTTTCACGAAGTGGTCATGGTTGAGTTTGGTACTGAATCTATGCTTTAGTACCAACTGATTTTTATAAGGACTCATGCCTGATTACGAGGAGACTCCTGAATTTGTTACGAGTGTCTTGCTAGTAAATCAGTTTTCGGTTCAAAGTCAACAACACCAGGCAAATGGCCTAAGTAATTGCACCCATAAAGGCTTCCCGGTCTAACGGCATGTCTGTTCCCTGGCTAAAGCAATCTAAAATTCATTGGGCAACTATTCATTAGTGTAATTTACCTAGGTTTTGCAAATGACGTTCTTCTTGTCCATTAAATTGTCGCGACTAACCTGAGAGTTGATTAGTGAATAGTGAAACCTTCGATATGAAGCAGTACGGTACTACACCAGTCCGGTGTTGTTGATTCAGTTTTTTTCCTCTTATAAATCAGTCTGACGATGTCTGCGGAGAGATGGGCGATGGGAATAAATTAATTTCCATTTATCTTTTTTACTGGTCTTTGTTGGATGGACGAGCCCTAGAGGTAATCACACTCACGAACTAGGACCGATGCAATGCGGAGTGAATTTCCAAATAATTTGTCATACAAAATTCTAATGTGTATCGTTATGACAACTTCACATCGTATTGAGGACTTCCGGGAGATGCATTGTGTAAAATTCATAAGAAGTGACTTCTTATGCCGACTGAGAATGCGGTCGATAACCACGCGTTATCCCTTCTTCATCAATAAGTATTGACACAGCTTCTGCAATGCTCCAGTAGTAGATAAAGTTTTCTTGTTCGTGAGATCGCGTCTCTTACAAACGTTTACTTTTCTGTGGCACATTTCTTGCGGCTGAGTTCAAGATATCCATACTAGTCTAATTTCGATAAGGTAGCCCACTCAAAGTTGTGTGCAGGCTGCATTTGTTCCATATAAATTGCAACAGACACCTTATTCCCCTCACTCATCGATCGACAGAGAAAACCTTCGTGATCCTGCTCATATCTGTGCCTAGTACTACGGGAAACGCTCACGCAATACGCATTCCCGTTGCCGGTATTTTTGTTTACATTCAAAGATACTTGTCTGTGGATTCTCTACATCTGAGGCTCAAAAACTTGAGAAGATGAAAAACAAGTAAACAAAATCTATTTCTGCTTGTTTCTATGGATAGCAATCTACCGAAGTATGCAAGATTGCACATCGCATTCATTATTCACTTATCTTATTCATCTTGCATGATGCTATCTGACCGTTACTCATTGTGAGGTGTACGCATATCTGTTTGCTTTATGTTCTTCATTGGCTACTAGTTATCGATTTGTACTAATGAACGGTATTCGCGACCAGATTCCATATTATGATAAATCTCAGGTAATTAAAACCACATAAGTGTTTGGAACGCACTTATTTCACAAAGTAACCGAGCCCGTAGGTAGATCATAACGGGTGGCTTGATAACCAATTTCTTCCTAGTAGAATCGACATTTGATTTGACATGGACAAACAATTTTGGGGATTCAGAGGAAAGCAATACAGACTTTCAGTATTATTCATAATGAAGCAAACACTATTTTCAGCAAGCATGTACAATTGTTTTTATTGTGAGTGATATAATGTTAATAACACAGCTTTGTTGGTAAATGTGCCAACATTTCGACTACCGTGGGTAGTCCTTCTCAAGGCAAATTTTACAATCATGGCGAATTGGTTTTTTGATACACCCCTTACATCATTTAGTCTTGATATGTCCAAGTCTATCTGTTTGGAATAGACTGGTTGGAAACGAACGAGTTTAAGATGCTGGTTTGCACAATGAATTCCCAATCATTTGGCCACATCTGTAAACTTGCCTAGCGCAGTCCGCTTCTAATCGCTTGGTAGTTCATAGGATGGAACGACGAGAAACGAGGGAGGAATTGATTGAATAATCAATCGTGTGATGTAAGCCATCAGGGATAAGCGGAAACGGATGTCAGCTGCCTAGGAAAAATATAAATGACTCCCCCCCTCGTGCACGCTATTCGGAAAGTTCCGATTTAGCGTCCAGATTGACCGAAACTCGGAGCTGTTTTAGAAATTTTGTTTCTGTTGTCACGTCTAACTTGAAACGAATTGTTTGGGGTCAAAGAGCATCCTTCATTCCAAATAATATTGCTTCATCTATCATCATGTGGAACTGAATATTCATTGATTATTTCGTTCATACCAGATTCTATTAAGGCATTTGGTATCCTGATTGTCTATGTGTTCAATCTACGCAGGTGACTGAATTACTGTGTCAATCTGCACGGCATTCCGGAATTGTATCAAAATTATTCGAGTTTATTTCAGGAATGATCGAAATTCGACAAGTACGTGCATCTTCTTTGGTGACCTGGTCAGAGAATATCTACATAGCTCACAGAGCAATGTTCAGATAGTCGTTGCGCTTTACGTGAAGCACGCACGCACCTGTCCATGCAGTATGAATAATTTTTCAGACCTATGCAAACAAGATCTTAATAAGCCAGTTAAATGACACTTGTAAAGGGTCTTGAAGTAATCCCAACAATGGTGGACATAATTGTGGAATAAGATAGCGAATGGTATAGTCAGATGGATTGGCGCATCGGGGCAGCGGTTGTTCCATAATCAGTTTAGGCAATCGTGTAAGGCTGTAAATAGGATGACCAAGGTCAAATGCCTGTTAATTAGCCAGTAATATTGTTCCCGCCGGGAAGAAAATTGACAGGTGGCTTTTAGTTCCTCCGCATCATGTGGCCAGTTACTTCAACTAAGTGTCTACGAATGAATATCCGCTAGACTCTGGTATTGTGAATAGTTCTTCGTATTCGTTCTGGTTCTTCCTTTGCCCATAGTGCGTGCACTCTTGGACACAATATTAGAAAAGGCCGGAACTCGTAGTTTTTTTGAGCAACACTTGTGTAATGCAAATGTCCGTTTGATCACATGAATTTTCAAAAGCAGATATCCTGAATGATCCATCTGACCGGGACAGGGTATAGATAGCCGAAAAATAAATGTAGGTCTCTTCAACCCTGTGCTGAATCGACCAAGTATTTAGATGGTTAATGGTATGATTTTACATCATCAGAATTTTTGCTTGTGAATGTCGATTTCATCTGAAAAGCATCATTGGTGGCCTCAACGTGAAATTTCATCCCAGTAGTGTGTAAACGAAAATCGTTCCAAGAGGACTAAAGTTTTAGTACTTGAATTAATAGTATGAAATTCGACCGATGGCAACAAAGCACGGTTATGGACTGTCAGTACATTCTGGGCCGAATCTGGCTCTAACTACGCAACTAAATACAAAGGGAAGACTCCGAGACCCCAAAAGGCTCAACCGAGTTTATCCACAAACCAAGTGCTGATACACAAATCACAGACAATCCTGATTGGTAGGATATATTTCGACCAATGGCACCGGGAACACATTTGAATTTCGCGTCTCTGTTTCGCCATGGGTCTATGTGCAATCTACACCGAAGCTGTACAGGAACGCATCACGTGATTTGCGTGTAGATCCATCACATGGGCTTCTGATAGTTGTACAAACTACTTGTCTACATCCTTTGTTCAAACATGAGACCCGGACGTTTGACGTGCGCAGAAAGTAAACGGGGCTCTAGCTACCAAGTTGTGGTTCGGTGTTCAGTTCGTTTTCCTCGACATTTTTGTACACAATCTAAAAACGTTCCGGTTGATATACAAGGAGCTTATATCTTCGGTAAAATATTTTTGTTTTCTTGGAGGCGGTTTGACATTCCGGTATTTCACATATTTCAAAAGTCCGTTTCACTTTTTGCTTGGTAATTTTGTTTTTGCACCGGTATCGATAAACTTACTGATCACTTAGCTAACGCATGTTACGGTGAACTGGGACACCCACTTTGCGCTCATTGGACTGGCAGTACATTTTTGGGTTATTTGAGTTGCTAATTATGTGCCGAGCCTCTGGAAAGTTCTTGTAACAAAGATTTCAGGAATGGGAGTGACCACATGGGTTCCCGGTCGACATTCTCGGTATTTAAAAAAGGGGGGATGGCAAAATGATGCACACCGAAGCATCCCTCTCATCGATTTAAAGTTTTGTAAAATTGTCTAACCTATGATAACATGCTCCCGTATTTTTGTACGCAAAATGACGTACTTTGTTCTGGCGAATTATGCGTCTATCGATTTATTTGTTTCCGATCTGGATTTTCTAGTTTCCATGTTACGGAGCTTCGGATTTGTCAGTCCATATAATTCTTCTTTTCCCTTTGGTTATTTCTTCCCCAAAACTGCATAGCCTCATGTCACATTTACCACTAACACATTCAAAGTATTGTACGTTCCCATGGTTTCAGGTGATTTGTTTTCATGAAATAATAAACCATGTGATATCATCGCTCAACTCACCATAAAGAAACCACGGAAGCACTGTACAGCTGTTTCATGCAGCTTGTTAGGAATCATCAGCAGTGCAAATCCACCGCGCCCGAAGTGGGACGCAAACCCGGGATGAACGATTCTGAGTCGCACGCCTTAGCCATTACGCTACCGGGCAGGCTCTGAATGATTTGTTGAACTTCACCACATGAGCACGTTGCACCTATCCGTGACTGATTTGCATGATTACTGTCCGTTAGCTCAAAGCGATCGACCCTTACTGATAGATGACTTCTGTGCAGGTAGCCGAAGTACGACGAAGGCTTTGGATATGACCCACAGAGCTTGATTACTTGATACATTTTAGTAGTAGGAGATCGAATGTTTTCATGAAATAATTCACCATGTGATATCATCGCTCAACTCACCATAAAGAAACCATGAGCGATGATATCACATGGTGAATTATTTCATGAAAACATTCAATCTCCTACTACTAAAATGATTTATTTTCGTTATGATAATCAATGAGAATTTCCTGGAAAACGTAAAACAATGCAGTTCTCTTATGGCGATCATGACTGAGATTGACCGAATTATCCTCTGTATTCATAAATGCCGGAGACACGTCCATGTCCGGTATGATCCACTCCGATCGCCTTAGGGAACTCAGCAATTTACAATAACATTACAAAAATAACTTGGGTCTGTTTAGAGTCCTGCATTGCCGAACAGGTGCGTCAAATACACTACAATAATAAGGAGTGGTGGCGTAATAAAATCTACAACAGATAACTAATGGACTTGTTAACTCTTCAGGCTAACGTGCCCAAGCCCTTTTTCCACCTCGAAGGATAGGCTTTCCATTTTGATGGTAAAATAACCCACATGTTTTAAGAAAATAGGATCCTAATCGAGGATAGGCCGCCCAAATAGTCAAATAATCGATGGTAAGAAGATGGTAAGCTGGCAACATATATTTTCAAAAACCCTAAGTTGGTCGCTTGATTACCAACTATCAGAGATTTTGTACTGGATTGATCGCTCCTCAATACGGAAAGGACACAAAAACTGAGAGATATGTATGTGATGAACTAAGCAAGCAGCAGGTCGACTATTTAGAATGCAATCAGTTAACACGAGAAATATCGTTCTGTCATCTGATTCGTAGTCAATTCATTAGTGGCAGCGTGAAGAAATCCGTATGACCGCTACAATTCAGTCAGGCGGTGCAGTCAGTTTCGGAAAGGAATGAAATCAGACATCCTCTCTCCTCCTATGGTCCTTCGAGAGAATACATTGTCCGTGGATCGAAACATGGAATATACTCAGTGAATGATGAGTGATCTGAATGAGAGAATTTTCGACTTGGTGACCCATCAGTAGGTGGTCCCGACTGGTTTACTGATTTGAAAACTCGTTGAATACCCCCACTTTGTTTGCACTAGGACATCGAGACTGAAGCAGTATTGTAGGTCTATACCGGCAAGTATGGGTCACAGAGATTGACTTGACACAATGGGACCTACGAAACCAGAGTATGATGACACACAATGAAGAATAAAACTTGTAAAGACTATGAACACAAGCTGAACCGTCAAACATTTAGGCGTTGACCTATACTCATAGAAGATCTCAGCCAAAACGGTTGTCTATCTCAATATACCGACAGGGCATGCTGGAGTAATCGGTCTGGAGGTCAGCATTCTCGTCGACTAGTATCCCATATGAAAACTCGCTTGACCTCCACACTGTCCTTCAATCACACACCGTGCTGGGCGAGAAGAACACGAAAAGTGTCCATTGAGTACCACTTAGATCCACATTCTACAACCACCCAAGCCAGTGAAGCGACAACTGCTCGATTATAAAACGCTCCCGGTTCCATAACTTAGCTTTACCTCTGTGAAGATGCTCGCAATTGGATTTGCACGCATGTTTGCGTGAAAACAGGCAGCCAATCAGTAACAACGAAAACAACCACGAAACCTGCTGAGTGTGCGTTTTCGTACGAGTGCAAGTGATACAAGACGGATGTCCAGACTCACTTATCTGACGTCACTTTAGCCTTAGTTGAAGCACCCACTACTTTCGATGCACATGGATAACATCAGATTACAAAGATGAGCACCATTCATTTAGATAACATGTTTTTGTACTCTCACAGCATGCTGACCACCATCATCATTAGAATGCACAACTAATCTCAAATACAAAACGAGGTTATAGCATATATGTGTTCGCCAAGGCAAGCTTCAGGCGTACAGTCCTCTATGTTCCTCCCGATTTTCATTAAATGCCCCAGCCCATGGTATGCTACTGATTAGATATAAGCCTACATTCAATCCTGTTGCACAGTGAGTACTTTTCTCCGCTCCCTTAACAGTCAACTATTTCACTGGCATGATGTGATTTATCCTCCCAAGGTTGCAGTTTTTGTTAATTATTTCTCCGTTTTGCCTATTCATTTCGAGTTGCTTCGATGTTCGATTCCGTGTGCGTCTGATTGGAATAGGTAGATTTATTTGGCCAGTTTCCTCGCATTCAGACAGAAATTCGGACTCACTCTCACATCTGACATCTGAGTATCAATCTACCAGTCTATGACGGAGAAATACTACGCTGACTCTTACCGCGCTCAAGACGGACGTGTCTGTTCCACGATTAAGCTCACTTGCCTATTGATCGGTGGCTCTGTCAACGAGCTGATCCCCTGAATTTGACATGAGTTTAACCTTCTGGTTGCTTGTCTATCCCCCTCTTGAATCAGGCGATTGTGTAATTGGCCCAGCTAATTTGTACTAATTACCGCTGACGGGTTGTCAGATTAGACGTGTCAAATGATCGAGCAATAAGCAATGTTGTTGTGTCCGACAGTGAACACGATTCGTTCTCAGGCGCAGAGGTCAAAGTTTAGTTTTTGGGGGCTGATTATAGAACAGAAACCTACTCTGTCTGCATGGTCAGCTTTTGTCGGATGCGAAGAGGAGAATAAGACTGACATAGTCCCACTCGTGTGTATTTGGAACCAGACACCCTATAGAAACCAAGTTGTTGCATGCGCCGGGGAAATGCGCCCGGAGTTACGCGTGTGGTCACCTCGTGCGCGAAGCGTAAACTGAAACGAGAGACAGCTGGATGATGATTAGATCACTGGACTATTACCATAGGAACTGAGAGGGTGGAGAGTTGAATACCCTTCCGTCTGCTATGGGAGATGTGATAAACCCTGTGGGTGCAACATATGCTCAACGTCTCCTAGGTGGCATAAAGCAGACCATCTCATTGATCCGGTTCAACGCGGGTGAATAACCGTTATCCTATCGTAAAAAGTACCGCAGACGGATATGAACGTGTAAACATTCGTTGGTGGCATCAGTATTGACAATTCATCCAAATTTTTAACCGTTACCAGCAGACACACCTGGAAAACCAGTATGACATACAATCCCCGAACACGTCAGACATTTTTTCACATACCATTCAAGCCGATGGGCCAATGCCACTCACTTTGAGAAACCGCTTGATCTGCCCTATCTGCTCTCGGGGAGGGAATACGAGGTAGGGTGGGAGGGAGGTTGAATGATCCTACGTTAAAAAAACAATTAATTAGGATAAAATATTATCAAAACCGTGGCCTAGACAGGAAATCATCTCCGACTCTTACTCGGTCAAGTACACACTGTCTACCAACAAAAATTCCCTCATTCCCGATACTGTATTTCATCGGGGCGCTTCCTGAATTTGCAACGTAGTAAATCAGACAATCATTAGGATGTCCCTAAACAAAAAACAGATTCCATCACCCTGGTCGATGCGTAATCACAAGCCAGTTTAGATTCGCATTGTTTTGTCAATTAGCTACGCCAAATGCAAGAAATTTCAGCCCCAAAAATGCGTGAAATTCTAGTCATTCTAACGAAACCTGAGGTGGGCAAAACAAACTTGGTCAATTTGAGACTGTCCCGACTTGGTACTCGATTATCATTACTGTTGCTGTTGCTGTTATTCTTGTTTTTTGTTCTTGTAGTTCTTGTAGTTGTTGTTGTTGCTGATATTCAGTAATCAAGTCTCTCGAAATCGAACTCCGTCAATCTTTGTGTGTATGTGTATGTGTGTCTGTGTCGACTCAGTACGGTCATGATTATGCAGCTCAAAGGAGACAGGGTCATCTTGGATTTTGTCTAGGTTTGCACTGTTTGCATGCATTTTTGACAGGCACTTCGTCTGTATCAGGATAAACACAGAGTCCATGAAGTCTACGGAAAAATAATGAAGTCTGGATCGAAAGACCCGATCACCTCGAATTCGAAGTGATACACTCGTTTACGCCCGGGTGGTTGACTTTTGAGAAGCCATGTGCAAACTGCTTGTGCACTAGTGATGTGCAGACAATAGCATCCAAACTGTCACACTAATCCCATTGTTCTAATATGCTAATACGTGAACTTGGTGAGTAACTGAATAACCGATGGTTGCAACAACGTCACCTATTGTTGTGGCTAAAGTAGAACTTTTCATCCAGTGGTGAGCTATAATCGAAGTGAAGTGTCCAAACACTCACCGGCGTGCCTGACAGCTCAGCTAGTTACACAAACGCGATATACATACATGTGTTTGTGCCCATGGCTTGGTTCGGGCCAGACCAAGATCGAATAGTTTCTTTTCTGTTCCACGGGGATGCCAGTAGTGGAAAATCGCAACGAGGACGGAACAGCAAATCGGATCCAAATACTGACGCTGTCAAATCTCTACTACTACATTTTCTTCATTTCGCACGAAACGAGGAGAGGGAAGAAGCAATTTTATTCGGTGCATCAGTCTTATGATTTCGTGAACCTAGTCCCTGAAATATTTTATGCACGATTTATTTAAGAAAATATATAATGGTCATTCTGTTTGAGAATGAACTGTCCCTGAGAGTGTAATTGGTGATTACCGTAAACATATTACTCGCATCGGTCACTAGGAACTGCACACAGTTTCTCTCGTTCGGAACACTAATCAACAAGTCATTTTAATGACTGGAAAATGAAATAGAAACACACAGACCCCTGATACCCTCAGAAAGAATCCTCGATGAGTTTTAACGTATTCAGTCATAGAGTAATTCCGATCTGGCAGAAGTGTGTTTGCGCAATTGCAGCGGGTACTCGATGATTCCCACGTGAAATGTCTCAACATTCGATTTGGCTTCGTATCTCAGCTGCTGGAGTATCCACGGTACAAATGCGTTGGGTATGGCCGCGTTTGCTTGGGTTCCAGTCCGGTTCAGCTAGAAGAATTCTCACAGTTGGACTCATTCTACTGGGGCTTTTTACGACTAAGGTTTTCTGAATGGATTTTCCCGATATGTTACTGCCATTCCATTCCCCTTTGGTTGCCATAGCAGTTACCGAGGATCGTGTGCCACCAGTCAGATCAGGTCAAACCTAAAAATGATGGGTTTTTATGCCATCAAATATGAATGAATTAACAGCACGTGAAAACGTATCTGATAACTGTGAGACAAAAGAAAGAAAAGAATCAAATTTCTGGTTTTCTAATTTTATCTATTACTGTTTCTTGTTACATTATCTACCAAGCCCTGGTTGACGGGGAATCTGATCAGCTGGTAACTTATGTAGATGTAAAAGATGATAGCTAGACTTGCACCGATTCAGGTGAACTTTTGCATCGTGACAGTTACCTGACCGATCGAATCCGAATAGATGAACGAGAGAGAGAGAGAGAAGCAAAAAATGGCCGATCCAAAGCGTCGATCTCCACGTGCACTTGATGAAGTAATACTGTCTTTGTACAAAAGTGATTCGTAAAAACTTGTGCAATATCGTGTATTCTTGTATGATGTGAAAGCCGATCAGGTTTTTTCTAACAACCTGGCTTCTGACAAATAAATCGGTGCTTGTTTTGACAATTAAACATACTGTGTACGACTGCCTATAGAACCGCTTTTATCTTGTCTTCCTCTGCCCGCTTATGTCTTCTGTGACAATACCAAATCCGGCTGGAAATGGCGAAAACCGGATAGGAAAATGGATAGATTGGACTTTGAAACGCAACTTTGCAAGTACCCAAATCAAACACTCAAGTTACCAAAAACTAGCTTATGCTTCGTTATCGAATTTCCCGTGTGACAGGGGTTATCCTTCGTGAAAGTTACACTGATTTGGGTTGAAATTACTGCCAGACTCAGATAAGACCGGTAGACAACGTGTGAGATGAAGGGAGTATTTCGGTCACATCTCGCTTTGGCACCAAAAGTTGTCGTTCATTAACAGCGAACACTCGAGAGGAACGGGAATGTCTTGTCAGTCTTAACAACATTTGCCCATTTATGGTTGAATGTACAAAGTTACCTCTCACCGGTCATTTCCTTCATAAATTTATCTGCTACGATTGCCTGGTGAAGTGAAAGATCTACTTGGCCGAAGGGACGAAAATCGTTCGATTCATACCGGTCAGTTACACTTATAGTATAACAAGGAATAATTTGCCGGGAAGGAAATCGCACTTTATCCCGATGACAAGTGCAATGAAAATGTAATGCAGGTTTGATGGTTTCACGCATGAGCACTATGCTAAGCTTGAGCAAGCTCCCCTAAGCAAAAACGTCAGTATATGCCTTTGTTTAAGGGCCTCAGATCACCATTTATAGACTCAACATCCAAAGAAAGTGAATCCCTCGGTAATCCTTAAATCTCACCAAACTTGACTGTCGAACCAAGGATAATACCACAGAACGTCAATTGAACGGAAAAGCAGTAAATTCTTTTGTCACTATGTACAAAAGTACTTCACTGATCAAGTTTATCTCTTCTATCTCCTCCGCATAACTTCCCATTTGGGTTACGCATCAATGTGACACTCTTTTAATTTAATCCGTAGTTTGGGTTAAACGTACTGGATGACTGAATGAAATGCGAATTGACAAAAGCGACTATAGTAATGGGTGGTGCTCTGCAGAGCAGCTGAAATCAAGTGACTGACGGAAAACGGTGTCTTGAATGGCTACCTTTTTCATTTCATTTTCAAGCCAATCCAATAAACGAAGAGGTGCCGTGACAGAATGAACCACGGTGACTACATGGAAATTTACACGCACCTGCATGTAGGTTGTACGTTCATAACTTTATTTATTCACGACGCATTTATTGGCTCTGCTGTCTATCATACTAGCCGCTCAATTGTATCTCCAAGTTGCAGTGAAGCTCCGCAACTTCTAACTACTAATCGAATAAACTAGTAGTTAAACTGGAATTCCGACTTGCCTCCTTACAATCTGCATTGTGCACTGGCCCCATTAATACTGATCAGATTGTTGGCTTGTATTTCGCACAGACCTTTCTGTCATTTCCAAAGCCCCGCACTTGCAAACATTTGGAGCATTACCCTCCATGAATGGATGCCAAGATTCTCAACCCTATTGCCGAGTTCTGAGAAAAACTCCAAATTTATTTTATTCCGTGTGCTGGAGTTCACTACCTAACCCAAACGTAAATTTAAAAAAGGATTCATTGTCATAAACGGAATCAACATGTATGTTAGAATTCACGAAAACAGAGGGTCAGCGCGAGTATGGCGCTGAGCTCGCTAGTGTCGAGAAAGCTAACTGACGTTGATGGGAGGATATGACACCAGTCAAAACTTCGTGAATGCTGGAATGACGGAATGTGTCGGTACACAGTACCCGGAGGGATATCTCAGACATTTCATTACGAGTAATGATGGATACGATTTGACTTATCATTCCTCGCTACGAACAGCTGAACACGTGCGTACGGTCGAAACGTCTGGTGTTTCCCGACTAGAAATCCAGGCAAATGTCTTAGTATGAGGCTGTTTTTTTGCACAAAATAGAGTTGTATATCCTACAAACCCCAGTTGATGGATTCCTATTACTACATCAGTGCATGAAACTTTGTCAAACATATCCTGATTGCTATCTGGTGATGACTGAAGAACAGTTTGTTTTACCCAAAAGGAACGCATCCGGCCAGTACCGGTTACTTCGACCTTCGACAAAATGTCTCTTTCCGCAGACCTGTTCACGAGAATGTAGGATATTTACTGTTTGTTCGTTCGAACCGAGATAGACGTAAGAGACAAAGACGGCAAACTGCTTCATAGTCCTGTCCATTGTCAATCGTCTATCCAAACAGCGATGGTTTCTCCTTGCGATAAGATTCTTGCCGACTCTAGAGAAACGTTCTGAGGTTAGCCGGCCAGCCCATTCAAAGTTACGTGCCTCATACAGTGGGATTTCAATTATCTTTCACGTGGTAGTCAAAACTTTGGTCTCGTAAAGCGCGTCAGACTGACTGGCACACTCAGGAAGTCAAAACGAAACGAGCCAGTCTTCACCGGATGCAGATTTACAGGAATTTTGCCATTTCGCTTGTTTGAACAAGACGGCAGTTCCAGTATCCAATTGTTCAAGAAATTTATAAACTTCTAATTATAATTTATGAAATAAGAAAAATAATGGGAGAGAGAGCAATTACAACACGTAGTTCATACCCTACATCGGCACACACACACACACACACATGCACGCACGCACACAGGCGGAAAAGCAGGCGCAGACAAGCAAACAGCATAGTGAAACTAACCGTCACGGACCAGACCGAGTGAAGTTCATGACTTACTAAACGCCTCATTTGCCGGTCAGGCAACATCATGAATTATTCCAAGTCAAATCTCATGTTCCGATATGATCATATGATCACATCAATAAAATCGCTCTGGATCTTTCATATTTTCCTGGTTTCATGCCGTGCAAATTGGAACAACGAGCTCGGAAATTTCGGTCACACTTGTGTATCTCATTCGCGTTCTTAGCAAGCCATATTTCTAATCGAACATGAAAAAAATACAATCTCATTGCATTTGTCAGTCCGGAAAATGAGGAAATACATCGGGATCGGTTGCCTAACCATTTTGCGGTTCCGCAAATGGTGCCGGATAAATTGATCGTGACGAACAAGTCATTGGGAGAAGAATGTGGGAGTGAAGTCACTGGGTTAAGATAAAACAACTGGTCTTGTAGACCTGTCTAATGACTGAGCCAACGGGAAAAGGGTTTGTCTATCGAATGGACAGACAGAATGTGTGAACCGATGTACAGGTTACTTCAAGAATTCGAAATCACTCATTGTTGTTTGATAACAATGCAACTGTGTGAGACTTGCAGTATGTCAGAGCAAACCTCGATTGGCATGGCAAACTGTGATCACAAGTAATCCGTTCATCTGTCATGTTGTTCGGACGGACAGATATCTTGTCCTTCCCATCCCACCAAATTTTAAAAAGAACATGATATATCGACTCTTTGGTATAGGATGGAAAAACCAACTATCTGTTTCCACTGAAATGATCGTAGAAGAAGTCATGTCTTGACAGCCCCATGTTGTATATCCTTAATCATTAGCTGTTACTGATTATTTTTCGTTGAATATGTTTCGTTTCTGTGGATGTTCACCACATTATGAAGGCATAAAAGTCCTTTATTAACGCAACGCATGCGAGTGAGTCCTCTTCACTCATTTGGGTATCTTCTGCCTGAGGAGGAAGTTGTCTTGACCGCGGTTAACACTGACTTGGTTAGCCCTTGGGTTTCTAGGGGAATAAAACACGCAGATCTGTTTGTATTCTCGCAAACATCAGTCATACTAATAAAGCGTTGACCCTGTCTGTTTCATTGATTTGCTGAAGATTTAGAGCTGAGATGGTTACATGATGGGAACAAATTGACTGAGTCACGAAATGGGAACGAAGATTCTTCTGTTTGAACCAGACACTTTTCCGAGCATGTCTCAATGGAAATGAGGGTCAAATGCATCCCAGTGGCATTTATTCCACTCCACATTACTTCTTCGAGCTACTGAAACTCCCGGGTGGTTACACAGCACTCCGGTAAACGAGGGAATTTCGAACGAATACACGAACAAATATCCCCTTAGCTTTATACTACTCTTTTGTAGAATATCACAACTTGGCTGACCTATTTGGAACAACAGATCCCCAAACATTAATGATACACTCCATCCCAGCAGGTTAACTAATTAGCCGTTTCACGGCAATGCATTAAAATTATCAAAAAATGTGCAGTAAAATTCCGACGAAGCACACAATTGGACAATTCTACGGGAACGTTCTCATCCCCAACCCGTGGGCGAGGAGAGAAAGTGATAAAACGGAATTTCAGTAGGTGGATTTGCGAGAGGAAACAGGTGGTTGGAATTTGAACGGACGGCGGGTGTGGGTACATCATTTGTGAATTCACTTTGTGGGAGTACCACAGTCATGATGAACTTGATCTTTCTGTTCCCTAGAATTTCAACTTGCGTTCCTTTTAGCGAATTCACTGGTTAGTTTTTTTGCCAAGTTTATTCGGTATTGCACGGAATCACGAATTACTTCACCATGTGATACCATCGCTCAACTCGTCACTAAGAAACCGTGGCAACAATACAAGCTGCTTCACCCTTTTTGGGAATCCTCTACAGTGCATATCAATCGCGCCTGAACTGGCACGCGAACTCGGGAAGAATGATTTTGAGTCGAACGCCTTGGCCATTACGCTACCGGGCAGGTTCCAAATGGTTTGTTGAACTTCAACACTTGATGATGTTGCACTTATCCGTCACTGATTTGCAGGGCCACGGACCGCTAGCGCACACCAATCAATCGCAACTGGTAGATGACTTCTCTGCAGGCAGCCAAAGTGCGACGAAGGCTTTGGGCATGGCCTACAGAGCTTGGTTACTTGGTACATTTTTAGTGGTATGAGATTGTGCGTTTTCATGAAATAACTCTTAATGGTGACTGGAGCGATAGAACTACATGGCGAATTATTTCAAGAAAACATTTAATATCCTAATACTAATACAACACGAAATGTTGTTCGTTAGAGATCCGTTTTGAAGTCAACGTGTCTTCGCTCAAAATGCCGATGATATCGCCTTGGCAAATGACAATGCACAAGCAATTCAACGCGGGTCAGACTGCTCGGGGATTGAGGTATGTGCTTTGTGTCTTCAAAATGCAAGGTACTTGTTCAAGACTGGTATGAGCCTGTGCTTCCGCTCACCTCTGCTGGTGATCGGTTGCAGGCTGTCAATAGTTTCAAGTATCTCGGGAGCTCGAACAGACATGGAAGAGTTATTTGGAGAGGAGGTAAGATCACGAGCTGCAAATATCAGAGAAGCCATCGCGAACATGCCACATTTATGGGAACCCCTTGACAACAGGCTTTTCGTCAAAGGAAGGGTTTATAGTGCCACAGTTCTCAAGGTTCTGCTCTACGTTTGCGAGACTTGGTGTATCCGCGTTGAGGAATCCGGATAGGTTTCTGTGTTCGACTACCGATTTCTCTGAAACATTGTTCGAGTCTGAGGCAAAAGTCGGATGAGAAATGACGAGGTGTGTCGTCATGTGTTGGGTGCGGACAGTCGTCCTCTGTTTATGGTAATCGCTCTACATCGCATTCGATTCCTTGGATACGTATTTCGTATGCCTGTTCATTGTCTAGCTTTTCGTACTCTTTCTACATGTGTTAGGCATTGGCTGGATGAAGTGACGTCAGTGGCGCGAATGCTGTTTGGCCTGTTTGTGGAACGTGTCCTCGAAAATAACAGAAATATTGCAAAATATATGGGGTGGATACCAAATTGTTTGTCTTTTTTTGGTTTTCTGTTTCCTCCCTCTTGCTTTGTCTTCCTCCTGAGAAGTTCCATTTGCACGTTATTGCTCTGGTACCATGTTAGTTTTCAATCTAGTCGAAAATGAAAGCCTCACGGAATCTGTACGTAATACTTTCCTATGCATTATCCTTTACCTTCGAGCGAGATCACGTGACCCAAATGACTGCATGGTTCAGCACTAGTTAGCTATTGCACAAAATGTTCAGGTTATCGTGGTATGCACATTTTTGATTCGTCATTCCAAGCACTTGCTAAGAATAAGCATAGCAACAACCATTATTTCTTCGGCAAACGGCCTGCTGACGACTTTCTGTTCTCTTGCGCTTTGTTCGCGACAGTCATTTAAGGTTATGTTTTCAATTTTGAGCCGTACAGTGAGACGTTTGACCCTAGACTAATTGGATGAATATTTTTTTCTCTACGTAAGAATGCTTCGTCTGTGTCGTACCTAACCGGATATTTTATTCTGCATACCGGCTAAACAAAGTGATCACACTTCTGTCTACCAACGTTTTCCATCCACCTAACGTCGTTTGGGTTGACGTACGAATTTCGTAGCTTACGGGAACACGCACAAAAATATTACATTACGAAGACCGTATAAGGAAGACATCAAAAAACTAAAAAGTGTCTAGCTTGAACCGACTGATCTACAGGATACAGGATACAGAATTTGTCAAAACGAAGCACGGACTTATGCACGCACACAACCGGAATACCGAATCCACTGTCAATACGAGTCGACACGACAATCATTTTTCTCTTGTTCCCACTACTTATCAAAAAAAAAAAAGAAATCTTCTAGGTCATCTAGTTATTCTTTTTCCTCCGATTTCCCGTAGCCTCTCGAATTTCAAAAGGATTCTCATATTTTGTGAAGGTCACAAATATCAAGCCAAGAATGAACTAGCTAAAGAGTTTCCGGCTTCCGGATTCAAACGAGATGACCACCCCCCTCCAAGCACACACAAATATGAAATATTGCAAAGACTATCGTGTAATTTTGTTCGCGTTGGTTCACGAAGACGAGTACGAAGACCGATCGATCCATTCTGCTAACTTAGTTGCTCTCAAACAAAAACAAATCTGTTGTGTTTGACAATTGTTTTGTTCGCGATGTCGTTCGGGATGGTTGAAAGAGGAACTAGGCCAGGTCAAGCAAAAACCATGGCATAACGGGTCCCCAGTGTGATTCATATGTCAGAATATGATGGAACTAATCAATAAAATGTTAATAATGACGCCTAAGAGAGAAGAACCATGCGTGTAACTCTCCGTCGAAGGCGACAGTTAATAATAACTAGGCGCCTGTGAAACGCTGTCGCACGCGTGCGCGCACACTTGGCCCAATGTCATACCACAAGCAGTTAGTCAACAAATTCGTTAGTTCAGTGCATTTTGAAGTCCACCTACCTGCAGGTTTCTCCTCTACGTCGACCCAGTCAATTTTTTGATGACGTTCGGCAATACCTTGGACTAAAATACTACGGCAGCCTTCATATCGTGTACAGGAGCAAAAATCAGCCCGATTAAAGATGAAAACCGAAAAATCAATGACTAGTCCATTTCCGGCTTACCTCTCAAACACAAGGCACTAGGTGAATGACCGTAACTGCAACGTGCGCTAACTTCGTTTGATAACAGCAGCGCCAGTATTACTCGGACTGTTACACCAGTTGCTGATCTGACATAATAGCTTCATCAAAATTATTCGAACTCCATTAGTTGCGACCCGAAAATGTCGGTCAGTCCTTATTTGACCTCAGCCGCGATCTTTCATGCATGGTACTAAATTGCTCATCCACTTCAGGTGTATCTAGTATAATAAATATTTCTCAGTCTTGGTTAATAAGCATTCCTCCCACAAACTGTTTCCTAACAAACCACAACTCACGTATTATTTTGAATCTTATTTCAATTCTGTAGGCATGATTCTTGAATTATGTACCCCATTGTGTTTGCGTAATTTTTATCTAGCAAAGGATTAAATTAACGGAGATTAAAAATTCTCGCGGTACAGGTAAATTAAGTTCTCACAATCACATTTCGCAACTTTCAAAATAAATGTAACACAAGCTTTACTCCAATCGGTACATCCATTAAATCAAAACAGGGACTAACTGAGACGAAAATAGATCGTCTGCCTAGTGGATCGAATTTCGCAACCTGAAGCTATGCGTTTTCGTCCCGTGAGATTATTCTGATTTGCCGATGTTAGAATTTGGATTCGAGACCGTAAGTGTTCCACATGGACGAATGACGAACCTAGTAGCCGATTGTATGGATATGAAGCAAACGGTACTGTTGCTAATGCCACAGTAGATCGAACCCTGCATCCTACAGCAGATCATCTACTCGGCCGAACTACAGCTTGGTTGATCGATTCCCGAAAAGGAATTCGAAATGAACCGATTCAGTGAGTCACGTGCTTGTTCTTCTGCGTGTCTATTCTCGCCGTTCAAATGTCTGTGTCCTGCGGATCGACTGCTAATTAGTCATGCATGTGTTTGTCTACTTTCAAGTCGGCTGATCGTACCACTTTGCGCCATCCGCCAAGGAGTAAAATAAGCCTGTTTTACAATTTCTCAACAGTATTTCGACCTATTTCGTTGTCCACTACATTTAGGTGACTCGAAATTTAAAATTTATTTATACTGCAATTTTAAAATATCAAAAGCAATTTCATCTGAAAAGCTGCTTTCGTTGTTAAGGCCGAAAGAAACGCTACCAAGCGCGCGGTTAGCAAAAAGCAACGCTTTTTCAAGGTCACAGTGCTCCAGCTTGCGGTGGATTGCACCTATATCTGCATAACACCACAAAATTTGGAGATGGATGGTGTGACACGCAGCTGAATAGGATATCTTCAGCAGTATGACAGTAAATTTGTAATTATTCTTGACGGATTTGGACTCTTCTAATTCAAAATGACCAAAAAGCCTATCAACTGGGAACTATGTCGAGATCCACAAAAACAGGTGTTCATCGGGATGCACTATTCTATTGACAGTACTTGAACAAATCAGTTCCAACTATCCAAGCGTCATTAATCCTGGCCAGTTAGCACACTTACACAGCCGGATGAGGGCAGACTTTCGGCTTGAAACATGAGATACTTAGGAAAGCAGTACCTACCTAAGGGTACAAAACGACGGGACAAACTGAGCAGAAATTTAGCGTCGACATTTAAAAGCTTCGCTGTAGTCTGTTTCGGGATTTTTGACTGATTCAGACACTAAGCATTTCCGCAGTTCAGTTTGACAGAATTAGAATAGCACCAAGTCATCTCATATTACCCGCAGCCGTTTAGAGTCGAAGAAGGCGCCATCTAACCAACATGGAGAACGAGGCAATTCCCCCAGAACGCTTATCACAAGATAGGACGAGGATAAAATGCAGTCGTGGCTGCAAGAAGAGCAGAATCAAATTCAACGCGCTGCCAAAATTTCGACCTTGTCCAACTCCCAATCTGAAGTAAGCATGGTTGGTCACACGGTCGACCCAGTGAGTTGATGAACTCAAATGTAGGATAACAATAGTGCTGCTCTATTGGGACTCTTTGATTCAGAATTACCTGTGATCGTGTTCTTCCGCGTGATAATTATGAGGATCATAAAGTAAAGAAATCCAAAACACATAATACGTATTTGAAAAGTGTAATGGTTTTTCATCCGAAACTCTTACTTGGGTCACTCGTGACAACAACACACCCGGTTCTTCTTGGCATTCTGCCTGGTACTTCTTCCAAACAGTTTTTCAAACGCTAGCCCAACTCCGGAGCCGCATGACTCTGTAGAGATAGGCCTGCACACAGCCTCTTTGCAACGATTCTTGTTCCAGGAGGGGAGCGCTGTTGTCTTCAAATGTTAGTGGTATTATTTAATGATCCTTACAGATATTGCGAATGATATACTGTTAATAACACAGCGTTGTTGATAGATGCAGTGAGCCAACGTTTCGACTAGCGTGGGTAGTCTTTCTCAAGGCAAGTTTACAATCAAATACTTTATATTCCAATCTGAGTGATTTATTGTCTGCCATACTCCGGATATGCTGCATAAACTCTCCCATGCTCATACAATTCAATACATTTCAGTTGTTTCCTGCATAAGCAGCAAGGCCCACTGTATTTGGCCGCTTTATTAGAGTAAAAATTTGTTAAGTTGTGTGGATTTTTCGGTCCAAATTCAGGGCAACCCCATGAAGACCATGAAGAGGAAAGCCCTGGTCGATCCATTAAGTCCATCTTTCATAGAACGTGGTTTCTCACGACTGGTATGACGATCAGGACACGGGACTTTTGGACTGAAGGTTGTTTGTATGACTGTTTCGTAGTGCCAAATGTAATATGACGAATCGTGTTAATGGTGTAGTTCAAAAATTTATAGTCAAAGCTTCCGTAACCCCAAACCGGAGACTTGTAGCAAAATTCGTGAAGGATGTCAAGAGACAGAATGTGGCAGATTAGAGTAGACTGCCGGCTGATTCGTCCCCCGAGCACTGAGAACGTGTCTCGGTTGAAACTCTTCGTAGTTCATGTGATAGTAGAGCTTTACACGGCCAAAAATGGATTCGAATGTGCAATAGGCGAGACTGTGACCAACAAGACAGGTGAAGGCGAGCCTATGGCATTGGCAAGCAGACTGACTTTAGTAGCCTCTACTGACCAGATTGCCGACTTTTGAGTCAGTATGGACAAAGTGGAGAACCAAATACACACGTTTAAGGGTTAGCTTTACCATTTTCCATGTCATTCCGGAATTATGCCGAAATTATTGGGATTTATGTCGGAAACATTCGAGGCTGAGTAAGAAGATGTCTTCTCTCGGAAAGACTTTACAAACGCACATTTGCTCACAGACCATTGGACTGATAATGAGTGCGCCTTACGGTACACAAATGTGCTTATGGAAGATGGATCACATTTCAGACCTATGTAAACAAGATCTCCATACACCAGTCGAATGACATTTCCCAGTAGCCTTGACACGGTACCAGATAATACCAAAGTAATTCTGAATTAACGTAAGAAGTGGCGTGGTATCCCATAGAGACAGTACATCCGGTTCTGGTGATATCGATCTGTACAGAGGCGACATGTCTGTCAGCAGGCAGAAAAAGTTCTTTCGCATGTCTGCTGATGCCGATTAAGTCCATCGATGAGTCACGTGGTGAATAGGAACGGGGTTTTGCGTCCAGCCTGTGTCATAGCCAGACTGAGCTATTTCAGTAACCACTAATTAGTGGGCTATGATCAGCATGTGCAAACATAAATGGTTGTTGTCTAGTCGTGTGTAGATCCCGACAGTACGCTGCCAAATAGGCTGGCCACCACCAGATGACATCCAATTGTGATTTGACGGCAAGACCGCAAGGAATTCAACCGAACAAACCGAATAGTAAATGTGCCAGCTAGTCAAGGTGGACGGTCCTGTTTTTATATAAAGACGACTTCCACTGTGTGAGGTTCAAAACAAACAAACTAGGTGGATCACTATGGTGATGACTCAATAAAATAAAGTTATGAACGACGGTCGAAAGAAAGCGAACATAAATTTGTTATTTTCGTAATTGTGACGAAAGTTCCAACATTAAAAACTACATCTGTGACAGTTCAGCTTCGGTAGTGTTCCTGGGGCAAAGACATGTTGGTCATTCGAGACAGAAATAATAGTCGGTTTCTCGTGAACAACATGTGAATAGTATTTTTTCTTTTCAAAACCTTCTCCAATATCGGCCATAAAAGAGATGGAGTTTCGGCCGGGGATTCTGACAAACCAGCACGGTATGCTTCGTCTTCAGTCCATGACAAAAACCCACCCAGATAGAATGAAACGAACGTTCAGACACCCTAGTTTTTCTTCCCCAAAATGACACTTATATTTGCGGGCTCAATGAAATCGTCTATTGATTTACCAAATTAGCTGTTCAGTCGCTCGCATTTTGAGACCGACAAAGCTGTTATTTTGTCGTCTGGCATACGATAAATGTCAAACTATCTGTCGCCTGACTTCATTGCTGTAGCTAGGGGGTGTTATTCTTATCTGATTGTAGTTTGAGAGTGATCAAGAACACGATCTGTACTGGTTCCCACGTTACTTCGGAATCATGTCAAAAATGTTCGTACTTATATCAGAACGGAATTGCGTAGAAACAGGCCCCAATTTCAAAAGACTTCTCAAAAATACATTTGCCCGCATATTGGAGGGCAGTGCGTGAGAAAGCAGTGCGCCCCTCGAGTGCGCCCATGGAAGGTGGGTAATACTCCAAGATTATTCAATGACCTTAATAAGTTGGCTGGATGGTATTTCCTGGATAGCTTTGACACAATTCCGAACAATTTTGACGAATTTCTGAAATGACTATTCGGCTGCAACTAGCAACCTCCCATAGGCACTGACTACACCGGTGAGTGTTTTTACTCGCTGACGATGCCAGTCGAGCGTCATATGTTCGCTTTATAAGCACTAATTACCCGACCAATCGGCAATATCATAAATTTCGAAGACTTTTACCAACGAAAAATATCTTTTGATGCGGTCCATTCATTGGATGACATTGGATGAGCCGGGAATTTCGCACTTCATCCATCACGATTCAAACCCGTCATTCTTAGCCGTGGTCAGTACAAGTGTGTCTCGTCTTTCGACCCGTTGGCAACACAAATTGATACGCCAAAAAACAATGTTGAAGGTTGCGCATTTCTCAATTCCACGCGGGGCTAAAATGATGAAGTCGCGATTTGCCACCAATCGGAAACATTTGCTAGGAAGAAGGCAAAATAGCCCAAAACACATGAAATCCTCACAGTCAGACACGCAACCTGTTTTCGTGTGAGTATATATATATATATATATATATATATATATATATATATGCTTTCGTGCGTGCGTGCCGGCGTGCGTACGTGTGTGCTTGTAGCAATATAGTCAATATTAATTCATCATGGATTGCTTGCTTATTTTCGCCGGATGCCAGTTTCTGCTAACTGATCACTATCCGATTTTGGATAAATCAGTGCGACTTGCACCTATGTTCCTGACTGCTGACGTAACCAAGTTGCACGCTAACCAACAGAAGACAAATTAGTATTTAGCCAACAAACACCATGTTGGTTTTCAACCTCACACCCGTTCTGTTGCAATCAGACGGATAAGCACTGGATTGCTTGAGGTGTGTACATCCCCGGTCCCCATCCGACAACCACCGCTGGGTCCGAATCATCTTCCCGATGCACTGTAGAATGTCACGTAGTTAAGAGACCAGGATAGGACGAATAAAAGTTACTGTCATCCCACATGGGAAATTCAATGCTACACCCCTCACCTCGTGACCGGGAGGTATAGACTGGCAAGTTTTTACCAAGCATTGGAATATGATTAGATTTTCAAACAGACTGCACGGTTTGAATCTCTTGACATCGGGTTCATTGCGGTCAACAGACCGGATTATTTCTTCGTTATACAGAATTTTGCAAAATTGTTGACGATGCTCATTTTTAATGACACCTGTTCTATTTGCCCGGCCAAACACACTAACAACACTTGAAATCATTATAAGACAAACATAAAACTGACGATTCTCATCGGTTGTTCGCATACCCGGGTCACAGTGAAACTGTACCCGTCTGCATCACGTGATTTTTACGTAGACTTACCACGCGTTATCTTCATTGAACACGCACGTTGTGCTTACGCCTCATCAAATCCTGTTGTCAGCGAATTGCAACCATTAGCTGCGGTTTCTATGATCGAGTCTATAACTTGCATTTATAAAGGACATCACGTGTAAAGGGCGTGGGGATTGCGAAGGGAAATGTAACTGTCACTGAATACCTGCAAATATTCTATTTTGAATATATTGGATTAGATATGAACAATGAGAACCCAGCTAAATAAGTGTTGAATCAATTTGGTCGCAACCCGCAATTCACGTCTGTTGGGCATAAGGCCATTAGTAAACAAGGGTTTAGAAATGGGGTCAGCTGTCTGTTCGGTTGTTATCACCTATTTTTCGACTGACAATCCCAGGTCACGATCAGGATAATTATTTACTGTTTTATGACATTGATTTGGCCAACCACGGAAGACTTTTACAACGGATGTCAGAACAGATTCCCAAGTGGTTGGCGAATACGGTGCCAGAAAACATAATGAATAATTATCGTTATCCTGACCTGGGGTCATCAGTCGCGAACCACTCGATTTCAATGGATTGCCAGTGCAACAAAGTTCTGAAAAACGATATCACAGAGACGGATAGTAACGAAAAAACCTGCATCCTTTTTTGCCCGAGCACACACACACACACACACACAAAGTCGAGTCACTAGCATCGTGTGTACGGTGGATAGGGAAGCTGGCCGGCTAAAGTGATCTCGACAACGTTCATTTTACCTACAAACTGATGTCGTCTGTTTTCATTCTGTCACATATGATTAGGATCATATTACACGTTGGACAAACAGCTTATTTTTTCCCCAATGGCATTTGTGTAGTCTCTGTACTGATGCCAAAATAATCCAACATGTCAGAATCGCCCGTTCGGGATTGATGTGTTCGTAATCTGGACAATTGTGTGTGAACGAACTGACTCCATTTAGTGGCATGCCGTACAACCCCGGTAACCGCGAGACAATGTGACCGGTGCACGGAACTGTGTCGGTTGTAGAAAAAAGCACGGTTGGTCGAAACCTGTAGTAGGTCACGAGCAATCTCTTCACCCGGATGATAGTCTGTTGGAACAACCGCCGAATCAAAGTAATAGTTCGTGTTTAAGTATATATCTGTGTCTGTTTCACGTAGACCGATTATCAAAGAATGGTAGACAAGTATCCGTTTTTAAGCCAACTGCTCTTACATCTGTTTGATCGGTCCACGAGGTTAGAGCACCGATTAACTAGTGCCCTAATTGTCATGCTAACGACGATGAGAATGTTCTACCCATGACCATAATGCACTAGGTCAAAGATCGTCCAACTTGACGTTACGTGATGACAAATTCTGTATTCAGAAAGTGACGGGTTAACTGACTGGTTCCTATGGAAATGATGGTGCCTAACTGGGTTTGGTTATTCTCAAGATGATTTTGGCCGAGTTCAGTGAAAGGTAACTCAATCCATTAGTGTCAAACGAACGGACCATTCAGTGCATCTCGAGGACTTGGTTGATCCAGTCGGTTACGTTGAATGCTTGCTAAGCTAGTCAATCCCAGCCCAAGCAGTCTCATCATTCGATTCGCTAAGCACCAGTCTGTTTTTGGTTATCCTGTCACCGCAACCCTGATTTCGAAAACGGAACGGTCTGACAAAAAACAGAATTTACCTGCACTAATACTTGGCACAGATTAATTGGTTGAACCATACGATTTGCAATTTTTTTCACCATGAGATCGTCTTCCTCCTTAATCCGTTCACACTCGCTAGTTGCCTTTACTTTCTAACTTGACAGTTGTGTGTATACTGATCTATTGTAGTTTGAAGACGGAGATCGGGTACAGTCAAAAACATGACAACTTTTTTTCGACTGATGAATTGGGTCCTGATAACTAACACTTTTGATGAGATCCACGAAGAGCTGAAAACGGACTCCAATAATTGAAACTTATATCTGACCGATGACAGATCTACTTGCGCAAATCCAGAACCGTAAGGTGTTTGATACACATATGGTTCCTTGAAAATTACCACTGAGCACATTGAGAAACACACAAGTTGGCGAACAAGCTCGTTTTCAGTGATTCGCACTCATACCATTACATCACTATATGTTTGGAACAATTTTTCTTTAGAAAGAATTGAACTAGTCGAACAGATTCGGCCTACGGGAACTACCATACCGAGATCGCACGGCCCATCCAAAATACATAAAAGTGGAGTTCCTCTGAAACCTATTCTCGACGCGTGCAATTCGCCGTATCATGCTGTGGCAAAATGACTGCCTAGGTTACTGGAACCTGTTAGACAGAAGGTAGCAAAACATAGTCTCAAAGACACATTTGAGCTTATCGATTCCGTGAAAGAACTAAATATGAAAGGACGAAGAATGCTTTCTTTAGACGCCACCGCCCTTTTTACCAATGTTCCGATCACGGAGACAATCGAATAACTCTGTGACTACATCGAGAACAGTGGCTTAGCGACAAGTCTTCCGATAGCAGACTTGAAACAACTATTGTTCTTTTGTGCCTACAACGTCCAATTTAAATTCAATAATCAGATTTGCCGTCAAAAGGACGGCGTAGCAATGGAGCCCCCACTCGGTCCATTACTAGCTGATATTTTCATGTTAAAGCTGGAACGTGGGCCACTCGAGAGGTCAATACAATCGCTCTACTTATGCGAGCATTATGTGGATGACACCTTCTGTGTACTCAAACCCTTGATGAGAATTAACCAACTGTTGAATATGTTCAACTCGACTCATGCAAATGTGAAATTCACAACAGAATTGAACTTGAACAATAAAATAGCATTCCTAGATGTACAACTACGTCGTCGAGAAGGTGACTCAGTTCGGCGATTACGAAAGCCACGTCGAATGGGCAATGCATCAACTTTCAAAGCTTTGTACCACTTAATGTCTCATAACCAGAACAAAAATAATATGAACAGAAGATACTCTTGAAGCTGACCGGCAGACGGTGAGAAGAGCATTCACCGAAAATGGTTTCCAAGTAGATTAATCGATAAGATATTGGAGACAGGAAGGAAAACTCCTAGGAGGGCGACGGTGGGGAGAAAGCCAGTATACATATCTCTGCCATTCAAAGGTGACACGCTAGCAGAAATAGCACGACGAAGACTGACTAGCACTATCAAAAAAACATTCTACGCAGTCAAGCTTCGTATCCTGTTCAAATCCCGCCCCGTAGTGTCATTATGGTTGAAAGACAAAGTCCCTGATTCTGCAGCCTCGTTTTGTATCTATTCATTCACGTATTCCTGCGGGACCGCACGACCAGGCGCTTGCCTGAACGCATCCGTGAGCACCACCCGGCATGGTTAGGCACTGGAACAAATAAGTCACTTAATAGCGCAGTGGTTTCACATCTAGCACAGACTAACCACACCGTGAATGTGACGCAAGCTTTCCGGACCCTGTATAGGGTTAGAGGTCAACAATCCAGGTTGGCAAAGTGTCGCCTCTTGAGCAACGGGAAGCTGTCGTAATCCGTCTTCACAATGCTCCACTTTATTCTCAAAAACAATTTGTGGTTGCGCTTCTACTCCCCTGGCCCACCCCCCGTCCCAATGGAAAGCCTAGACAACAAAACAATTAACACCACAAATCCCTTCCCCACCCATATTTGTATATGACTAATCCAATCCTTCCTATAGTGAAAATATTTTGTCAAGACATATGGTTCCGTTGGTTGTAAAAGAAAACAAGTTTCCTTTGGAGATGCTGGATGCTAGTATTTTTTGTCCATTCCCAGACTGAGAACTGTGAACATGACAGCAAGCAATGCCGAAATGCGCTAATTCTGATACCCGTTTGCACATGATACGACAATGACTTGTTTTTCGTGGAGGGGATAAACACTGGCCAGACAATTGCGAGTTGCGAGCGCACCAGTTTAATAAACCCGTGTTTAGCAATGAATAAATCCAACACAATTCTATCTAGATGCAAGCATCATGAAGCCTCTTCGATTAATCAACAATAGTAATGATAATAATAATATACTTTTCACTCCATTTTCACATTTTCTACAGAAAACTTGTCAACTATTTCACCAAAGCTATTGCTCCCAAATGTGTTCTATCAAATAGGTAATTGGATCCTATTGGAATGAGTTGAACTTGCGATATTCCACCCTAGATGTAAACCCGTCGAAGGCTTTGCTGAATTCGTCCTTGGAATTATCAACCCGGTTGTAAATGTACCTTGTTAAAGCAGTTAAAGCAATCAACCAACCGGAACTGGTATTCCGTTTCACAATTTCATCGACTAAAGTCTTCGGTTGTTCTTGTCATATGACTAGCTACCGGATTTGTGCAATAGTCGTTGACATAAGATACCATAGAAATCGGTGCAAAGTAGCTACTGTTTTGTACGAACATACCAATCCAACCATAACAAACAAGCAATACCTGATGACCTTCAGCGTACATTAGACGATTTGAAACAATAAGAACAAGTCCTTCCTAGGTGTAAATAACCATTCAATAAACAAAACCGTGGACATCCCCCCTCCCACCCCCAAAAGTAGCTTGAACAATTTTCTTACATTTTTGTTCCGACAAAGATAAGCATTCCGACCTGATACGAATAAAAATGTGTGAAAATTGCCCCGTAAGCTTATCTGTGATAGAGGTTCTGTCATTTGGTACATAAGACGATTAGATCAAGGATAAGTCTCAAGGGAGAATGATTATGACCGGACTAATGAGATCCAAGTGTCGCGATTCATCATTAATTTTCCTAGACAAAAGAACATTAATACCGTTAGGAGTAGGATTATCGATGATGTCTGATGCGAACGTATTAAGTGCAGTCATGAAAGAGGAACGATCGATCGACAAAACTCATTGAGATGTTATTTTTGTAATTACCAAAGTCACTGGGGAAATAAACGAAAGATGGAAAAGCAGACTTACGGGGACAATCATAGACCAGATGTTTAGAACCCAATCGACTGAGTGATGTTTATTTATTTCGCTGGAGTCCGTTCACTATTTTTCAGACTTAAATACAAGTCATCAAAAAAAGTAACCATTACTTCACTCTGCTCTTCCTGCGTGGTACGCGCAAAATATCTTTTGGGCACAGAATCGAATCCTATCTTAACGAATCCTTTGTTAAGTCACCAATCAACCACGCACTAGTTCTTTGATCATTATCACTGTCAACCTATCCTTAAATAGGAAAATTATTAATTCGGACTCTTTGTCCGATCTGTCCTAGTTTTATAAATTTCACAAACTTTTATGGAGTGCTGATTATTCCCACCCATTTGGATGTACGAAGCAACTGCCTGATTTGATTTGGTGTTCCTTGATGTGCCGTGTTTACCCGGTATAGTTAGACATAGTCTTTCACTTTGGTAAAAATCGTATTGTAAAAGCAATACCAACCCGTTTACTGTAGTGTTTCATTGGAACGGACAATACGGATCAGTAGTACACTACCCCTGGCATCGTTTAACATAATCTAATCATGCAATGACAAGAGTAACGTAAAATTACGTTCATGCTGCCAAATTTGGATGTCGGAAACAATTCCCTTGTGGCGTTTACATACATCGCTACACGACGCAACATGTTTTCTGTTTAATTTATCACCTAGGCAACAAGGCTTGTCACTTTTCAGCAGAAGATCATGACCAACTAGGAAGTACCAAACTGGGAAGTTGATCGTCAATGCAAGGGTTTGAACCGGTGACGTTCATATTGAAACGGCCTGAGGTTGACTGCTCTCGATCGATGCGGTCCAAAATAAGGAATGAGTTGGTAATAACAGTCCAAGAGATAGACGAAAAGTAGAGAAATTGGATTCGAGACTGTTCCAGAAATGAACGCAGTCAATGCAATCCAATCGAGCATGACTATGATTCGAATTGTACGAGCACTTACTTGGAACTTCAGATACAGATGTCCCGGTCTAATAGGTGAATCTTAAGAATGGTGAAATTTGGCTGTTGAATTGCCTTCTTTAACAGTGATATTACCATACAGATTACAGCTATCGTCTCATCCTTGTACAAACTGCTTTTCCTTTGGGGTGCTATACCCGTCGGCCTTATTCACCGTCTGTCCACGTACTTCATTCAACAGAAATTTTAGAATAGTTTTATTTCATAAGGAACGAAGTGAACGTAAGAATTCTTGTAAAATCGCACACATTTTGAAAAGATCCATTAGGTCATTTACTAAGGACTTCAGGTATTGCCGTCAATTTGAACAATCTTCAGCTCCGGATGGCACACCTTCTCGAATCGCTTCACCTAACTTCCTTTCCTTCCGGTAGCCGATGGAATTCGAGCGATTTTGTGATTGCGCTTGTCTTCTACAAGGCAAATTTGCACGCGCCTTTTTCACGCCTCTCGTGCAACCTAAGGAACGCAGATGCGCAAATCGAATTGTGGACATGGATGCGTCTTTCACTTATTGACCAGTTAAATGAGTATGCTATGTGCATCCTAGTACCCCTTACTACCGACCAGGCTACTGTCCTACTACTACTACTACTACTACTACTACTACTACTACTACTACTACTACTACTACTACTAC
>LUCM01002796.1:26315-65874 GCA_008360955.1 Fasciolopsis buskii | reverse complement strand
ACTACTACTACCACTACTACTACTACTACTGCTACTACTACTACTACTACTACTACTACTACTGCTACTACTACTACCACTACTACTACTACTACTGCAACTACTACTACTACTACTACTACTACTACTGCTACAAATGCTGGCTTTCGATCAGTTACTACCAATGCTTTCATTGGGAATAACAAAACTATTGTAAATGTTGATGCCACAATAGTAGCAACAAAAACCCCTAATAATAACACCAATACAAATAACATTAGTACGTTACTATCCCATTGGTTAGCAAAGCCACCAATAAGCCTAGTACTGCTATTACTGCTTTCGCTGCTAGTAGTCTAACTACCACTAGAATTTCTATCTTTAGTACTACTAGAACTACTAGAACTGCTGTTACCATGTACTACTGCCACTACTGCTGTTATTTCAAGGGTCTGCCACTAGCACTACGACTATTAATCCTATTCCAACGCTACTGTTGTTACCACTGGTACTACCTTTACTGCTATCACCACAAGCAGTAATAATCATCATGCTAAGGATGAAACCTTATTGTTTATAAATTTTTAAAAGGGTGTTCAATAAAGCAACTCGCAATTATGTTCGCAAATTCCACTATAATATTTTGGAATTGCGTCCAAATGTCTAGACTTATCTAAGGAATATATATATACATATATATGTATTAAATGGGGTCGAAAATAAGCATGGTTCTAAAGCAAAACATACGGAAGGAATAGTACAGGAATTGGATAGGAGGCGCGCACGGGGGGAGGGGGGAATAACAACAATCCGTTGTGTTTTCTGTCTTCACCGCGTATATTTTGTGACTTTGGCTGTTTTCGGTATCGACTTACGGAACACGAGTACCACAGACAGACTATGCAGCAGTCGGGCTATTGAATTCGGCTTTAGATCATATCATACAACATCTCCAATTGACAACAATCCTCATCCCTTAAATCAGTCATGGAGACCGGAAACACGAATCAAGGACAAAACCGAAAATAACTACTTGATTTTGATGAAAAGGTTGATTAGAAGTGGAGACCTAAGGCATCTCTGTCGCGCTCCACTTGAGACGACCAAGGGTGGCGAAAGCTGACCGTAAGCTCTAACCCTATCTGAAAAATGCCTGCACAACTGCTTGATGAACGACATATATTTCTCAGGTAACCCATTCTTCAACAATCGAAGTCATAGTACAGAAATACCGACGCTGTCAAGGACTGAACGAATGTTCAAGAAAACGATAATCGTTGACCATTGCATGGCAAAACGGTGGGTGACGAGTTGATTGATACCTGCACATCCAGGGCGAAACTTAGCCTGTTCTTCACGAGTTTGCCCTTCACACGCATGGTGCACCCTGAGAAGAATGAACAAACGCAAAGCAAGATTTACAAGACTTTATGAGGATTAGGCTATAAACACTGAAGATTAGCACATGATATGTAAAGACCATTAAAATATGGGTCAACTGTCGGCTGCTCCAACCAGAGAGAGTGGATCGGCACAGAGAACCAGATATTCCCACCCGTAGCTCGAATGAGTTGAACCAGTTTCCAGGACTTTCGCATGGTGACACATGTTCCATCTCCGAAGCGTCGTTGAGACCATCAGATATGGCGATCCGAATGCAATTATGCATTGAGTCCATGTCTCGTTACAACCCGCGGTTTATTATACGCGCTGCCAATTAGAATGGATTGGTGTGCACCAAGCAGGAGTGCAGAGATTGAGCAGAAATCCAGGGTGTCACAACGTGACGGGCCAGGCCACAACTCGCTAAGGCAACAGAACGCAAGACATTCTTGATAAGCGACCAGTGTTCATTGATGTTTTGAGGTGGGGGCAATCCCAGATTTTCAGCCATGTCGCTTGGAAGAGTTGGTAAGGTAGAGCGGATTAAAGATAGTTTGTCGCAATCTAACTGAGCTTCCAACCACGAGAGCTCATGCAAACAAGAACCCTTCTGGTGGAAGTAGAAAGAGCAACAGAGACGAACTGATAGCAGTAGGGCCGGTTGTACTTATGACACCCGATTATTTTGTAACTCATGGGTGATGTATAGTGGACTTGTTGGTCACCGCAGACTCGACGAATGCTGAGGTCAGGTGGCATGCCGGCGATTGGAAAGTGTGAAGTTCGTACTGACGGGAGACAGTTGCTGGTCTGAACAGGAAGCTAACAACCGTCTCCAGACGAAAAGGATCTCCGAAGTCCCGCGTCATTCGAGACAAGCCGACAACTCGAAGCACTCATTATTCTGTCCAAAATAACATGGTGGTTACCCCACGTGGGCTTATAGTAAAAAAGGTCATGTGCAATTTTTGATGAGGATAAGGTATATTATTGACTGCAATTGTGGTGCAATCAGTCAGACGCGATGTCTAAGATTGTCAGCAAGTATGAATCGTATCAGAGTACGCGGACTGGAAAATTCGCGGAAACGTTAGTTTGACTAGGCACAGCTAACTGTTGACTGGGATTCAATTAAGTAGTGCAACTTCAGCTCCCATTTGAGAGCCACACAGACACCAGCAAGAACAAGAAACCAGAAACCTAAGGACCGCAGAATGAACGTGGTAGATGAATACCATGAACGGAAGGACTAAGTTGGGGATTATCCAGTCGGAACTAATTTTGAATGCAGTCCTGAATGCGGGTATGTTGGATAGGGAGTACATGGGATGATCAATAGATTTTCCATGTTAAATCTACTACGCGTCATTGTTTGCACATTGAAATGTGGTGGGTATAGAAAGAGTATGGAATGACCAGGAATGCATGAGGTTGCGAGATAATCGAAAATTGAATGTGATATTGGATGCATTTGAGAGAACGGGAGAGAGCTGTGTAGGACTACTTCATAATGACAACGACCGATAGCCCGACCGAACTGCAATCCCCTGGACAAGATATGGAGGAATCGGGTTGGGAAGAGCATTGCGCCATTAAAGATTGTAGCAGGGAACAAACAATGTGTCTGGTGGAAGGTGGCTTTCAGGTGAGCAAAGGGGCTGGAACATTCGATGAAGATCAGATTGTTTCAGTATTGAAATGTGTATTTGGACTGTAGTACTACTCGGTCGTTCAGTCCAGACTGAAGTATTTTTTCGAGGATGCCCTCTAAACTTTGTGCTTGTAATTATGTCCGTCTTTCACGAATTCGAGCCATCTGTTCGCAAACTGACTAACAAATCACAGACCACCAAAGTGCAGTGCAGTACACGCAAGCAAATGTGTCCATTTAGGATTGATCACTCTTCCGCCCTGTGTGATCTACATTCCAATAATGGAATTGGGTAACAGTCTCCAGTTGTTTTGACTTTATTCCTATTAGTTGGGACTTAATCGTGAAATAATTCACGGACAATGCGAGTTGGCTGCGTGATCGGACTAGCGGCTGAGTTGTTTCTGCACACTTGGTCACTTTCGACGCGTATTCATACTAGTGTTTTAATCCAGTCTACTAACGAATCAGACTAGAAATATGTTCACTGTGTGAATCGTGAATCGCCTCATCATTCTTTCGCCCTCCCTTGGATTTAAGCAAGATGTCAATCCCCACATGACAAAACAGTGAACACGTGCAGCGATGACTGAACAGTTATGTACCGGCTAAATATAGGTCATGAGTCACAGTAGCCACGATACTGGTCAAGTGCTTCTGTGTAAATTCAATCTAACCATTCCTATGGAGAAATCTATACTTTCAGATCCTGTGTTCTTCTTCCTGAAAGTGACCTTGAAAACTTGCAACGTGTCATCAGGCATTCCTAACGGGACAAATGAGAACCTAATGCCAAATTAGCAATAAAACTGTACAAGTGTGGGAACCGAAAAGTACCGACTACGCATACTTAACTAATGCCAATAACCGGCAAACTGACGGTGCGCTTTCAGTGCAATTTTCTCCCTCGATCCGTACACAAAACAGTACCGGCAACAGTGACAAATAGTTCCGTTTGGTCAATATGGGTATGTTCTGCTATCACTGTTGTGCGCATATGTACGTGCGTGTGCATTTCGTTCCGTCCGTTGATTGCAGACGTTACACCCGGAACCGTCTTGTCTATCTAGTCGCAGTCACAGACTTCACACGTATTTGCCAACACGATCCAGTGGCCACAATTTTCACTTTCAAGAAGATGAGTTTAACCAAACGGTCGGAAGAACTCTTGGGAGCAAATCGAATATAGCTTGGTTAATACGTGCACAATTGTTTGCTGGTAGCAAAACCCAAAGTGAACAGTAAAATGATGCGCGCGACTGCCGAGCCTTTCTAATGCCAGTTGACCGGGCTCATCTCAACTGCGTCGGAATAAAAGCTGAACAGTTCCAATCACTTGAGAATCACTCTGCCGATTTCCACGGTACACCAGGCACGGTGCAAAAAGATGGTTTTATTCCAAAGTGGTACACCCTCCTTCCTCCAGAATCGAACTCCAAAATAGAACAGTCCGAATAGTGAAAATGAACAAAGGCCAGTTGAAACCGGTCGGAAAGCCGACTACATTGTCTGATGAGATAATCTGTTGACCGCTTTGGCTTACAGCCGTCTTGTAGTTGGCATATACAGTCAACTCGGATGGCATGTAGACTGTTTTTTCGACACTCCGGAAGCAGATGAGATTGTTCGCAATGCGTAAAAATCCGAATCTCCTGGGTGAACGGCCTTGTGGATCAGTTTAACCGTGCATTCGGATAAAAGCACAGGCTATAGTCTCTCAAACTGGGAAAAATAATGCAATACGATCGATCTTTGAAAACTGGCACTGATCGATTTGTTGTTGCTCTGCTCAGTTTACTTTTGACAACCACTGACTTTGCACAGGCACGCATTATTTGTGACTGTGACCTCACAGCACCTAATAACTCACAGGCGAAACGTAAAAGAACGAATGAACGAATATCCGTGAGGAATAAAGTAAAAGCAGCTATTTGCAGGTAGAAACACTTCGAATGTACCTTGTTCATATCGACCAATGCTTCTAAACTTAGTGTTGGTTGAGGGAGGAAGTGTCGTGAACCATTAGACCCCAGCCTAACCGGTACACTGGTTAATTTCTCACATCTTTCTGCCATGTCACCGACTGAAAAGCCAACTAACTCATCTACCAGACAGTACAATACATCGAAGAACAACCAAGCGGCAGTTCTGTGGGTTTACGAAACCCGTGCATCTCAAATGATTCAAATTCACTGCATCCCTTGAGGAACGAAACCATGAGGCCAAGTCACCTATGCCATCCACCAAGCTCTCCTGTCATATTTTACCGATATTACTAAAGTGCCAATGTTAATACACCGTTGATCGCTATACATCCTTCCGCAACCTCCACGTTTCTCAGCCACGTAGCGGGTAGAATCGTTCTATTGCGAAACAAACACTATCTTTAATTGCTAATCGAGTGTCGGGGGACTGAAGTGGACACGTCGGACGTTTTAAAATGGCAAACGCCAGCCAAGTCCATAGTATTTGTGAAAACACATTAGGCGACAGGCGACAATCTCGTGAGATGTATTCATCCACGTGATAAAACTTATCTACTTGACTCTGCCCCTTTTCTGAAAGAACCAGATTTGACTTCGTGATAACCTAGTCTTGCAACAGCACAGCATTTCGATTGTGATGAGTAAATCACAAACGAAGCTATGTTGAGCTGACACGGTCCAGAACCAAACACTTGTCTGTTTTAGCTCATACTGAGCCTCTGACTGATTAAGCCCAACTTATCAACCTTCAATTATTTGACTTAACTTTTTTATCATTTACCTTCTTTATGAATGAAATAATGCAAGTCATTTTTCCGGAAGGGAGTCGCGGCCAACAGAGGGCAACCAAGCTGTGAAGTTGGCCGGCGGTGGGAGGATTCGAACCCGCGACCTTCGCGTTCAAATGCCACCATCTTATGCGTTTGGCCACCACCGGTACGCAAATTATTCCTCTGATCGCCTGCAGTTGGCAAGATTTCCGGGTGCAACGTCCACCTAGCTTCCGTTCGTGTCCTATCTTGTCCCGATTTCTCCAGTTCACACTTATTTTTCCATGCCTGGATACGACGGTTGTGTGCGAACAAAATACGCTGCTCATCTACCACTCAGTTTGTCACTCCGCCTTATGAGATCGCGCTACATTTCCCACAAATCTGTTTTTACGCATGACTTACGGAAGAATCCTGCAAAGTTTATCAATGTTTCGCCCTGTATTCATCAAAAGATGAATCGAAGTTAACATTTTATTCCCAATTCCTTTTTGGTTGTAAACGATGAACGGCTTGACTGTAGAGATTATATATTTGAAGGCTGCGTATCATTATTGACGGGGACGTGTCATGGTCTAAGCAAATGTTTGGAGTGTTTGTGATGAAAAAACGGTCACGTTTGCATCTTTCCATTTAGGTCCATTGTGAACTTCACTCCACCTCATTTGTCGTTTCGTGTACCTCTTACTGTCACGGATAACCGACTCGACCAGTTTCTAGTAATCTTTCGAATTTTCCTTCTCAACCGGATTACCTACGGGTTGTAGTCTCGAGTCAGCATGTTTCAACGCCCGTACCATCATTATGAGAACACCTGAATTAATGTTATATATCCCAACAGCACAACGTGCATAGGAATTTCCCCGGTAAAATTGGCAGACTGTTAGTGCCAACCTATTTATCGGCCTCGGCAAACAGGTTATCGCGTCAGTCACGCGTTCTTGCTAAGGACTTTTGCTTGCATCCAAGACGGCGTACAGATCGATAAACGTATCCCAAATTGCCAGTTTTCTCTCACAAATTCTAGAGTATCGAGACCACGTTGGAACTGATGTTGAGAGTTCAACAAACACATTGTTTTTGCTTGAGTGATTAACCTTCGGACTTCACCACCATCGCGCAAACCTCAGAAAATTCAGTCAATCTTGGATTCCGGAGGCGCCAGACTCGAGTTTTTCTGTCACATCCATTTTCGTACCCAGAGCTTGAACCCTGGCCTTTTCGTATGGCAGACATTTGCGTTACCACTAAGCTGTCCAGCTTATTCGAGCTAATCAGGATTACTGAGTCAGGTTTGTTCAACTATCGTCCTACATGGCAATCAGCAGTCTCCGGCAGCTACAAAAGGAGACATGGGAACTCATTCGTGGAGAGTGGAATCCAAAGGACAGCCAGTCATGCCAAAATATCATCAGTCGCACACATTGGCAGCAAGATGTACAGCTGCCGAATATTCACCCTGGAATACACAAAGTGTTTCACTAATCTGACTCGACTCGACTCGACTTTACCTGGCTTGGTTCGAGCGAGGGAATAGCCCCTGAAACTGTTCATACTGAAAGTATCTGTTACATTAAAAGTTTCTGTACGACAGATTTGTCGTGCTGGAACCGTGAGTTAAACGACTGACATTCTTAATGCGCTATATGATATCACGTGACTGCAGACCGGTCTATAGGTTCTGTCACCTGAAAACTTTATTCTCGACAGTCTCGGTGCATCAAATTCCACCTCGTTTATGCACGAAAACAATTTTTTCCAACATGGTCACCTAAGCACGAAGTGTATAATCATGCGGACGATTGCAGTTCTTAACTTATCTCTGGAAGTCATAGGTAGAAACAATATTCATATCGCCGTTGAGAATCATCTGCTACGGGATAGCCAGATGTCCACGGAGCCAATTATTCGTCGCGAATCCCGAGTCCTCGTATGATTACTTTATCTGCATAACTTCAGTAATAATGTAATAACAATGTAAATCATAGTTTAGGAAGAGGTACTAGGCCGACAGAGGGTGACCAAACGGGGAAATGGGCTGGTGGCGGGAAGGCTCAAAGCCGCGACCTTCATGTCCAAAACGATATGATTGCATCCGCCTGACCACGACCGGTGAATGCTTTCAACTCCAAGCTTGCCGAGCCCGGTTCAGTCCCCGTTGCTAATATGGTGGATCCAAGCGCATATGGCCATTCGGCTGCACTCATCATTGAGTACCGTCTTTTCTCTGTTTCGAATACTACTCTACAGTAAACCGATCCTATCTCTAGGTCGCCATCATCCGTCCCTACCCTCTCAAACGAAAACAAAGTCAACCAGCACACAATGTTTATTCATCTGGTAGATAAAATCAACACATCTATTGCCTTGTTTTGGTTGCATTATTGCACCTGTGCCAATCCAATCATTTCACACGCTGGCCAGGTCGCGCTTTCATTGGTCCATCATGTTCGTCGCATATTACGCGATTAAGTGCATTGCGTGTTTCTGTCTCATCCGGATCACTCATTCTGATTGGTTGGCCCAGTTCACGATATGACCTTCTCAGTTTGCACATTAGCAATTTTGCCTTCTGATCACGCCGCTTTGCCGGCTGGACGCTGGTAGCCAATGGAATCGCACGTCTCACTGTGGTCTTGCATTCTGCACTTGTTTGGTGCCTGGCAAGATCGCGTTGCATCCACGGTTGTGTATTGATCGCAATTTGTCTGGCACGGTTCAGCATCGTGCAAACACCGATAACCAATAAAACAGCTCTATTGGACTCAGTCCCAATGCTAATTACAATACTATCCCCTCACACTTGTGGGTGATGCTTGTAATCAAACTATGGTAGTCGAAAAGCAATAGCTACCGAAGGAATCAGGCTGAGACAAAACAGCTAGCCACTGCTCAACACATCAATTCACAATTCAGCACTTTTTCTTGTTTAGCGGTTTTTCTATTAGATGCCGATTAGTGGGAGGGGAACGAACTGTGACCTTACAAAAGCGGGTGACGGAAGGCTCCTGTGCATCAAACGTGTTAGATTGTGTTCAATAAACCTTTGCAAGCAACCTCGCATTTACTTACTCTCGGATTCCGGCCACGGTCGAGACATGCAAGAATGCAATCCACGCGAACTTATTGATTTGGTGAGTGTATCAGATTATCCCAAGTGTCATATATATCGAGGAAATTTCAAATCGAGCATCCACATTTGAATGAATGCTAGCCCCGGAGCAATTTCCATCTGGGAATTGGGCTAGCCCAGATGAATGCAGTAAATGTGTTACGTGAAAATTATCGGATCCACTACGGTATCAGAAACTGTAAAAGAACACAACGAGGCTGTGTAATGGTGGTTTTGAAATATGACGCGGAGATCTCGTTCAAAATGAAACAGACAGACAGAAAGCTGCTGATTTGTTCCTGGACAAACTCGTTGAGTTAATCTGGGCTGCATTTTGACTTACGTCATTCAGCCGACATCATCTGCCTTCATGTTTTCCTGGACTCACGCAACTCGAGAAGTGAATGGTATCAAACGAGCAATCGAAATGAGTCATGAGAGGAACTTTGGTCAAGGTAAACTGGCTGCTGGGTGTATAAACACCCAGCCACCGGCGCGGTGTTTTGCAATCTACCCCGCTCTTGAATTGAAGCCTTTGACTAACCTCTTCATTCACTAAAACGGTTTCAGACACCTATGTAATCTTAAAAACAATATTCAATAAATCAGGATCCCAATACACGTCTGACACTAAAATAGGACAAATCGGACCAAGGCCGACAAGACAGAAATAGCACTCTCGATTCACACGGAGTTCCGCTTTGGATTCAAGTCTACGTGACTCAAATCTGTTCGAATCTGCGCCTTACACTTTCCCCGGAAGTTGACATTCCTCCCGCGGAAAGCAAAGTACGCAGTCACGAAGAGGTGAAAAAGAGGCGGCACGATAGGTGCGTCAGGGCTAATGAAAGGTACGGTCTAGTTTTTTTTGTCCAAACGGTTCGAAAGTTGAGCAGTCGGACACAAGGTCACGCGAACAATCTTTCTACGTGGAGAACAGCAACACAACGGGGTCGTGAGTGCATGCAAACAAACGTGTTGTCGTGTGAACTTGCCGAGGAGATGAACACATGCTTCGAACGACGTCGACGTAGTAGGTGTGTGTGTATGTGTGTGTGTGTGAGAGAGAGAGAGAGAGGAGGGACTGTGTTTGTGGTCTTGGAGGATGTATTTCAATGCTTTTAACGGGGGCCGGAATGTGTTCAACCGCGTGAACTACACGCACGGAAAAGATCAAAAATAAAAGAGATTAACCTGAAAACAGAGCCTAAAACCCCGGAAAATTAAGCCCGGAAAAATGACAAGAGAAAGGGACAAGAAAAGACGGCGAATTTCTTCGGTGTGTGTGTGTGTGTGGTTAGTTGTGTGACGAAATTCGGACATAGCCTAACCGTCTAGACAGTCCAAAGAGATGTATTGTTCGACAATGAGCACCTGCACCCAGCTGAGTCGAAATGATTTATACGTTCCCCACCGGATTGTAAAGAAAAGTAGGTGTGAAAATCGAGACATCCGATAACTAGTATTCGGGAAATAGGCCGTTAAATACCATCCCGTCTGACTGACGTGATTCCCTCGTAATGCGTTATGTATGAATTTCCATAATCCGGTGTGACCACAAGCATAGCAGCGTTTGAGACAAACAAGTTTCGGGCATTTTCGCGCACCTGATAAAAAGTACGACTGAATTCTGAAGACCGGAAGAGAAAGTAGAAAAAATAGGAAGAATTTCCCCAAATAGTTGCTCCGACGTGGACCAGCAAAATTACGGGAACAAGAAAAAACCATTGGTTGTGTCGGTGGAAGCACTTGACTGATATTTGCGATGACAGGCAGTAGTGATTTGGCCCTACAGTGATGTGCCGTCTGAACCTAGGTGTGTCGGCTTCGTTTCGGCGTGGCTCTTTCGCTGTTCCCCGCCGACTCAAATTCACCGCATCGAACTGGAGTGCCTTGTTTCAAAGTTTGGTTGAGTTGATCAGCTAGTGTCGAAATGAGGTTTGTATTAATTGCAGTAGGGGAATGGAGTGGAATGTTTTACAGCCAAAATTTGGATTGCTGTGCTCCCAGTGCGAAGCGTGCATTACGGAGGCAGCTTAGACCGCGCATGTTGCAGTAAACGTGAAGTCGACTTTAAAACCAACGTGCAACTAATTGTGAATGATATAATGTTAATAACGCAGCGTTGTTGGTAGATGTAATGCGCCAACGTTTCGATTACCGTGGGTAGTCTTTCTCAAGGCAAGTTTTACAATCAAAACTGTAGAATTTGCCTTGAGAAAGACTACCCACGGTAATCGAAACGTTGGCGCATTACATCTACCAACAACGCTGTGTTATTAACATTATATCATTCACAATTAAAAACTAATACATGGCGCATCGATTTTTCGACGTGCAACTACACTGTGAGAATGTAACTGGCCGTGGACTTCAACTAAAGGCTCGACCAAATCGAAGCAAGACCAATAAGAATCATAAAGATAGAAGATCATTAAATAACTCAATCCGAATCTCTAAGCTTAGTGGCATAAATGTTAGTATGTAATTATATATAAATATATATATATAGAGAGAGAGGAATGCAAATCTTTTTTCTGTTAAGATCCTTATGGTTCTAGTACTTGCAAGTTTAACAAATTTTATCTAATACCACGAATTTATTTACGAGTTTCACTTAGTTTAGCTACTTGTAAACTGTAGTAAGGCTAGTTAAACAAGGGTGACCTCGGTCGTCTGGGCAAATGCGTGTGTGATTGTGAAAAATGAAATTCTTCTGGAGTATGAAAACTTCATTACCGTTATTGGAAGGGTCATAGGATTTGTTCCAATTTGCTTTCATAAACGAAAACTAACTCGCTTGTCTCACAAAGCCCTTATTCTATCGAGTATTCTACCTATGATTACGCCAGCATCTATAGGCTGAGGATAATTTCTTCCTAGCAGAAGCATTTTGCCTCAACTGGGATCCAGTTATCGTGACTTATCACGAACAGGAATATATTCGTTTAGGAAGGACCTTGATTTACATCAGAGTTAAGCTTGCGTCAAGGTCATTTGGGCTCATTGCTTTAATCGCCCTGGTTGTCATCATGTTAGTAAAGCAAAATATTTTTGTTCCACTGGGCAAAGGCTAATGAACTGATTAAAAATCTTTGTCGGCTCAAACATTTTCTTTCAGTCTATCCAGTTTTAAAAACTGAAAACCCACAACTTATATCAGGAGCATGCAATAAATGGAGGGAATCATTCGCACTCAAAAGTGATCACAGAGTTGCTTATATTTACGTTGAAACTTTACAAGAAAAGGTCTTTCCTCTAATCCCGGTGCACATTATTACCAGTACATTGCATATAATTATCCGGATAGATTGAGTAATATTCAACCACTGCTATTGTGGGCGTATATGGCGTGTCCCAATGGTGCAGCAAATCAGGGAAGAAAATTATCCTGCGTAATAACGGAAAATTCTGAGTGCTTTAATTTGGCGAGCCGCTAATTTTGTTGATGAGTGCATGGCATGGGATGATCTAAAATGGACGTTTCTAAGTGGAAATTCTTCGGAAATATTTTCCAGCTTTCTTATTTCCAACAAAGTTGTTAACTGCCACCCGAGTAAAATGAGAAAAGCCTTAAAAGCAAATCACTGGAATGAGGTGCAGGCGTGGAATTTATCGTTGTGATGACGGAGATATTCCCTTCATTCTGAAAAGGCAGGCAATGTAAAGAAACGACAGTGTTCCCGTAAGGGGTTCCGTATTTCACTCTACCAGAATTTAGCAAATGAAAGCGATTCTGCTCCGTGTTTTCGGCATCTTAACATGCGGGACCTTGGTGGTCATAGTGACTTAATCCGAACTTGAAGAATGAGAACCTGGCTGAGCGTGCAAACATAGAATTAGTCCTAAAGACCCTACGATTAACGCAAGGTTTCTACTATGTTTGATGTAAAGCCCATTTGTTCTACGGGACTCGTTTTTCTGCCAATATGCCATCGATTAATGTGCCTCTTTTTGGAGACCCAAAATTCCTTAATAACCCAAAGATGGAAGGTTTAATAACATGCAATACTTACTTAGAGTAATGAACGAACAACTCAGGGAAAGAAAGCTATAGTAATTCCCATAACCTTGAACCTTGACGTCAAAGTCATTTGACTACGGTTCGTTAAACGTTTCTATGGGTTTCGTGATAACGGAATCCAGCACAAACAAACGCTAGAGGACAGGGCATCAATTCTGTGGGCCTACAAACATGAATTTTCTGTTGCAAATCTCGCTGGCTGTCTTAAAGTAAAAGGGTGGACGATTTATCCAATAACCTACAAGAAAATCTCTCATTTAAACGGCTTGTCTAGATCAGAAACTCATCACCACGAAACCTAAGGACAGTTTAATTGATATCATTTTTAAAATACAGTACCGAACGTTCTTGTGTGCGTCTAAAAGAGGCCATTTACAAAATCATTCCTACCCCCCATTGCGGATAGAAATGACGAGATTAGAATCGTGGCAAGTTTTATTAAATATAAAGCTCACATTAGACGAGCAGCACGGAAGGATAAAAATCGACTTTGATCGAAAATTCAAATCATGTCGTCTGTTCTTCTGACGATCGATTTTTCCACTGACGGAGGTATGTTCTGCGATGAGTCTTGGAAAGCTCACAAAAAATTGTTTTCGGAAAGAACTTTCCAAGAAGACTTGCATCACCCTACCAGAAAGCCTCACATCCCTCAAAGCTTCTCATTTGGGCTGCAATAAAACGTGGACAACCTTTTCGTTGGACTTCCATCGAAGGTGCGAGTAATAGGGCCACATTCATCTGCGTGACGATGAAAATGTGCCCGGAATTCAGCAAATGTATGTTTCCTGGGAGCATGGTAATCTTCCAGGGCATTGTCTCGTGTCATGTTTCACGAGACTTTAGTAAATATATTGATCTTAGGGTATTGGATTTACCGCTTTTCCTGTGGGGCTGGTGAAAGACTTCGAAGCCCTGAGGTCCAATTTACTGTACGTATATAACGCAATGAACGGGGACGATAAGTGTCAGTTAGGAGAGTATGGAGTAAGTTTCGGCAACACCTGTATGTATGCAGATCTGTATGTGTGCGTACGGATATGCAAGTAAGTAAGTAAGTAAGTAAGTGAGCAAGCAAGCAACTATGAATGTATGTATGTATGCATGTATGTATGTGTATGTATGTATGTATGTATGTATGTATGTATGTATGTATGTATGTATGTATGTATGTATGTATGTATGTATGTATGTATGCATGTATGTATGCATGTATGTATGTATGCATGTATGTGTGTGTGTGCATGTATGTATCTATGTATGCATGTATATGTGCATGCATGTATGTATATATGTTTGTATGAACGAATGAATGCATGTATGTGTGTGTTTGTGTGTGCTTACATGCTCGCTTGCTTCCTTGCCTGCACGCATTTATGTTATTTGGGAGCATCGATAAGCACACGTACGGTGAAGAAGAGACAAAAGCCGGCGTTTCAGTAGCTAGCCAATGAAGTTCGCGATGGCGAAATCACTTTTCCCGAATTCAATTCCAGAGGAAAATATATACTGAATAAAATGTAAACTAATAATCTTCGGGAATGGGAACATTTGTGCTTTGATTTCGACATCTGAAAGAAAGACATGGTTAGGTCATCGCTCCTGTTGACCGACTGTGCATAAAGCACTCGACGATTCACAGTAAAGAGATTGTCAGCACCGATGACCGTGTCCCTATTGAAAGTCGTCAGAAGTAGCAATTACAAAATCACTTCATCTATTTCTTGTACCCAATGGCGAGTTCGGAACCGGTGCTCACTTTTAAAGTAACTGGCTTTATTAAGGTTCTAGTGTTTACTTATCAGTGAAATCATTAATCTTGTAATATTTTCTGGATCAGTTCACAGTTGAAAACTGTGCAAAAATTCCACAACAAATGCTCGTGGAGTGCGAGAACTTGGTGGCAGAAGGAGTGACGCAGGAGTTGGTTGCTGCATCCATTTGATGTTGAATTTCGACAGGCCCCTTACAGCCAGCCAGGAAAGCCCAACAGAAGTGTGACTGCACGCGCAATCCTTAAGTCCAGGGATTCGAATCCGGGTTCAGGTGAGGTGAAATCGGCTGCATTGATGATGCCTAACAAGTTAGATTAAGCAGCAGTATTGTTTCTAATTGTGAGTTTCTTCCAGACATTGGATGACCAACAATTTCCATGGTACATAATTCTACTAGGAAATAAAAATCAATGAAAAGTTGGGTTTTATTTATTCAAAAAATCAACTAATAACGAAAGCTGGAAAAGCAATGAAGTAACGTATTGTACAGCGTGGACGGCCTACGCCCACATCAAGGACAACGGGGACGGTGGAATTCCTTTCACGATTACGTGGCTGTCGCATGCCTGAAAACGACCCTCGAGATGTCGACATACTGATCAATGAGGGTGACGCGAGACATTTAGGACCGAGTTCGACTTATATACGAACCCAATATTCAACTGACCCCGTATTCTGTCGTCCAGGCAGGAGGCTCAGAGCTGAACGCATTTTGGTTAGGATTGATCCACGTTCGGAATTGTGCATCAGGGCATCAGTACCAAACGAGGCAGGGGTTAGAACACAGGGCTTGTTTGGTAAACGCGCGTTCAATGAGAAACGGATAGAGTGCAACAGCTCATGGTGACTGACTGATTTCCCCCAATCGATTCAGAATTGCCTATGCAGTCGTTGCTGACCTTTCGAGGGAATGATTTAAAGTAGCCACGACAGGTATTGCAACGAACTTCGAAATCACTCATTGCGTGACGTTGCACTAGTCTTTTACAAATTAATTTGGACAGAAGAAGAATTCGGACGAGTTCCGTCGTAAATGTTACTTTGGACCAGTCAAGCTCATGTATTTGCCTCCTACGGGGAATCATCACAATCCAGTAGGTCAATAAAAGAACAGAAGAAGGATTATATGAAATAATCTGATTCTAATCACTGATTAGGCATCAGTAAAAAATTAAATGCTTTACATTCTGCTTGCGGCCGTGGAGCAGTGAATCTTCCTTTCGGAGTCGGATTTATCCCTAAGTGAGTCGCCCGAATCAATCGCACTCGATTCGGGGACAGACTCTGAATTCTTCGAAAGCTGAAGATTCAAAACCACTCTTCCATGTCACGTACTTCTTGTTCCCGCTTGGTCTTAACTAGTAAGTGAACTGCGTGGTCACGCCTAAATGAGTTCAGACATCGCACTTGAAGGATCAGTGGTTATCTGCTCGGAAAATATACACCAATGACATCCACCATGGTTGGTTTGTTTACAGGTTCCCTGTTACGGCATTAAAGCACTGGAGAATGAATTAACATTCATCCAACAGTCTGCATTGACAACAATTAAGCCGATAGAATCAAATTTAATAGCCGTATGCGTTCCTGAATTCTATTTGGTAAATTCCTGTTGGTTCATATGAAAATTGTCTTGTGGTAGTCACATTACGCAACGTCTGCTGGGTTGGATCCTGTTTGTTTAAATGATTCAGGCCCTCAATCAATGGGCCTACAGTGCAGTGTCCGAATCTTCTCGTAATTTGCCTGGCAGCACGCGTATGTGATTCGAAAGTGTGAGTGACAGTTCATGTACGCGGATCAATCCAATCAATACAACATGTCCGATTCCACACAAATTTTATGCCCCCCTTACAACGTGGAATAGGGCAGAAAACTGCTGCACTTGGGTAAGCTAATTACCAAAGTTTAGACTTTATGATTAGGTAAAGCTCAATTTAGATACGTCGGAACCAAGCTCGGTTCGCAATGGGTCGAAACTAGGAATGAGGATTGCCAGATTTCAGGTATATGATATATGTTACTGAAAATATTAACGGATAACAACCCAAAAGGTTACAAAACCTGGCCGACCTCAAATGATCCGAAGATCACCGATGTCGAGAGTAGGCACGGAGACCTAACATTCACCAGTAGGATTCACCGGACCAGGAAAAGACACAAACTCATAAAAGCAGACATTTCAATGCACCATCTTTAACACCCAGTTGATCTAGACTCTCACCCGAGTTGTGTTCGCTTGTAAACTCAGTATTGAGGAGGCGTATCAGGGGTCTTCAAAAGGTCAATAGCCTGTCAACTATTTCGACTAGGATTTGCAATTGGAAAACAAGATAATTACTTGCAAACACCGATTTCTAGATCGCTAATGGATCTCACATCAGCGATATCATTTCGTCGCCAAATAAAATGTATGTATTGTCGTCCAGAAAGGTTCTCCGCTCGTGCTGCTGACCTGTAAACGCAAGAAATGAAGGCCACTTTTCTATTGCCACTAGTGTACGGTATGATAATGCACAAATGAAGAACCGAATTGACTGAAATATAAAGTATACAATGACCCAAAGTCTTGAAAATAAATAAATAACTCTTCGACGACCAATACCCCAATAATTTGTTTTCTCCGCTCTAACGCATTCAATACGCACAATGACTTTGCTCCTCGGACGGGACATTCACGTGAATTTCACGTGGCTAAATTTTGATGCTCTGAATACAGTGTGTGGTGGAATGCCAATTGTAACCTACACAAACTAGTCTCCTATCATTTAGACAATTTGTTTCAAATATACTCGAACCAGTCTTTCAGGAGAGAATCGTGCTAGAGAACCTTCATCTCAACTTATTGTTAGTCAGCCGGGTGTTCGTCTCGCCCTCGTCTCTGATATATATATATATATATATATATATATATCAAGCGTGACCGATTTATAAGCCCCGTGATGGAGAATAGAGTGAGATCCATTCAGAACAACCTGACTTGAGGGTGGTGCGAGAATTGCACAACCATGTCGAGTGTCAAATTGTTTATACCTTGTACCCGAGAAATTTCACAAGTTCAATATTCATGTACGCTGTATAGGAGTATCACGTCATGGAACAAAGCGTATTAAGATTCACTCTTTGGTACGATTTTATATAGACCATATGCTAGATTTAAGCGAGCTTTCAGCCGACTAACTCTTAGTTCAAAGAAAATCACTTTAGTAAAATAAGATGTTCACGCATTTGTGGCGTAGTTTAACAAGCAGCTACTTTCGGACGAACTAACGCAGTCTCATAATAACTATCTACCTAGAACTGGGGAAGGTGTGCTTCCTCACAACAATACATTTTCCCGTATCCATGGTTCCTTCAATTTTGACCCGTTGAAAAAGGTTCTCTCATTGTATTCGTCCCAGGGTGAGCAAAGCGGTTAACGGTAAGATAGCGAGATCACATTTCCCGTCCAGTTCCTGCTAAAAATGTTTATTTTTCGGGCTGTTTGTAGACCATTGAGTGGAATTCATCAAACAAACAAAATTAACAAGTAGTCACATCAACGGCATAACTGTATTCTTTGTATTATTGGACGACTAAACCTATGCTGCATGCCCACGGACACTTGATTCTGTCGTACAAGCGAGCTAATCTACATTTATGAAGTCAAAATGACTAAATTCCAAAGCCCTTTTAAACAGATTCACAATTATTTTTACCTCTTATGAAGTATTCGCCTTTTCTATTTTGACTGATCATTTACTGCGTTTAACTGATCCCAAGACAATCTGCAAATATATACAATAGGAATACATTTTCAGTAAATTTGTAATATTTGTTTACTTCCTCGATGGGACTTGAACCCGCGCGGGCCACCTGCAGTTCGTTTTACGTTTCGGTGAAATACACTCACTGAGATTCTTGACAGGCTGATTAGGTACCGTCATAGCGTACGTTCATGTTCGGCTAAGAGCTAAACTCTCGACAGTTGGGTCCATCGGAGCGTAGAATTCTGAAACGAAGCGATTCCGTAGTTTTTTGTTGCTTACGAATTTATTGATGAATCACATCTCCGGTCTGATATCAATAAATCTAACTCGATGAAAAGGATTCTTTTTTCTTTAGTAGTAGGAGATTGAATGTTTACATGTGATATCATCACTCAACTCACCATAAAGAAACCATGGAGGCACTGTACAGCTGTTTCATCCAACTTGTTAGGAATCATCAGCAGTGCATATCCACTACTAAAATGTATCAAGTAATCAAGCTCTGTAGGTCATATCCAAAGCCTTCGTCGTACTTAGGCTACCTGCAGAGAAGTCATCTATCAGTAGGGGTCGATCGCGGTGAGCTAACGGACAGTAACCGTGCAAATCAGTGACGGATAGGTACAACATCATGTGGTGAAGTTCAACAAACCGTTCAGCGCCTGCCCGGTAGTGCAATGGCTAAGGCGTTCGACTCAGAATCGTTCATCCCGGGTTCGCGTCCCAGTTCGGGCACGGTGGATATGCACTGCTCATGATTTCTAACAAGTTGGGTGAAACAGCTGTACAGTGCTTCCGTGGTTTCTTTATGGGGAGTTGAGCGATGATATCACATGGTGAATTATTTCATGAAAAGGATTTTGTCAAGTCATCTGAAACTTCATATAGACAAAAATATGAAACTGTATGGTTAGTGAAAATTTTCGTTAAATCCATGATAATCCTGGGCCATATAAAACGCAAGCAGAATGCTGGTAAGTTTTGATTCTTTATACTGGAAGTTTTAAACCGGTAATCCCAACGTTCACAGATTATTTATATAAACTGTTGTAGTATCCTACTTTGTTAAAAGAACAATCATTCCCGAATGAAACGACCGGTTTCGCATTTATTGCTGACAATCATTTGTGTTCTCAATGAATTCCGTATGCCTACACCGCGAAATTCATTTTGCTGCCGTTAAGTTGTTGCTGAATAAAATATTTGAAAGCAATGTGAATTGTTCTTTGCCGGCTTATCTCGAATCGTTTTCGCATCAATTTTTTACCAGGTCCTGGGTGAAATTCGAACCCGGAAGGAGGAACTGTGAATGGGACAAATTTTTTCAAACACCCAGGTTTTGTTTGCCATCACTTCAAGTTCGCATTGATTATCTTCATCAAGATCTATTTCACATCTAATTTCGCACGGATTCCAAGTCTGCTACAAGGAGCCTCCGAGGGCCATTGTAATTTGCATAGATTGTTTACCCAGACGAATGGAGGGGTGCTGTAAACGTTTTTCTGAAATCGACAAAAGCACTAGGGTACTGCATGAAAAAATAACTTCAGCTCCAACGACTCATCCTGTGGTCATCAGACCAAGCATTTTTCGGTGTCGTTGCGTCTTTTGATGAATACGACATCATGAAAAGCCCGGAGCTATCGAATGATTGCATTGTGGTTCCGCTGACCACCCGTACTTTCGAAAATTGGTGTCTCTCGGACAATTAAAAAAAAAGCCTCAAAGGATACTGTCAAACTAACTAAATGGAACTTTTTCATGCGACGTGAGACAGAAATTGACCTCCAGATTCTAACTTGAGGTACCGAGGATCAAGACTATTCAGATGTTTTTTGTTCATCCGAATGGGAGGGGTACACATGTGCGGTGGACACAAGCACCTCATAGGAGGTGCATAACAAAAACTGGGACTGAGTTCGACTCAGAAATTGAACAGAATTGGAACAGGCAGAAAACATTGTCTTTTTGGGTCTCTCGACTCCATAGCACAAAATCATCCACTGGGCACTGGGCTAACGCCTAAAAACGTTATCGAATGGGGTGTAACAGAAAAAATATTTCGATCATGTGATCACCAATGAATGGATCATGATGATGGGGTTGGGGGTACCCAGTGTTTGTCTTCTCCACAAATAAATGTGCTTCCCAACGAAATATCAGTACAGTAAATTGGTTCCAGACTTATGCAATCAATGGAATTAACCGACTGGATAAACCAAAGAAAGCAAATACATGTGAGAATATCAGGATTGAACGGAGATACTCCCTAAATCTGGTTACCCCTTTTGATCTGATTTTCTTTTTATGCTTATCTATCGATTATTTTGTAATTCAGCAGTTGTCAAACAAACACTGCGTATAGCATGATCGCGATGCATTTGTTCGCTCAAAAGTGTCAGAAATAACGGTAGTCATTCGGATTTATCGGTCTTTGTTCAGCCTAGTCGTCTCGGCTAGATCGCCGAACTACAGAGCGCCGTACCGTGCTGACGTTCGCCCACAACTGGGCTTGATACCCGATTGAGGATGGTCTTAGTTCTATTCACGAAGAGTGTGAGAAGACATGTGACCGATGATGGATTAATGGATAGTGTGCTCAAATGGCCAAAAAAATGCACCGGGCTCGAACGAGATTTGACACAGCCACTTGTTCTCAAATTAAACTTACAGTTTCTCGCATATACCTCATAGTTCCGCATTTCGGGGGTAGTTTTTTCTGAATACAGTTTCGCAATCGTGGTCTTATGTGGCGGAATGCTAATCCACATTTCGGAGCCATGGTTCATCTCCCCTCCATCCGGGGCTTCGTGACTGTGGTGCATACGCCTTACGCTACTCAGGGGGAACCACATGTCATAAAATGCCAGTACATTGTCAGTGTTACAGCTCGAAGAAAAAATGTGGGCAAGTAACAGCCAACCCGTCTGGCCAACAATCTGTCGTGTTTTGTTATGAACCAAGTCCAATTTTTCCCTCATGAGGCCGGCGATGGCCAAGCGGATAAGGTCTTGACCTTTGGGCGTTAAGTTCGCGGGTTCGAATCCTACCACCGCCAGTCAACTTATCCACTTGGCAGCCCACTGCTGGCCGCGGCCCCCTTCCTGAAAAATGTCGTACACTGGCATTCACTAATAAAGGAAATTAAAAGATTTCTAAAAAATTTGTGACCGAAAGCTGTCTAAACCGGACGGGCCGCATGAGCTCTATCAGCAATGGCTATCGGCTCGATGAGATCATCATCGTTCAGTCCTTGCGGTTATCGATCCGAACTGGGAGTAGGTAGTTCTGGGTGCACAGGGTCCGTCAGGCTTGACGAAACCCACCGAGATAGGCAACTCTGTTTTTGGTGCGTCCGGGCTAACAGGAAACAATGTTTCATCAAAAGCCCAGAAGACGATTCGAAATTCTCCATGATTTAGGCTGATAAATAAGATGTCGACAGCACGTCCTCTGCCGTCTCACTACGAGAATGATTGCTTAATTGTATGTCCTTCCATAGCATTCAAGTCAGATTTCACGGTGCCAGCGTTGTGAAAGTATCAATGAGTTACCTACACTGTTTGTCCCAAGGATTTGATTTATCACGATAGCCTGTTGACATAATTTCATTTCGTCTTTCCCATGATCTCGCTACTTCATCAATATGAATTGTGAGACAGGGTGTTGAAATTCAATTAACAGCCTGAGAGAATTTCCGGATGGCCTAGGGAATATGATGTTCGGTGGACAATTGTTCTTCTTTGGTTCTAATTCCAATAAGACAGCGGGTTGTTCCGAATTCGATTGATGAAATAACTGTATGTCTACACGATAATCTAGTCATTGATACTGCTTGTTGCTTCGTTTTACCTTTGAAATTTCATTTCATTTGTGCGGAATTCACTGTTCCACCTTTCATGTCCGACTAAATCCCCTTGTGCCTATATCTGAGCGAGACGGCAATGACTCTCTACATGATTAAGCTGCGTTAACGCAAATAACAAACGAATAAAAAAATATTCACCTCGGTTTTGTGAAAAGACAAGGCAGAATCCATGGTGTTTATTTTTGTTGATTGACCAAAAGGTTTTATAGGAGAATTTGAAAAGCGAACATTGGAAGTGAAATGTCACGTGTTTGTTCCGATCAATAAAACATACCTATTAACACAACATACGTGAAACGCATTGTCGCCATTTTGGAACATCGCAATCCAATCGAAACCAGGTGGTCACCCTACCGTAGTCTACTAGTGTTTGAGTATAAATACCAGATGCGATATGAAACTTTAACTGTTTTCAAATTAGTATGATTATTAATGACATTACCGGATCAGAGTTCATAAATAATCGTCCTAGGGGTTTCACATGGTTAATTAAGACTTCCAAGTCTACTTGGGCTCATTCAACAACCTCGGTTGGCTTCAGTGTATATTGTATCTCACGGATTCTACGAATTTTGACTTTCATCAAGGGAACACGGTTCTTTTCTCTCCCAATTGTGTGTCAACGATGGCCCGAAATGCCTAACCTGTAGTCTGCTATCTAGTCGCAAGTTACCGGTCGACTGTTGCCCTAAATTAGCGTCAGCAGTTCCAAATAAACAGCACATCATAGTTATGAGATACCTGGGTGTTCGGTGATTTGTATCATTGTTGGTTCCAGTTACCAACACTCCTTTTTGCCACATGAGCGGATTTGTGATTCTGTAGTGGCTGGACAGTATGCGTGGATCGACTTCCATCAATCGCTGTGTAGACATTTCGGTCTATCTCTCTACAGATCTATTCAAAACTCGACATGTTGCGGTTATAAAGAAGTGATGATGGAAACTTCTGGTGGCTGTTACATTCGTTTCTCCGTGGGCCACTAACACTCAATCTTGGAGTCTTTGTTCCCGGTAGTCAAGATCAATAGGCCATTAGTTGAGTAACCCCACCATTTGGTACTATAGATATCGAGAATGAGCTAATCAAAGTTGTTTGCAGAGTTCTAAGTTCTAAATAAAACTGTTCAACCGGAAGCGTAAACTAAACTACACCTGTCCCAGTATTCGGCTTCCCCGTCCTTGGTATTTAGTTTTTGTTTCAAAAACCAAATAAATCACTATTGTCACTTGGAGTTTACTTAGGTTGGTTTCAAATGCGTAACCGAATTTCCAGTCCAACGTATCACTGTATGAAAGTTCATCCCGTGTCCATATTGAGGGTGAAATCAAAATGTCAAAGGCATGGGAATGGGAACCTTTAGGACGGAACAGTACGTTCCTCATGGTCGCAGGATCTTACCGGTGAAGAGCACTCAGCACGCGATGCCGAGCCAACAAACAAGTATCATTAAAAAGCAAATTACCTCCTGCCGTTTTGTCTTTTACTTTTTTCATGAATCAAACCACGACATACATCATTGACAGTCATAGGCCAACGTTGAGCTGTCACATGAAGAGGTTGATCGGTTGCGATGAAAAGGCGTGAATCCGCGAACTTCTGGGTGAAACGCCGCGATTTTGACCGCCCGACCACTGCCAATCGGCTAGCCATTCGATGTCGACATCCCATTTGGCATTGAAAACCTTGGGAGTTCTTCACGGCTGAATCATCATCAGTGCATATCCATCTCGCCGGAAGTTGGATGCAAACCCGGGACGAGAGATCATGAATTAAATGCCTTAGCCAACAGACGGCAGTCACTATGAAATCCAAGGTTCATTAGGGTTATCACTCATGTCCTACTAGTTAGAATATATTTGATTTAAATTCATTGACTTGATTGTTTGCAGTGAATTATTACCAAAATAATCATGGAAGATGAATATCGGAGTTCTTTTGTGAATGTAATAAGCCAAGTTGTGAATGATATAATGTTAATAACACATCGTTGTTGGTAGATGTAATTGCCAACCTTCCGACATTATATCATTCACAATTAAAGCCAATACATGGCGCATCGGTTTTCCGATACACTCCTTACGACATTTGGTCCTGGTAATAAGCTTAGCTTTGCACGAATTCGTCGGAAAAATAAACCGGCAGTCAAATTGGAGGCTATACAAAATCCAGTTCATGGCGAGCAACACTTTGTGCCAGAGACTAAACGCAATTTTCGCGCTAGCGAAAATTAGAATCTATTTTGTGTACCCGGATTTCTAAACTAAGGAATTTGAGTTAATAATGGTGTAATTAGTATTGAGACTGAGTCCAATAGAGTTGTTCCATTGGTTATCGGTGTTTGCACGATGCTGAACCGTGCCAGACAAATTGCGATCAATACAAAACTGTGGATGCAACCTGATCTTGCCAGGCACCAAACAAGTGCAGAATGCTAGACCACAGTGAGACGTGCGATTCCATTGGCTACCAGCGTCCAGCCGGCAAAGCGGCGTGATCAGAAGGCAAAAATGCGAATGTGCAAACTGAGAAGGTCATATCGTGAACTGGGCCAACCAATCAGAATGAGTGATCCGGATGAGACAGAAACACGCAATGCACTTAATCGCGTAATATGCGACGAACATGATGGACCAATGNAAGCGCGACCTGGCCAGCGTGTGAAATGATTGGATTGGCACAGGTGCAATAATGCAACCAAAACAAGGCAATAGATGTGTTGATTTTGTCTACTAGACGAGTAAACATTGTGTGCTGGTTGACTTTGTTTGTTTTCGTTTGAGAGGGTAGGGACGGATGATGGCGACCTAGAGATAGAATCGGCTTACTGTGGAGTAGTATCCGGAACAGAAAAAAGTCGTTAAGTAACAAGGAGAATCGGATAAAAGAAATGGATAGAAGACAAATTTTGTTGCTGCTTGTCGTGAAGATATGCATCGCATCGTCTCCGTGCTTGAATTTGGCTGGTCTTCGCTCTCGAAAATACATTCTGAAAGAAACATCTTCGACAAATATTCAAACAAAGGTTGTTGCACTTGCAATGGATCATTGCATGAGTCTTATTGGAGGACATCGAGGTTCGCTAGTGATCGGAATTATTGGTTTTTCAGTACAAGTTACTTTCGAATCCTGGTGTATGCTTACTGTGCATATTCAGACGATTTTGCCGTGAGGTAAGGAACTTTCAGCTACTCCGATGCAGGTGGAAACCCAACTCGGATTTACGCAAACGACGAATTTCTCCCTGTAAATGGCATTGTAGATGTACGATTGCATTGTCCCTTGAAATCACAGTTCTTATCTGACTGATATTTCTGCTCACTTTCTTATTTACTTATCTCCGTACATGAGTAGTCCGCTGCTTTTTTTCTTACTTTCAAGTAAGGTAAGTCCGTAACCAACAGGGGCCAACAGAAGGCTTCTAAGCGTGGAAGTTGACCGGCGGTGAGAAGATTCGGACTTGCGACCTTCACGTCCAAACGTCACGACGTTATCCGCTTGTCCACCGCAGGCTTCGGAACCAGAATCTCGTTTAGGCCGTCATAATCATGCAATGATGGTCAGCCTATTTAGGGATCACAAAGGTGAACCGCGGACACTCCACGGGTTCGTCAAAAGCAATCTTCAGAAAGGGAACACACGGACCCTAGCAATCCAAGTGAGGTTCTCGCGCGGAGATACGAATGTGTTTGTACTTTCCCTCCAACTTTCTTAAGTGAATTGGAAATAATTTCAGTGGTGAAGTTCTGTCCACTCAGTTCGAAGGGTGCACCTGTGCACTGTTTTCATCCAAACTCGGCCGAGCGCTGGTAGCCAAGCCCAATACTAGCTAATTCTTGCCGTGAATTTTCCTCTGGCATGAGTGCTCGATCGCACTGGGTCAGAATGCATCAGCTAGTCACTAGAATCTCGTTTGAATCGTTGGGACCGTAAATGGATGATAAGTCCATATAAGAACCACATGGGGATTTTCGTCGGCCAGACAGGGCTAACCTTCATAAAGGGACACAAGGCTCGAAAGTATTGTTTTTTTATCTTCAGCAGTGTGTTTCACATATGGATGATTGAAGAAAATTTCCCGGGAAGCGCACGATCGATTTCGCGGTTATTGCCGCTCTTTAGGTATGCGTGCCCAGTATCGTTCTGTCCAACCATCCTAATACTGATGCGCTCCTCTTAAATGGACTTATCGTCCATTCGCGCTCCTAACGATTCAAATGAGATTCTAGTGAGAAAATAAGAAAAGAGCGCATTGGTATAAGGATGGTTGGATAGAGCGATACTGGGTACGCATACCTGAAGAGTAGCAACAACCGCGGAACCGGTCGTGTGCTTTCGCAGAAATTTTGTTCATCCATCCATCTGCGAAACATACTACTAGGAAGAAAAATCAATGCATCCTCTAGTGTTTCCCGGGCGTCGGTTTTCCAATTATTGCTCGTCGTCGGTCGATTGCCGTCATCTGATCAATTAGTTTGGTTTGACCCATTCATAATTAAAACACGGGTCACATCATTCCTCGCAATCGAACCTTTTACTTGAACGGATATTGAGAAGGCACGTTTTGTAGGAAATAAAAAAATGAACCAGTGGTTCAGACCGAGGAAGTTTTGCTAACAAAATACGAGCTTAGGCAAAAAGAACATGGATAGAAATTTAGTCGTCTAAAATATGAAATAGTAGGACAAAAAAGAGCTGCCCTACAATGGTGTACCATGGAACATCTGGAGAGCCGCCTAATGGTAGGTTGGGAAGCACTGGTAGCGGATGACATTAGTCAGCTACACTTAGAAATCCTCAGTCGGGCACATTTTCATTGTCGAACACTACCAACAGACCGATTTCCCACAAAATCAACGCACTAGGATATCTTTCCCGTTATCCCAGAGAAATTTTGCGCTTAGTATCTGATCTAATTGCTATTACTTCGAACCAAGTTGATCACTATCGCTTCAGGTGAAACGGTGACGGCGATTTCCATTTCCGTTATTCCACAATCACACTCCGAAATAGTGAGTTTTCGTGAGTGTACATCGTTTTCCTGTTAGCTCTCCAAGATCCCCAATTATTGGTTTCCATCCGATCCGATTCAAGCATTAGGAAGGAAATCCTCCAAGTATCGTGGCAAGATTAGTGCATATTTTACTGTCTTTTTTATCATTTGTCTTCAATTCCCGCCGGTTTTGTACTTCATTTTGACGACTTCGGCCATTCTGTTCCCGAACTTTGTTTCAGCTTGCTTTTAATGGTCTGACTCGACTGCTCTCGTCTCTAATCTTAAAAGCATGCTTGCGAAAGGACTCCACGTTATTACGTCATTAATTCGGAACAAGCAGTCGAATTCACAGATTTCACGCCCCACCCCACCCCGGTCCGTCGCCTCCTCAGTGTTGCACCAAGGCAGCTCGAGAAGGTTGGGGCATAAGGAAACGACGCCGTGCATACACACGTGCATTTGATTGGCACCACAATCCAAGAAATACCGGACAGCATTGTTTTTTTCAGTATTTGGATAAAACATGCCGTATTTGAAGTGTTTGCCGTCTGAGATGAGTCTGGTATGAGAACCAATAGATTATGCCTAAACCTTCGACTTTCTCCGCCGTTCAACAGCGTCTGCTTTTCGTGGCAGGTGTTTATCAATTCTCATATCAAAGGGCGTTTCCAAGAGTATATACACCTTTCTTTGCTGACAGCCAAACTAATGAAAAAATGCACAGTGGGTTAGCATCTCATGTTAATGGGTCAGCCCATTCGTATATGATATGCCCAATACAATGGGACGTCTAGAAATGACCGTTTAATGCAAACCATTTCAGCTTCTCGAAGCTACAAAATAAGGCTTAAGTGTCACTTAATAATGAGCGAATCCGTATGACAGCGAGCAATCTTTTTTATCTTTCATTTTCTACTTCCTTTATTGATGAACTAGCAGTGTACATCATTTTCCAGGAAGGAGGCCGCGGTCAACAGAGAGCTGCCAAGTGGGGAATTTGACCAGACGTGGGAGGATTCGAACCCGCCACCTTCACTTCCGAATGCCACGACCCTGTCCGACTGGCCACCGCCGGTCAGTCATCAAATAGGATGATAAACTAATTCTAGCTACGGCATCTTAGTCGTGAGTATCCTACGCTGATGTCGTTGATGGGCAGCCAATCGGTGGATTGTATGACCGCGCGTGATGTTTGCCAATAGACAACTCCAGGGGGGAAGGCATGTTTATGCGAACGCTGGTTATGACTGCTAAAAGAAGTCGAAAGCTATTTAATAGTGGTCATCGATAGTCAAAAGATAATCAGTCGCTATTAAATAACACCTGGAGGTTGACGAACGACCCAAATCCTTGGTCATAGTAACTGCCCTAATCGGACGCGGTTAAATTTGACCGAGTCGAAAAATCGTGGATCTCCATGGGTAGCCGATGAAGTGAAAATTAGGGCGAAGGAGTTATCGTGTGCTTGGTCAGCTCTGCACGCGGTTTCCTGTTTGTCTTTCCTGTTTATTTCCTACCTCTCCTCAGTTGTGATCGGAAAGGCACCATATCGATCATCAGGTTTGTAGGTAAAACGTGGACGGGTAACAAGGCGAAGTGCTGAAATTTTCTAGGCGAACTTAGAAACTAACGATTGTTTGTGCAAGGTGATTGAAGCCGTTAGCTTTCGACCCGAGTTAAATTCTCTATCTGACTGTTATGTACAAACACGGTTAATGATTTCAGGCAAGGACGATATACTTGTCCAGTGATGTTTCTTGTATACTTTCTACTTGAACTGCTGCACGTTGACACTACATAAATAGCTACCTGAAAATCACATTAAATCCGAAACCCAATGTTATGAGTTTACGTGCAAACCACGTGATGCAATCCGGCGCATGGTCACGTTGGTCTACGTAAACAAGCAGCCAACGAGAATTGTAACGACAAGCGATCGTAAAATCCAAACATTTCGCGAAGGTGATTGGACGGAATAGATCCTACCAATTTGAGTATTTCCAACCAGGTTTATGAATCCATAAACTGTAAATATAATTTGATCTTGTTCCTCTTTTGTTGGGGTCCTCTTGTTGACCTCATCCGCCAGGATTTTTTTTTTGTCGTTTTAGTGGGAATCAAAACTTTTCTGAATGATCAGAGTTTTGTCTTCGTCGACACGGAAGGCAAGAAAATTGGAACAAGTCAAAATTTCATCATTCCGAATAGCATTCTGTTTGTTTTACCACTTCGGAATAGCAAAACGACTCAATTTTAACGCCGCTGGAATTGTGAACATATATACATACACACACGCACACCACGCGTCGCTGATTTTTGGCAAATAAACTGGTTGGCCTAGATTTAGACCGCACATTTCATGAAATCCGGATGCACAAACATGGCTCCTGACAGAAACGTCGTCATCTCCAATTCATTTATTCCTTGTGTGTGTGTGTGTGTGTATTTGTCTGTGTGTACGGATATTTTTACCAGTTCAGGCGACTGTTTAGTGTCCTGTGACAAATTTCCAGGTCAATTCGAAATACGACACCGTGTTGCTCGTACGATCCGTTAAAGAACTTGCGAACTCTGTCTCGGGAATTCGAGATTTACAAACAATGAGTTTATAGTTACAAATATCTCATTTGAATAATACTCATACTTTATTCCGAGACACTCATACCCCGGTCTCTGTTGGGTCATTGTTTATTGGCACATTGTTGTGCATTTCTAAAGAATCTTCATGGACATTGGAAAAATGGAATAAGAATATTTGTCAAATTCCTTCCGTTATCCTATCCCAGTCGATCGGCACCAAAGATACGTCTCTATCACAAGAAAGTTTTGCCGAGTTGCGATAAGCTGGTCGCATAATGAGACCGATTATGGAAGCGAGTCTTATGGTTTATTTGGAACACATTTCTGCATCTAAAACCATTGTTTTTCGGTTCTATTTGACCTCGGTATTGATCTCGTTCGAACAAGACTCATTGGGCTAGTTCGGAGACTAAAACTCGGTGGCCGCGCCATACCGGACTTTGGCTGGTGCAACTCATCCGCATAGAGTATGGGCCTGACAGCGCCCGATTCGATACATCGGTCCGACAACCTGAGATCACCGATGCGATCTAGGTCGACGGGGCCGGATGGCGAGAGCGCACGTAAATTTCCAGTTGTAAGTGTCACTTTGTACACATCGATAAGCGGTCAACACTTATCAACAGCTTGCCTTTGTGCTCCGTAAAATCGGCCCACGCTACTCGCACTAGCTTCTATTGGTTAAGATCTTCAATACCTAAATTATCCAAGAATTTTGGACTGATACTCGGATGCATTGAGTCAAATGAGAACCATGCGATAACCATTTTGTATTCATCTAACCAAATTTGGAAAGCACGCTAATTTTTCCTCCATTTTGTGCATCCAGTTCTGTTCAGATGGTATTCACTTATGAAAAAGAAAATTACCCCGAATACACCCCTCCGAAGTTCGTTTGTACCCGGACTTGGGCGGTGAATTCGGTCAAAGAGACTTCTACTTTTTTGACTTGGGCCACACACAAGATATGTATGTAGCCATAGCGACCCGAGGCCAGTTCGTGCAACCAACACTTTGTGAAGCCTAAACAGAATGAGAATCCAGATGTCGGTTTGCAGTTAGCTTCCTATATTTTGGCAAGCTGATGCAAGGAGGGAGGGGGGGGGCACGACCACAACGAATGGGGAGGGTAATCGATCCTGTAGCATTGACCAATCAGGAGCAGTCGCCCGAATAAGCAACAACAACAACTATGTCAAAATTACGCCCCAACAGACGAAGATCGCGGTAGTGACGAACACGAGCAGCAAATCCAGAACTCAGATAGACAGCACGACTCCCCCAGCTGACAGCGACAGTACAAGTCGTCATTTCGGTCAATCAGATCAACACAGTTAGACGGAGGTCCAAAAGAACGGGATCAAGAGTGCTCAGCACACGGTCGAGTCAGCCTGGGAATGCTCAGCCAGTCAAGACATGGATCTCGCGTGATTGTGGCCTGGAAAAGAGCAATATACATAGCCGAGTGAATTTTGGGAAACGCGACTTGTTTCGCTCTGCGAAAAACGTGTAAGCCGCTCGCTCGTCTCCTTGTTACACCAACTGTCAAATGCAGGCTTGTCAGTCACGCACTAAAGTACAGGATATTGACGAGTGGTCTAGGATCCGTAAGTGCTTTATTCAATAAAAGTAGGTATTCAGTAACGCTCCTCCTTAAAATGTTCGCTTCTTCCGCTAATCTCTAAAGAAAAAAATTGTGACGTTTGACTGCATTCGATCTGAACCAAAGCGACGCGGATTCTGACCTGTATCTTCGCGCTGCTGATGGTAATGTGCGAGATTTAAAGCCTTCTAGGGCCTGGAAAGTCTTGATTAATATGAAGTCTACCCGAAAACATGACGGTGAAAAGTCGAATACATTGGTGAGGATCAAATCAGCACAGCTCCAACTTTTAGTCGAATTCCTTTCCTTCGGACGAATACTTTATATATGTCCTTACTTGGTTTGCTTATTTGAGCAACGACAGCACAAGTTAGCAGGGTTGTCGATTCTACCAAATCGATAAATACGTTAGATTGGTATCCTTTCAATTATTGCACCTCGAGTAGAAGCACACATGAGGATGAAGCTCGACCTGAGGCTGGCCAATAACTGTTTTGGATTTCGTAACAAATACTATCCCCTTGGCAGGGAGAACATTTTTTATCAGACCAAAAAGAAGTTCAGTGGCTAAAATAAACGTCACTTTTGAGACCAGACCCTTTGGATTTCGGACATGGGGATTGCGGGTTCGAACCCTTCCACCCGTGGCCAACTTTCCTACTTGTCAGTCGTTTTATGGCCGCGGCCGCCTTCTCTACATTGTTGTTTCATTACCAAAAGAAGTGAAATATAAAAATAAGAAATAACAGTTTACAGACCGTCAATATTTATTTCAGTGTTTTGTCCCGGTGATTGGCGATAATTCTCATGAGATGAAAAGAAATAAGCATTCTTACATCAGTCTTCTATTGGTACTGGTTGGTCCACGGCAGACATGCAGTCGGCGCACGTGGACAGACTTCCTCCATGCTTCCGAAACTCGGGTTCAAAGTCAGCGGAGCCGTCAATGGCATATCCATCCTCGCGACCGCTAGTGTGAACTATGATATCCATCAAATAAATTTCAGTTGAAATACCATCTAATTAGAATTAAAAAAATCCCAGAGTCAGTGTGATCACTCATTTCTGAGCGACGGACAATTTGGAACTACTAACCTGTTGATCGGAGAGTCATTTTGTACAAATAGACTGGTGTGATACTGACATAGCTTCACAGGAATTAAGCAAAGTACAACTCTGAAGATCGACCAATTGTTACATGCTATGTTATACAACAGTGGGTGTGAAAGTTCCCTATTATCCACACTTGCTGATTGCATCAGGATGGGGTAGTGGCAAAGTCACCGAAGTCTATTTCCACGCGCACTGATAATGACGATAAGTTCATTGAATTGGAGCACTTAGGCGTTTTGTGTTATCCTGTCGCAAATGAACTGGCAGATGTGCGGCTAGGTGGCATCTACTCACCCCCCTCCCCTGTACTAGGTATCATTCACGAGTTCACCGAAAGTAATCCACAAAAGAAGCGCGTCATGATTTTCGGGGTGCACCTCGTCCATTTCAATGATTGCGACGAATACTGGGTGACTAAAACAGATCGTACCTGCAGATTTATGTTTTTATAAGCTCTATCAAAGTAACCATTTTCGAAAATAGATTTAATTTGATATCTGGAGGCAGTTCCAGACCGAAGACGAACGATAACCGTCGTATGTTGATGCAACAAGGAGGTTAGGAACTGTCGTAGTGGATTTTGTTGTTTAAGTCTTGATACTGACTGGCGCATTTACTGGGCTTCGGGCTTACCTTGTTCCCTTTTGTGCTCGTTTTCAGAATATGGCGCATATGAGTCCCATCGAAGAGCACTGTCTCACGGCCAGCATATTGCATAGAAAATACAATGACCAACAAGAGATACTGACGAACGCAGAAGTAGCGCGCCGAGGTCCTTCGTACACAGTGGCCTCATATTGTGATGTTTCCCACAAAGCTCGTTCAGTGTGATATCACTCAACTCACCATTACCAAACCATGGAAACACTTTACAGGTGTTTTATCCTTGTTAGAAATCAGCAATCATGCATATTCACCGCACCCAAACTGGCACGCGAACCACACAGAATAACGATTTTGGGTCGAACGCCCTAGCCATTAGGCTACCGAGCAGGCTCTCAACGGTTTGCTGGACTTCGTCACATGAAGTTCCATCTAATGTTTACCTAAGTCCCAAAATCTAGCTAAGTCTGATTTCGGTCAAACCTGATTTTTTTCGATAGATAAACGGAAAGAACATGAAGGCGCGTATACTCGCATTACATTTTTACTGTCGATCTCCGAAGAAACTCGTCAGAGTTTCCCGCTTTCGGCAAAGACTGGAGAACACGCAATAACCCACGCGTAAAGTTGACATTCAGAATTCACGCGAAAGCTGCTGGAAAATGTGTCTGGAAATTTCGGAACCACATGACCTAGACACATAAAGTTTTCGAATTTCGTGTGATTTCCCATCCAGGTTGACAGTGAGCAATGAGTAGATCCGGACTAATATGTCGAAAGATAGACTATTGTGGTTTTCTATGAAGAAATGTGTTGGATAATCATTCACAATAACATGGTAAAGCACTTCGCTTTCTAAAATTAGTGTTGCCAACCAAGTGCTACCAAAAGTCCAGGGGATTGGTTATGGAAGGACTGGAAGCCAGAATGAAAAGACCCGCAGATCCTAGCAAAATTACCGTCACTAGTCCACGATACATTCCGGCATGATGCTGGCAACAAAGTTAGGTCATCGACTGCTAAATCTCAAGTGCATTTGCCACGAAATTAGGAAGAACGAATTTGATGTGACATACGAAAAAGGTTACCCACGGCAACCGCTACGGTACACATTGTAGAACACTAATAATGGTGATGACAAGACATCTATGGAAATCGATTCTACCTCTAAATCCCCATCGAATTTGTCATAGAACAAAAAAGAATGTTCACGGAACTATAATCCTCATCGAGGCTCAGTTTGAATGTCATCATATTTGTCACACATGATTGCGGACTTGAAAGTAGTCATAGACAGAAGCACTATTGTATCCTTTATCACGATTCTTCAACTTGAGGGCTGAGATGTTGCCAGTGAACGATATTCGGATGTTGTTATAAAATGAAAAATCTACGGTCTAATCACGGAAACTGATTCGTTATGCAATGCGGTGAATTCGTTCTGCTGTCCCTCGGCAGCTTAGTACGCTCACGTCTGGGCTCGGTGACTGGGCTACCGCATTCCCAAGTAAATGGGCCAGTATTCGGGGTGAAAACCCGCATGGCCTTGTGACACCTTACGTAGCTGTGATCAGCGCGAATCCAGTACATTATTAAGGTAAATGGTGATTTTTTTCGAAGGCAAATGATCTTTGCCACCAAGAAAGTGTGACGTCTTCTCGCATTGCCCAAAAAGAAACTCCGGGAACCCCAGTCTCACGTTGTTTTAACGGATATTTTGGACCCGTGAACTGTTCCCCTCAGCCTTTTCTCACCGAGGTGACGTATTAATGAAACGAAAAGTTGGTTGTCTCGATCAACATGTGGTCCAAACAATCGATTGTTTGACCGTGGATTTCGTCCAGCCTATACCCACTAACTTGTCAAGTATGGTTGGATGCTTGACTTGGGAAAGTTTGTGTCACTCTTTGGGTTGGGCAAACATCCAAGTCATTACAGAAAATCTCCACGTAAAATGGATTCAATACCTTCGTCAATGCATATTTTTTCGTGTGAGTAGAAATTAGTCCCTCCATTTGGACATCTAATTTATCCATTTTGAGAACTCTCCGTGTTTGCCCGCCTGTCCAGACGGGGTTATCCTGGCCGGATAACTTACTAAACACACGATTTTGATGGTAGTTTGACGGACGAACGGATTGGATGTTTGCATCACATTTTTTGAATTACATAACAAAAATCAGTCTAAACAAGCTGGCTGCCGGGAGACGTGACGCATTGAAGCACCAGACAGCTATGGTGTAGTATTTGTTGATGATGGAACATATTGTTGTTGAGTGTGCAGTTTTGCCTCAAAAAGAACGTGGGTGCCATAACTGTGAACTATGAAATCTCCAACCAACTAATATGGCCGGTTTTTGCTGGCTTAAGATCGCATTCAGGAAGAGTTACATTAAATTAAAAACATTCTAGAGTGGATTTGGAAATGGTAAATCGAATTTTGGAATAAGCCCTGTCATTGGTTTAACTTTCATTTGGCCTGATATGGAAGTCCATCTCAATGGTAGCTGAACAGACATCCGAGGCGAAAATGGAAAATCCATGATCCAAACTTCCATTAGAATGATTGTCGATCAGCTTTGAAATCAGCTGATATGTCAAGCATGTCACGGGCCAGTTAGACCGGTTGCGGTACCTGTTTCTCAAATCTAACTTATGGTGCCTCGATGCCAATTTACAATAGTCCATGACAATATGAGCTTTAGTGAACTCAGTGTTGAAATGGTAAAGATGTTTGTCAATGGGCCATGATGAGCAGGAAATGAAGGTCAGGTTACATCGGTAGCATTCCGCGTTTTCAAAGTCTCCCTGGGATATCGATTCAGAAGGGAACAGGAAACTCCCGGCGTCGGTGATGCATTGTTTTGGATTTCGAATTGCCTGATTTGATTGTAGGGCAAACAGTGGACGAAGAATGTCGAAGGTGCCAGGGAGAACTCAGAAGTGTCCATTCAGGTTACAGTGGATCCTCGTAGCCTTAGTTTACCAGTGTTATTTTGCAAATCGATGCAGCAGAGAAGGAGCCTCCGGGCTCTAAGTTCAACCACATACATCCACATTTGTCTCCTAAGGTTACTTGGATAATTCACGGAACTGGAAATCACCCGGATAAGACAGATTTCTACTACTTTTCCGAGATGACCTGAAGCAAAGTTATTGCTGCACTGCAGCACTACTCAGCATAGGTTGTCCAAAGTAGTGCGATGAAAATATTCTTGTATTTCTATGCTCCAGGTGAACATGTGTTGCCAAAGAATCGATTGCTTTTGATAATTTGCCGTACTAAGTTGAAAGTTCTTTACTTCATCTTGAGCAACACTGTACTTGAAACGAAATCTCCTCGGAGCTTGCAGATGGGGATTGAATAAGTCCTGTTAACTGCTCGCTCATGGCAAATGTCCCATTTCATCCGGTAGTGCAGTTACGTGGGGGTTCTACTTCTTCCAAAATAACCGTGCGGGATAAAGTTATACGATCTAATCGCAACCGTACAAGACGAACGCACAAACTAGCAATAAACCTCACGCCGAAACCCGGTCTCATTTGGTATTAGCGTCCTTGGTTTTTGCTTCATAAAATGNATTGTATCCTTTATCACGATTCTTCAACTTGAGGGCTGAGATGTTGCCAGTGAACGATATTCGGATGTTGTTATAAAATGAAAAATCTACGGTCTAATCACGGAAACTGATTCGTTATGCAATGCGGTGAATTCGTTCTGCTGTCCCTCGGCAGCTTAGTACGCTCACGTCTGGGCTCGGTGACTGGGCTACCGCATTCCCAAGTAAATGGGCCAGTATTCGGGGTGAAAACCCGCAATTTTGCGTACGGTGCTACTCTGTATCGTAGTGGGATATTTGCTAGTACGTGATAACTTATCATCAATCTGTCTTTTCGAGTTTCGTCTTTTGTGCACTCAACAACAACTGTTATAAAACGTGAAAAAAAAACGAAAAAAACTATCTGTTCTGATATGGACTCGTCAATCGTTATCGTCATCGCTAATCAGAGAAAAAAGGGCCAAGTTGAACAGGCATCAAAATTTGTTTATTAGACCAAAAACGAATCGTTTAGTATGGTTTTCCCTGGTCAGCACTCAGTGATCGATCTGTTCGCTTACCATGCAATATTTTCGTTCAGTAGATCGAAGAAAATAACCAATGCGAGGTCTACGATGGAGAAAAGGGGTTTGACGACTCATCATCCACTAAGCTTACAACGATTATGAAAGAACTTCTAACGGTACTCCGTCCAGTTATTGAATGACTTGCTGAGCATGTACTTCGCTTTCCGCCGACCAGCAGACACAATGTGGGCAACGATAGTTGTCAAGACTAGCGATTAAATACAGTTCAAACAGTAGTTATGACAAAGGTTCTTATTACTTCTGACGAAGATGGCATTAAGCTTACAAAGAAGCGGGATGTGAACGAACTGCCGACAAGGTCGTGGCGTTTGGACATGCAGGTCGCGGGTTCGAATCCTCCCACCTCCTGTCAACTTCCCCAATTGGCAGCCCTCTGCTGGCCGCGGACCCCTTCCAGGAAACTGATGCACATTACTATTTCATTAATAAAGGAAGTAAAAGATAAAAGATGAAAAAGATTTCGGCAACCGATTCAAGTAATAAAACGTGACATAAGTTATTAAAGGAAAACGCACGGTTGCACGACCGAGTAGAAGTTTAAATTGACGTAAACCTGAACTTTATGCATAACCGATGCAAACCAAGTTACCTTGAGTGCAAATCATCGCATTAATTCAGTGGTACAGTGAATAATGCGAACCGAAGTGTAGAACGTTTCATTCACTAGGATTAGTTCCTTCGAATTTCAGCAGGTTCCATTTTGTTGTAGTCTTGGGGGTAGAATACAAGCCAAAATCTGAACACCGCTTGAACTTTGCCAGACGCTTTTCTGAATCATTGCATTCTTTGGCAGATCAGATGAGACTACCTGAACCGGTCGATCGGTGGACGATGTTCAATCAACAATCGACTTGAATGATCACCACTCAGAGCAAATGACGCTTGGAGTGATGATGATTTGAGCTCAAGTATTCGGGTAGACATTGTTCCATATAACTAGAGTAGTTCAAAGTCAGGTTACGTTTCGTGCTGGAATTGGTACGACTCAAGGGAAGGACTTTTCCAGTAAAGGAACTGGTCCGAAGAGCCAGCCAAGGGCATCATCTAACACCAGTGATTAGACAAAGTGTCAGTACTTATTAACTGCTGAAAATAGCGATTTCTACTTGGGCAAATTTCGATTTTCTTTTGTTTGTTCGCTCGTTTGCTTGTGTTTATGTGTGTTTGTGTGTTTAACAAGACAAGCGAACTCGAAGGCAACTGAGTTATTCAATCGACTAATTGTTTACTCTACTAGTTTTTTCATCTGAATAATTTCTTCCATTGTTTCCGTCCAAGGAACCGGTTAATCAACTAATTAAAAAGAAGTTCTGTTTCCCTGAGAATTATGCAGATTTGATTTAGTTGTATTTCAATTTCTGGGAAATCTTTTCATCATCTGACCAGTGCGCGTTGATTGGTTTGACAGTTACAGTAATTGTTTACCTCGTCTGACTTTTGTGGTACAATCAAACTATCCCCTATGGAGAGGCTGCCCAAAAGGAAGGACACGAGCGATGACGGCACTCCAAGAACTTCTCGACCTCTACACCTGTAGCCGAACAATGGGAACAGTTCGCATGTCCATCACGATTAGTATCGTTCAATCGAGCTCGACTGATCGATAAGTCACTAGCACACATTGAGCAAATCACTGAACGCCTTAGTAGTGTAATCACTACTTATGATTGCATTCGTTTTTAATTGTGTCATGCAACAAATATGAGTAGTAGATATTCGAAAGCTCAGTCAAATCCTCGATTGTTTGCTTATTGTTAATCAATATTTATGAATAAGAATATGAAATGCTTTTCTGAAACATCGTATCACTTTCTTGCTGGAAACCACAGTCATGGCCTTGTGACACCTTACGTAGGTGTGATCAGCGCGAATCCAGGAGATTATTAAGGTAAATGGTGATTTTTTTTCGAAGGCAAATGATCTTTGCCACCAAGAAAGTGTGATGTCTTCTCGCATTGCCCAAAAAGAAACTCCGGGAACCCCAGTCTCACGTTGTTTTAACGGATATTTTGGACCCGTGAACTGTTCCCCTCAGCCTTTTCTCACCGAGGTGACGTATTAATGAAACGAAAAGTTGGTTGTCTCGATCAACATGTGGTCCAAACAATCGATTGTTTGACCGTGGATTTCGTCCAGCCTATACCCACTAACTTGTCAAGTATGGTTGGATGCTTGACTTGGGAAAGTTTGTGTCACTCTTTGGGTTGGGCAAACATCCAAG
>LUCM01002796.1:3191-19581 GCA_008360955.1 Fasciolopsis buskii | reverse complement strand
TGCGCCAAACGTCTCGTCAAGATATTTTCTTCGCACTTCAGGAGACGAAGCAGCTCAAGCTGTGGGTCAAAGTGGTGTAGGAATAGTCTTGATTGAGAAGGCTGAAGCAGCCCAGTCAACAGTCGCTTGTGTGCCATGAGAGTGCAGGGATCAGTCGGCGTCCGAAAGGATAGTAGTGTCAAGCGTAGTTTATTAGTCATCTCGGCTTACGCTCCAACAGACTGCAGCACTGATATGCAAAAAGACGAATTTTCTGATGATGATATATATTACAATGTGAATTTTAACGCTGGATTCAGTTGCTAATTGTCATACGTTTGATTTTATTCTTGTTAATCGGAATCGTTAGAAGACGGGCCTGCGTTGCACAATATCAGGAAAGGGAATCCGCCTAAATGTTAGACGAGCAAAGCTGTGCGAACGAAGAGTTTAGGCATCGTGGTATGAGTTAAGTTTACGAGAATACTGGTGGAAAAATTTCCGCAGGCTTTTACAGGCAGATCCCAAACTTGATTGTAGGTGAATCAACTGGAATAGAAGGAACATGGCCGATAATAATCGGTTCACAGCAAACCACATGAAACTCGTTGTTTTAGAAAGACCGGAAAATATTGCTGGACAGCAGTGCCGTGGGACTGCGAGAGCACGTTGGTGAACGAAAGAAGAATGGACAATTGGCCTAGCCCGTAAATGTCCCTATCTTTGGATATGAAAAGCTATGCTGCGTAATTTTTCTAGCACACAAAACTATGAAAGGACCGCAGTATATTGGTATATATTGTGATACCCAATTACGTGAGCTACGCGGCTCCTGGAAAACCGTCAACGTTGATAACTCAATGCTCTTTGGAGTGAGAGGAGCCCGAATTGGCAAAAATGAACTCAAACATTTGGAGGGGTTGCTGAGACGACCGAATTCTGCGGAAAGTGTCCGAGCCTTATGTAACTTATCAACGTGAGTACGAAGCATAAGCCAACCAAAGAAGTTGTACAGATGATGCATTGGACAAATTGATATTACATGTAGTGAAAAAAATATTAAGAAATGACAACACCTTGGAAAACGCTAGACTTTTTCATTTAAAGTACTAGAAAAATAGCAGACAGATATCCATTACAGGCGGTCGCCAGACGACTGTATGGTAAGTTCAAATCCATGCAGGGGCTTGTCAGTTGTGCTTTGATACCGAACAGGATAAAACGGCATTTGGCCAGTATATCGCTTGGTCGTTCCGTTATTCTGTCGACTCATTGAGACAGCCTAATGAAGAATTGTTTCACGAGCCAAAATAAAGTATCTTTGGCAGCTCTGAGTTGGTCATCTAAGAAGAGTTTCTAAAAACAGAGACAGTACTTCAAGGGTTCATACTCCGATTATCTTGGCACGATAAAATGATGCATGTGTCCGGAAAAAAACAATTAGAAAGCTCTTGCGCAAAATTTGAGCAGCTAGTTTGTGATCGATTCGAGAGAACGTTTCCACTGTATTGTGCCTTAGTTGCTGTAACACACAGCATTACATATGAGCAGGAGACGGCAAGTGTGATTCGCTGATAATTGTTTGTCATTCGGGCCGAGCCAACCCTAGGAACGAGGGTAAAATGCCCCAGAATATACATATATATATATATATGCAGAAGTAGAAGTTACTATCTGGACGAGTGAACCAAAATTGCCCGGGAGTACATGACCGGTTTCGTGGTTATTCTCGCTCGTTAGGTATGCGTAATAAAGTTCTAGGATGCTGGACATTTTCCCCTGAACACGTTTGTATCTATTTCACTGAGGCCAAGTGACAACTATTGTGTTTCGTTGGAAGAATATGACCCATGAGCATTGATCAATAAAACTAACTAGACTTTTGATATTTAGACTTAGTTGAACCGATTTGCATAGATCAGACAGCACATGGGATGCATTGCTATGCATCCATGGCCCAAAACGGGCTGTCCCGGTCTACCCATAGAAATATCTTCATATTCAAAATATGACAAGTTTGATGTTCCTCTATGAATTTACAGGAACGGATTGGTAGTTTATTCTAGCCGATACAGGTTCCATTTTTCTAATTGCAACCCGATGTGGCCGTTAGAACATCAGTCGTAATCATCCGATTTGACCATGCACACAGCATTTATGTTCTTCGCCGATTTTGTCTGACCTTTTATAATTTGTCTACATCCACTCGCGTTTTAAGTAACTTGTAATCAATCGCAACGTTATTCGATCAAAAAATATGTTTCATTGACGGCAAATTTGTTCTTCCCACGAATTGCCCAATGACATTTGGGCATTGACGATGTCAACTCAAATTGTGACACAAATGGACGACAGTTTGGCGTCACCTAGTTCAATCCAACCCTCGGTCCAAATAGATTTTTGTGTTTCATCATCTTGCTTCTTTCCACCGGGTCATGAATGCCTGATTGCCTCATCGCTGATAGAGGCCGTTTCACATCGTTTTGGACAAATCTATGTACGAAACGTGTGGCTTTTACAGTCACAGCGAAAGATGAAAACATTGGACGAGAAAGAGGTAGAAAAAGAAGCAATAGGCAGGGTTTAACACACATTCAAGTTTTTCCACTCTTCAGTTCCAATTCATTAACTATCTATCAAGATTCATTAGTCCTAATAACGAATCTTTTGCAAATCTGTCACTGAGCCCAGCAATCGAGGGATTGTAGAACTAGAAAAAACCTACGGCAAACACCGAGTTTTGTAGTCATTAAAAAAACTTGTGAAAAGCAAAAAATAGGAAAGGCATCTGTTCTGGTTGGGTCTCGTAACTTTTCGATCGCTTCTGTCCAATTCGATATCATTCGTTCCCGCTAACTCTGCCGAAGCAATAGAATGAAGCGGAACTGAAATTTTGTGTTAATCATGAATAAATTGGTCATGTCGACCTGGCTTTAACTAAACAAAATTAATCGGCCAAAGTTGACACACACGTACTCATTGGTCGTTTAGTCCATGTTTTACTTGATCTCCCCATGTGTTTTTCTCACTTGGATCATCGATCGATGTAATTTGAACAGGGCGGGCGCACTTGTGTTGACCTTTTGATCTGGGTGGTGGGCCCGACATTCATCAATCTCAAACAACGGAGTGACAAAGAACGTATCATTCACAACTGTTTTGATTCTGTCGAGATAAAGGGAACCGTCTGATACTTGAGTAAAACAACTCGTCATCTGTCCATGCTCCGGATGATTCAAAAGTGATTTTGGCACTCAAGGCCTAAAGATTTTAAAATTCAAATTCGAAATCACACGGAAAAATCGGCCAGTTCTATATTTGCTAATTTGTGCCTCCAAGATTTGCCAAGGGTATATTAGCCTGATGAGGGAAAGATACTCGATCCTTAGTGTTCCTGAATTGGTACATGACCTGTCAGAAATACAACTCAGAACTGTTTGGAACACAGCCATAGCAGGTCACGTTATAAAAATTACTTACAAATCATTTACTTACTGAGAACGAAGGAAATCAGGACGAAATGTCTTTGGCAGATGGGAATCGACTGGCCGCAACTGGTTGGTAGAACAACAAATGGCAACTAGGTTATGTTGTACATCATCCGACAAATTGGACAATGCGTCACCGCACTTTCTGCTAAACTGCTGACTGGATTATTTGGGGGATGACGGAATGCTGAATGGATCCAGTTGACGTTAGTCAAACATACACCCGCTATTTCCTAACCCTTTTTGGTAACATAAAAACAGGCTCCGTGTTCTGTCATTCGGAATCCTCGTCCCGTGAAGCTGAAGTGGTCAAGAGTCACTTTGATTTTCTCGGGACTGAGGACCGGAGTACCGATCACGGAATCACTGTATTGGGATGTGCCTTTGGGAGAGTAAGAGCCAATCAAACCCAAGATAGGTTTGCTGAGGCGAATTCCCGGAAGAGAAAAGTATGGCTGCCACTAAAACTCCAAACCGGTTGACATATTCCAAAGTATTCGCGTCTTCTCATGTAACTGCATACACTGTCACAGTCTAGCCATGAGTTGATTTTTAAAAAAATCGAATGGCAATGAGGGGTCTGTTAGATTCGAGGGACACCTTCGCTCCTAGGATCACATGCAGCTGAGCCATCCAATATGAGACGCCTTGCCACAGCGGATTTCTAACTTGCACTCAAGGATCACTGATTGGTTTTCTGACTCAGATAGCGTATGAACATGAATTCTACCACTATATATATACGAGTGACTATGTGTGTAGTAGAGACCAAGCCCGCCATCTTCCGATCGAAATGTCATGGTTCTGACGGCTTGCTCATCGCCGACTCTTGATCCAATTATGATGCTTGTTTCCTGGTTCGGCTCAGTTATGGTGGTCTGTTCGGCTGGACGGAGACGTCAGATGTGGTCATATTGGTAAACCGACGCCACCGGTCCCAAATGAACGTTGGTGTTTCAGTATGTTGTGCTGACCCGTCGAAATTGGGTCCACAACAAATTCATCGCCTGTACGCATCTGACTGAAGCTCAAAGAAATGTCATGCCAACTTTCAAATTCAAAATCGTCAACTATCTGGGCTCCAGTCTGTGACAAGTCTGCTATGCATCAGGGCATTCTTATTCCACCGAACTGTCAAGTTAACTTCATACGTAGTGAATAACTCAACAGAATATTGCTTTTTACGCCAATAGAACGGTTGATGATTCGACTTCGGATGGGAGAGTCGACTTGCCAAGTCGAAATCAATGAAATGCTTCTTCCACACCATTTGGTCGAATAGAAATCAGGACTAGACGTATGCCTTTAAGCCTCAGCGAAGATGCACCTCAAATCAAGTGTATAATTGAACACCAATGTGAATTTAAACACACCGGGTGTGATTCAGCATTTCGAAAAAGTTGTCTAAACACTATAATGACAAGAAATCAAAAAAACAAAAGAAAATGTGACCAAAGACCATAGGACCGGCAAGACATTCGGTAACCGATCGAATTCGGGTAAAATTGACGAACAACAAACGCAGATTGGGACCTACGGACTCAAACGCTCGGCGTCGGCGTCGGCGTCGGCGTCGGCAATGGTATGACGTTAGCCGATGTCTCACAGCTCTTCTCCCCACCTGTTCCCCGGGTATTAAGAAGAGCCGAGGACATGTTTGGCATGCCATCTGTCATCAAAGGTCACCAAATAATGCTGGCTTCTCGTCCAGCATTTTTTATCGGAGCATCTGTCGACCTCCAGTATTTTGACAACGGGGCGCAGGGATCGCTCGCTAGAATGTCATTTGAATCGGTAGAAGCGTGAATGGATGATAAGTCCATATAAGGATCACATGGTGATTCGTCGGGGGATTTTCTTCGGCCAGGCAATCTTAACTTTCGGAAAGGAGACAGAAGGCCCAGAAGTATTGGTTTTCTTCTCAGTAGTATGTTTCGCATACGGATGGAGCCTTGCCGGACCGACGAAAATCCTCCGACCGATCAACCTGTGATTCTCAAGTGGACTTATCATCCACTCACGCTCCTAAAGATTCAAATGAGACCCTAGTGAGAAAATAAGAAAAGATCGCACTAGTATAGGGATGGTTTGCTAGGAAAGTACCGGGCACACATACCTGAACCAGCGATTGGGCAGGTCGAGGGAGATAGTGCTTCTGCGCGATGTCTTCATAGATCAACTTTACCCCGAAATTCCATGCGAAATCAAATGTTCACTTCTGTGAACATAAGTAGCAAAATTTGAACGTGACGTCACATCGTCCCGTTATCGTGGGCGAATTCCATGATCTTCATGACAGAAGGTTACTATCGGAGCCATCCCAATGGACCAGTACAGATAGATCACTGAAATTCGCCTCAAATGTACATGAAATGAGTGATTATTAGAGAATAGACCACCGACAAAAGCAGTTGGTTTCCTTTAAAGAATTCATTGCGGCAGAACTTCCCGGATCATTTAGGATATTAGAACCAAATTAGGAAATGTTGTCCACGTATGTAGATAGGGCCAATCATTTTTTTCACTCTATGGTAAAAAGGCATGATTCCTGAGCATCATTACACCCTCGCTATCGCAATTATTATAATTCTTGTCATGTGATTTGAGCGTGATGACCTCATCTTCATATGTCCGGTTCTATGCTGACCAATCGCGACATGGCTATGCGAAACGATGGCACGACCGCTTGAAAAGTAATCGAAGATCTAGGGCTGTAAGTGTCCCCATGTGCATATTACAACAGAAAAAGTCACTTTTCTCTGTTCATTTGGGAAGGAATTTTCGTTCATTTTGAAGTACACAGTAAAAATCACTTGTTCTGGGTTTTCGGCTATTTCTTGAAAACAATACGGAAGTACATACGATTCTTTTGGACCGAAATATAAAACTTTTCCCCGCTTATCGTCAATCGTCCGTTTAAACAAACACAACTTATCAAAATGATCCTGAAGTTCGATCTGTTAAAAATTGTCCGATGAGGCATGCATTTTCCTCTACATTATTCTGGAACGAACCAAACAATAACGCCAATCGGAGCACTCCTAAGATCTGATTTCTTGCCACTTTTCGTTCAACTACCGAGACGGTTGGCATCTGGTATGTTTGCACTTTTGCCGTCAGACAGCATGTGGTGCGTAGGTGGAGGATGTGCTGACATACCCGCTGCAGCAAGTTCACCTGCGTATTTTTGCATGAAGAACGAGTGAAGGCGATCGTTCGATAACATCGTCAGGGTCTATACGAAAAGAACCTGACAGACTATTGGAATGTGTAAAGTAGGAATATCCATGAGCTCCTTCGTTCTCAGTAGTATGTTTTGCATTCGGACAGATGAACAAAATTTCTCCGGAATCACGCGATAGATTTCGCGGTTATTGCTGCTCTTCAACTATGCGCACCCAATACCCTCCTATCCAGCCACCCTTATACCAATGCGCTCCTTTCTTACTTTCTCACTAGAACTTTAATTGAATCGTTAGGAGCGTGAATGGATGATAAGTCCATTTAAGAAGAGCGCACCAGTATAGGGATGGTTGGACAGTAAATTACTGGTTACACATAACTGGGGAGCGACAATGACCACCAAACCAGCCGGGTGCTTCCGGGGCAATTTCGTTCATCCATCCAAATACGAAGTATACTACTGAAAATAAAAACCTATACTTTCGGGCATCTTGTCCTAGTGATCGTTTTCCGTTATTCCTGTCTCAGAAATACATCTCTTCATTGACCTATCTGAGGGAATTTTTCCGGTGACCATCAAACAGGAAAGACTAGGAATGCAGTTCCTCTGACGAGACTTCCATGGGGTGGCCCAGATAGTGGCGAAATGACCCTATCCAAATTGAAAACACCGGTTAAACGTTGGAGATTCCTAGCTTGGAGTTTCCCCCGGCCTAATACTCGGTGAGTGCTTTTAGAGATTACCTGCACTCTCGAATTGATTTGGGCATTATTAGGAAACCAATGAATTTTGTTCATCTTATGGTAGATAATGTGTTCGCAAAATACTTGTTTTGCCGCAGAAACGGTGCCCTTGTATTCCCGTGCGTAAACTATCGATCAGTTACTTTGATCATCCTAGCGTTTCGACTGGCATGCAGCTGGTGAACCACGACTAGCATCCGAACCCACCTGATGTGCCTTCAGTAGTGTTGGTGTCGATTTTGTTAGCAGTAGTAGTAACGGAAATGAATTCATTGCAAATATTAGGAAGAAACCAACTTCTAATCTGTGAGTTTGCTTGACATCTGAATTTTGTGAAAAGCTTTGATGGAATTATTTTTAACTAAACTGGTTGTCTGCTTAGGGTTACCAGGTGTCCGCAAACGATTTCGACCTTGGGCCCAACTATGTGGCCAAAAAAAGGCAACCCAACGGGATTTGGACTTTTTCAGACAGAAAACGCAATTTGTACACCTAATGTACAACTTTCCAGTAGATTTCGTCTATTCCCCCCCCCACCTAGCGCACCACTATTCAACCATTTCCATGAAATAATTCATTCACCATATGATATCATTGCACAGCTCGCCGTTAAGAAACCATGGTAGCACTGTACAGCTATTTCATCCATGTTAGAAACCATGAGCAGTGCATATCGATCGCGCCCGAACTTGGGCGGGAACCCGGGACAAACGATTCAGAGTCGAATAACCTAGCCATTAAGCTACCGGATAAGGGCTGAACGGTTTGTTGAACTTTAACACAATGATGTTGCACCTATCCGTCAGTGATTTGCACGGCCAGAGGGCCGCGAATGCACACCAATCGACTCCTACTGATAGATGACTTCTCGGCACGTAGCCTAAGTACGAAAAAGGTTTTGGAAATGACTGTTTCAGGTTCTCTTAATCCTGTGCGAATGACATGAATGTATGTGTGTAGCTTTCACCAAGATGACCGCGATCATATGTAGATTGCCTAGGGGGGAGGGTGAAGATTGATAACTCACGTCTTTTACTCACCTTCCACTTCCTTGCCCTTCGTGGTACAGCATTGACCTTTTAGCCACGCGAAATCTTTATAGGATCACTTCACGCCTTAGTCCCGAGTCAATCGGACAAATAACAAATGTGACTGACATAAGACTGAATTTGGGAAAGGCGGATTGAAATTAAAGGTCCAACGCATGTCAAGAAACGTATTTATCCTTTCCGGACGTTAAAAATAATTTTGATCACCCATGGAAAATGGCGCTGCGTGGTTCACACCATCTTAAACAATATTAACGAAAAAAAAACATGGTTCCACTCAGTTCGTCAATCCAATTCTGACCCCAGGCTAGTTTGTTCGCATGTGCATCAAATTTGGGAGTATTATCAATTGAATGATTTAAACAATAGAATCTTTTCTCACAGTTTCATATCTCATTCACCGGACAAGGTGTTGTATTCATCTTTTGTGTGATTCGGATTGTCGAGATTTTATTCTTCATCACACGTAAGACTGAAATCTTGGATTAAGTTGGCTGCTTCGGAAATTCGTTAGAGAACCTGAAGTTCGGTTTGTACATTTCATTGTCAATATGGCTATGGAATTAGCAATAAGTCAAAATGAGCGAGAATCATTTTGAATTGGCTTACGAAGAACGGGAGGAAAATCATCTGTCTTTCATTAGCAACTTCGTAAGTGTACAATAGGATCCTCAAGGACAGTTCGACGGAACTCCATGGTCAAAAAACTAGTTGGTTACCGTTCCCATTGGAGACAATTTAACCGGTTGCTTTTGCAGTAGAATATTTGGGATTGTCCTAGGGATTCATTGCACAATGCCAACGGTTTAACGGGTTGAAGATCAAATTCATGCGCACACACTCCGCGAGCATAAAATGTCGAAAATATCGATGCCTAGGCAGTCACCATCTCTTACCTGACCAATGATGTAGCGTTTGCTATCCTAATGTTATGCTCCCTGGATCTGCATTGGAAGAGAGGCACCCACGGTCTATAGAGCGTTCACAATTCAGCTATCCCTGGGTGTTTCTCATTCAAGGTAACATGATGAATACTCTAGCTAGTTCATATTGATCAGGGTGCAAGTCACAACAGAACGTGGTCCCAACGGGATTGACATGACATTTACACATTAATTATAATCGTGATCATTTGATGCCTGTGAGTATGTCATGTGTTTCATTTAGATGAAATGCACTTTTTTTGTGTAAAGCATCTCTCAGTTCTCACAATAATGCTCAGTGCAGTGACTGTCTCAGGCTTCGGACTAGCTACTCGCCGTGAACACCTCTCTGAATGCTCCTACAAGACCATTCCACTTGAATAACCTCCGTTTTGGAAATCCTACTTTCACTTGGTTGGTGCCTTCACTAAAGTGGTAGGATGAAGACGACTTTCCGGCTCTGTCCACCAGATTGGTTGATAATCGGTAGTCAGTCTAGGGATAATAGCTAAATTCCTATTCCAAACAAACAACTGGCAGCTTACATAGCATACTAATCTGTACTCTACGAAATGGTTGCCCCCGTGGGAATGGAAATTTCTCCTTGGTCTGTGAGCCGGGAGCAGAAATTTGGGATATTGTGGTCCTTCAACGACGTCTCGAAATCTTCTCAAACACATTCCTTGTAACCGGAATTGAAACACATCACCAATGGACTATTTCAGTTTACAAATCAACAATATTTTTCGCCATCCTTCTACAATTGATTAGAACTATCATCAGCTAAAACAAAACTACATTTTTGTCCCCGCTCTCTCTCAGATACAACACGCTGCTCAGATACAACACGCTGTTCCGATCCATTTTGAACAATACAGTCGATTGGTGTTCTTTTTCCCAGTCTCACAGACTACTCAATTGGAAGGTTTATTCTAACCCCAAAGGAGAAGAAAGAACATTGAAAAGTGGGTGAATACTTCAGGACCATACAGTAGTATTGCTCTATAAATAGGCATCAATTCTTGTTGCGTGCTGTCCTTAAAGTCTGTGGTATTTTTGCATAGGACCTTAATCCAAAGATGAACAGATCGTCTTGTCCCATCTCAAACCGGAAGTCAGTTTTAGAAAACAAAATTAGCCTTTCGAAATAAATATAACAAAAGTCATTATTTTTACACGACGCTTGGAAGATACTATTCATCAGTTACCAGATGTGCTCAGCTTCTCTTAGCATACGACAACGTGAATCGCACAAGCGCAACACAGGAATCCAAAACTGACGGACATTTGTGTCTCTTGCCCTGACCACTTTCACACCAAGTTTGGTTTTAGGCAGTCGAATTCCTTCGCCAAACAAAAGCATCGTAAAAAAAGTTAATTTTTAAATCATAATGCCCCCAATGCGGTTCGTTCGACGAATTTGGATCTAGTAAAAGGTGTTTGTTTTCTTTCTCACTGTTCCTAACAATAACAGCAACTAATTGTCATTTGTTGTCCGTCATTGGGCGGAACTTCCATCTGGCTGTGAGATTCCCGTTTCCCGGTGTTCGTCAAAACGAGAACTTGACCATCATGTCTTGTGTCTGCCTCTTTTGTTACTTATTTCATTTATTTTGTTAATGGAGTAACAGTGCATATCGTTTACGGGAAAAAGGCACCGATCCAACGGACTAGTGTAAACTGGGAAAGTTAACCGGCGGTGTGTAGTACTCGAATCCGCGACCATTCGACCCAAACGCAAAGGCTACATTCGTTTGCCCACCGATCAAATATAATGTGCAGTCAACTAACAATTTTCAATGAACTGTCGAAAATAGCGCAAAATTTGAACTGGGCCAATGTGACGGAAAAAGTGACGAGGAAAACATTAAAAAAATAGCCATGGGGAAAAATTCCAGCCGTCGAGGTTTGCAGTTCCAACCTATAGGGCCACCTAGGTCATCGAAAAACAAACTACAGACTGTATTGTTACTCAAGATTTTATGCCAGTCATATGATAGGTGGCATTTATCGATTGGTTAAGATATAATATCGCTCATTAGGAGCTATTATGAATCGCCTGAAGTCCTTAACCAACTATATTGAGCTTGAAACATGCAATATACTGTAGTGAGTTTACGTGCACGTCACGTGATGCAGTCCACTTCTGCTTCATGCTGGCCAGCATAGACAAGCCACCAATGAGAACAGTGATAACAAGCGATCGTGATATCGAAATATTCCGCGAAGGCAGTTGGATGGAATGCGTCCCACCAATCCGGATATTTCTAATCGCAAGCTGCAAATACAGCTCAAACATGTTTCCGTTCTGTTTCGGTCTTCCTTTTGACGTCGCATGCGTAGCTTGAGTTGCAGCCAATTCAGTACCTACTGGTAATTCGTATCCGTTCGTTACCGTGACCGATCGAATTCCGTATACTAATTCCAGGTCCAAATATTACACCTCGGATGTTGGTTCTCGCCTTCCGCGTTTGGATGCAACGGATGATAACTGTTGTTGTTTTGAGACTCTGAGAGTTATTTTTTCAGAACCGAAGTCAGTTGTGTGTATGCTGTGTGGTCTGTCTGTCTGTCTGTCTATCGAAATGACCACCCTGATAGAATACTGAAAACAAAAAGAAATCCAAAAATTTGTAGATTGGAAACAAAAACAATCGGTTTGGTGTTGTTTATTATTTTCTTCATTTTTCACCACTTTCTGTAAAGTTTCATGCATATGTTGGTTCTTTGGCGCAAGTTTTGTTTTTAAGTTCATCTAGTCTAATCCGGTCAAAAATTCCCGGGACCCAATCGATCGGCCCGTACCTCCTGATTAGCAAAAAGTATCCCCCGCTCTCGGATTTTCTCGAAATTACTATGTTCGGCATGATCAAAAACTAACTGAGCTGAATAGGACCGACTGTTCTAAAGAAATACTGGAACGAAAGTGAACCAAAATTGTATTCACTATACCACGTCGGAGCATCAACATGGTCAAGTTAATCTTGAGGTCCAATTTCCTGTTTAATATTCTTCTAGATATCTCATTGTAACTATAGTAAAGACAAGCTTACTTGTTCGAACCTAACCTAGGCAATCTGCAGAGAGCCTCAATTTCGCCCGGTAATGCACATCAAAGCGATGAACAGTCAATACCCGTATGAAACTTACGGGATTACAATGCCCAGAACGAAATGGAGTTGTCAACTGTACAGCCTACTTAAATGAACCTAATTTGATATTGGGAACCTACTAGTAGTAGAAGTGGGTGAGACAGCCGACATCGTAATCGACTCAAAAGAAGGGTTGTCAAAATAGTCAGAATGCTTTATGCATCAACCTTACCAATAACCGTTATGAATGGCCGAATATCTTGCGTTTATCTTGTCAAGATCGGGTGTTTGATAATTTGTGTTGTCACTTATGTTCTAGCTTAGTGTCGCTGTCCGACAAATGACGTGAAGGAAATCTGAGCCATGTTGTTGGATTTGGGCAGGCCGTCACGAAGTACGAGGTACTAACAGATTACTGATTTGAAAACAGTGTTGAGTTAATTCGACTGTAAGATCTCGACACTTTTTGGCAAGGAGCCAACTAATTGGTGGCTCTCAGATGATGCCCGGGTCGAAAGCAACACGCAAACGTCGAGAACATTTGCACCACGAGAATGGGAAAAAATAGAAAAACGTTTCCAACGGCGATTAAAAAACCCTGTGGTTCAATGCACCATTCAATAAACGATAGTCAAAACAGGACTGACAACAATCATATCGCGGCCGAATTTTTGGGCTCAAAAAGTGGCGAGAATGCGGTTGGCTCGAAAAGGTAAAGATTTCCAAATCTGGCGAATTTCAGGCGAACGGGACAAAACGATCGTAGGACAGATGAGTTTGCGTTGTACGAACCGGTGCTCACGATTAAAAAAATCAAGCAGCTGATTGTTCCGAGAATCTGGGCAGTTAGTCTCTGGGACATCCATTGAAACTTCCTAACCGCAGGTGTTGGCAATAAGAACCCGATCTTGACTTCGATCTACCTTTACTCCACTCTCGCAAGCCCAAATCTGCCCCGGTCATTTTTCTCATACCGAGTGAAAACGTTCTACGGAACAAGCGAGAGTCAATTAGAGACCCAAAATAAATTGGTTTGGACAAATAAATGAATTGTGATTTCTCACAACAAAACAATTTGCGACGTTTTTTTTTGACCCATGGATTAGTTTGAAATTTCGATAGTCTGATAGTGGTCTGGTTTGTGAAGAGAAGAACTGGATGGTTCAATCGACCGGGAGTGTGTCACATCTACAAGGTGATATGAAGCAGTCGACACTATGCGTGGTTGTTTGTCTGTGCGCGTGTATGTGTGTGTGTGGGGGGAGTGTCCCTGGGTCTTCTACCTCTTCTATCGTACAACTACAGTACCACAATAGAAAAGTGGATCTTATCACGTTCAATTGTGTCGTGCAAATCGTTAGTGGGCGTTTGTGTGTGTGTGTGTGTGTGTGTGTGTGTGTGTGACTGACCAATAAAGGATTGAGAACTACTGTCACCAAAATTCGGCATAACGCAAGAAACTTAACCGGTCTGAGGAATGAGACGTCGACCGGACAGTTTTATTTTTACATGAAATAATTCACTATGTGATATCATCGCTCAACTCACCATAAAGAAACCATGGAAGCACTGTACAGCTGTTTCATCCTTGTTAGGAATCATCACACCCCAGAATTTGACTAGGCCCTGGTCAATCGAATTGGAAGCGTTGCTTTAGCCGGACAATTAGTTGGCCTACCATTAGAGCTAATTTGGTTCAGTCGTTTTCAAGGTGATCTGTTAGTTAGCTGATATCCTCGAAATCTGTCGTATTAGCATGCGGAGGTGAATATTTCATTACCAGTAATTGATTTAATATCTTTCTACCATTTATCACTTACTTCCGTAATTAATGAAACGAGAACGTACATCATTTTCCAGGAAGGGGGCTGTGACCAACAAAGGGCTGCCAAGTGGGGAAGTAGACCGGCGGTGGGAGGATTCGAACCCGCGACCTTCACGTCCAAACGTGACGACCTTATCCGTTTGGCCACCGCCGGTCACCAGTTGCGTAATACCCATCCGAATTCCGTTTGTCATAAAAGGTGATAAAATGAATAGATTGCTGACAAACCGTCGTGTTTTTGCTTTAGACGCCTAACTGCAAGGGATGAACTTCACTATGTGATGCTCGACGATTTTGAAAAAAATGAAGCCTAATAAAATAAATATGGTCTGTTATTTCAACATGATCCCTATTCGGTACCCATTTCTACGGGGAAGAAAATTCATCTTTTTCCCATCATCCAAGTGACACTAACATTCAACTTGGCTTGTCAACAAACGGAATAAAAAAAAGAATACTTATTGAAAATATTTTACCAATCTGTCCGGTTAATTTTGCAATGAGTTCAATTTTTTTGACAAACTTCCAACAACACGAACAATAACAAATGCTGAACGAAACGAAACGAAACGAAACCAACAACAACGGCAACAGCCGGAACGCGGGCAAGGAGAACGACATTGTTGGTGATTTTCACACTCGAGCTCTCTCCGTTTGACCAGGGGACATCGGTTGTTGTAGTTTTTGTTCCCACATTGAGCAGTTCGGATCTTGCGCGGTCCCAAGGCGAGAAACTTAACGGACTGAAGGTAAAATTCTTATCCTGTGTTTCATTAGGAATACTAGGAAGGCTGGTCTTTCCAAAGCGAGAATGATCAGTGTTTTTTCCAGTCGAATTTTACTTGGATTCCCGGTCCGGACGTAAACAGCTTTCGGATTAATCCGTGGGTTTTATCATGGATAGCTTCATAACAAGGCGTCTGTCTCTATCAAAGTATGCTGTGCTGCGTAGCACCCGTTCAAAGCGAATTCTACTCGTCATCGCACCAACTCTGTTTCTCACTCATTCTGTCTGTTTTCATTTAAGAATTTTCTGTCAAAAACCAACCAAACCGTTCATCAATTCATGTACAATTTTCGGTCTTACTTCACGTTCTACATCACGTTTGTCCACTCCGATAGCAAAATCAAACACTTTCTTCTCCCCCTCCCGTCGGCACTCGTTTCCACATGGTATTCTTGCTAATCTGAATTTCCCCAATCCCTCTCGCTATCCACCCGACACGGTCCTCATTCTTCGCGTTTGATCTCTGCGACGGTCAAGAATTCAACTTGTCTGCCCTGTTGTCTTCAAGTTTGTTTCTCAGTCTCTCTCTCTCTCTGTTTGTCCCCACTGGTCTCATTCACAACAGTCACTTTCGATGCTTCACATTTGGTCATTTTGTAGAGACTAGCCATCATATTTCACGTATCCTCTCGAAATTTCTTGATCCTTCCGACAGTTCATATACTTCGTCGATCTTTGAGGTGGCACCTCGTCATGTGTTCAGATTATTTTACTGAATGCATTCAATGTAAACCAATGATTTTTTGATGGCCCGACATTCATTTACTATTAACATCCATTCCCTATCCAATCTCTAGTTTAGTTCCCACCTCAGCTCCATTCTGTCTTGATTATTACTTTCCCTCTGTTATTCGAATCAAACGTTGGTGATTTACTTTCCCAGCAAGGATCTACAGTCCCGGAATCGGAAACAGACACAGGCTACTTCGGTTCCCGAAAGATGTATCGTCAACATTATTTGTTCCCTGTTTTGTTTTCATTTTATTTTCTCGTACCGGGATCACAAAGTGTTGAACAACTTCGTGACTAACTCCAAATTCCAATTAGACAGGATTTTTTGTTTAAAATTTCAATCACCAGGCAATATCAGTAAGTTGTCGTTTCTTTTGATTCAACGTTGCCATCCCACTCATTCGTATTTTCCCAGTACGATTTACGCTTTCGAATACCAAATTCACATACCATCTGCTCGAATTCACGAGTGACGTAAATTTCCCCATCGGATTGGAGATTCTTCGTGTAGCAAACATTATGTGATCCGAAATTATGCTTGAACGATATGAAAAGCAGATTCATTGATGAATGTCTTCAAAATCATTG
>LUCM01002795.1:191556-227959 GCA_008360955.1 Fasciolopsis buskii | reverse complement strand
CTTCTCGTGACGGAGGAGTTCCTACCAAAGTAGCAGGAGGAGAACGAACGCCCGGTGCCCTTCACCGGGTTGACTGACCATTGGTAATCAAGCTAGGTGAGCTGGATACATCCAGATTCCAAGTCAACCATAGGTAGCGTACGAAGCACATGACTATCTGCTCACCGGCGTTTGTGGTGTACTGGAAACCCAGGATGCAGATTTATTGCTGGTTATGTGGAGCTGGAGTATAGATGATCTAGCATGAGTTGTGAACTTTATGTATTGTTTCTCTTTCTTTCTCTTTTTTCTATCATTGTTTTACCCTTTGTCATGATTCCGGTGGCATTTTATCTGTATTCAGATCTAGGCTTTATATATATATATATATATACCGGACGTTCTTGTAATGCGTTCTCTCAACACGTATTCCTTATTCAACCACGTTAATACCTGATTTCAATAGATAACCTTCTTCCAATGGTCTTGACGTAACTAAGCATTGATATAAATGTTTTGATAAAACTGTTTTCGGGCTGTGGTCACAGTTCGCACTCATTCCTTAATTCACTTAGCCTCATTGTATACACTGGTGAAGCTATTCCGCTTATTGTTCCTGAAACAACGGGCTGATTGAATGCTTTCTTGAATTTTAACTTAATCACGTTTTGAAGTTATATTAACAAAGTTTCGTGACTTGCCCTTAGATTCTTCTATAATCACACTATTTTTTCTGGATAGCAGGTTATTTACTTGCCTCCTCCCCCCCCCCCACTGTGTTACATTTTTTTAAGAGAAATAACGTGTACCAAATGTATAAATAGGCTAACAATGGAATATCCGCAGCTCGACTGAGCTGTCCAATGCAAGCTGCTGCCTAGAGAACCAAAAATTGATAGAAATGTTCGACCTTGAATTGTCACTCACAAAAAAGTAGATTGGGTCAAATGCGTCAACAACCTAATTCGTACTCGATTTTCTAAGACCAGACTTCTGTCACCTCGTTTTAATGGACAATCGTGCTACTGCCTACAGTTTGCAGTAGTCAAATTAGGATTTTCGGGAAAATCTCAGAAGAACGATGGTTTTTTCACCCCACACAGGGTACACAAAACTTGTGAAGTTCTTTGAAAACCAGTTCACCTTAAGTTAGCCTGCAGAAAATTTGAGGAATGCTAATCGACCTGAGGGAGTTTCGATTCGGAGAAGTCCAGGTCTATGTCTTTCTGCCCGAATAGTCCCAGAAGAAACAATTTCGGTTACTAACTTTAGATTTAAGGTATACCTGAAATAAGTTTTGCAAGACGTCCAAAGCTGTGCAACCGCGATATAATTCACCTTCATCAGTGCTTCCTTGGTAGCTTCATTACAGACGTATACTGAAAGCAGCTTATGATTAGCACAATGTTGCCAGTAAATGAAGATTTGCTTTTCCGACGACATTACCCCTATTTGAACAGTGGAAAAACAAAAAATGTAAAATATCTCGTTTCCCAACACTGTCCAGCAAGCACTTTGACAAACTTGAATTAAGCGAGGCAATTAATTTTCGTTCCCTGGCTGGCACTGCATTGACCGGAAAGCATGATTAGTTGGCAAGCAATCTATCCCTCCTCCCTTTGGTCCAAAGGCCTTATGTAACGGCATCTTCTGCCTTTCCCAGTTCCCAAAAACAATTTCTTGTCTTGAACAAGGAAACGAATTGTCAGTGGATTCATCATATCTCCAACAGAACAAAATCGCATAAAAACCTCGTCCATGGACGACCAAATTATCATTGCACCTTAGCTAACGGCGAAACGTCTTTCGTAGAAAACGTTTCCAGTAGACTTGTATTTTGCAACATAGCCGTCAAATACAGAAATTTATTCTATTTTGTGACCAGTTTATTGAACTGTTTTCCGAATCGTTTGACCTAACTACTTTTGATGTGTCAGTAGTAGCAGACTGAATGTCTTCATTTAGTAATTCACCATGTGATATCATCGTTCAACTGACCTTTAGGAAACCGCGGAAGCAGTGTACAACTTATTAGGAATCATCAGCAGTGCATATCCACTGCTCCCGAACTGGTGGGCGAACCCGAGACGAACGATTTTGCCATGTCCAGAGCCTTCGTCATACTAAGGCTGCTTGCAGAGAAGTCATCTATCAGTAGGGGTCGATTGCTTGCACTAACGGTCCGTGACCCCGCAAATCAGCGACGGATAGTTGAAAATCATCAAGTGGTGAAGTTCAACAGGCCGTTGAGAGCCTGCCCGGTAACGCAATGACTAGGACATTCGACTCAAAATTGTTCGTCCCGGGTTCGCACCCCAGTTCGGGAGCAGTGGATATGTATTGCCGATGATTCCTGACAAGGATGAAACAGCTGTACACTACTTCCATGGTTTCCTGACGGTGAGTTGCGTTGTGACAACACGTGGTGAATTATTTCATGAAAACATTCATTTTGCTATCATTGTCTACTTTTATTTGATCTTCCAGGCCTCAACCGCAGCGCATGGCAACTAAAGGCGCAGATAATAGAATACCCATGAAAGGATTCGAATTGTCCTACTATTGTTTTGTATTGCTAACAGTGGTCGCAGATTGACCGATAAACTGCGGTTAACCCTGATTTCGCTTTCACGGCACTCAACGGTACACATTCTTCTTCCCCTCGGTTTTCAATCTCATTTTATTTCACTTTTACAACTACTAACTTTGCAACAAAGTTTTCTGGTTTTGCTGGCCAACTCATCACCCTATCAAAAAACAAAGGAACAGAGAACAAAAAATAATAGCAGGCAATCCAACAATGGAATCTGCATGTGTTAGTTACTTCACCAAAGTATCGTTAACGATTTCGTTTCACCCGAAAAAAATGCAACAAAAGCTTGGAGATTCATGGGATACGTTATAATATTGAACCCAAACACTAGGTGAAAAGAAATTCCAGTAGGTTTTGTGTAATGAAATAACTTCTCTCGTTAGAAATCAGTACATTCGTTCATCATGCAAGCATTTACCAGTAGTCTTTAAAAAGGGACATATTCGTAGTTTGTAAAACTGTAATGAATAGATGCATTGCACAAGCACGCCTGATTGTGATTAATTCAAAACCGTTCCGAGTGATTCTAAGATTTTTTAATTTAATGAAAAGTAGATGAATTTATTGATGAATTTAATCTGTAATACAATTATTAAATCACTGGTGAACATCGAAATGTCGGGAATTTCCTGGGCCCGTTTGAAATCTGACGTCTGACCAAAAATAATCTGAAGGACAACAAAAATTGTGCATTTGTCTCACGATTTATGGGAAAACGTGTTCTTGTCGTTGTGAGTAATCGGATATTTCCGGCTGTACACATCGACCTTTCGTATGGTCAGTTGAAAATTCTATTACTTTCGTTCTTAATCTACCGGTTTCGTGGCTCCAGAAATGGACAAATTTTGTTCGCTGATAGGCTCTGAAAATCGTTTGGTTCTAAGTCGGACACTGGGCAACAAACGCAAGCTGCGGAAAGCAAATATGACCAATATTAGTGAAACAACAATCCATATCATTTTCCAGAACAGGGTCGTCCCCTGTTGAGCAATGTCCATTCCAGAAGTTAACCAGCGGTAGTATGACTCATATGCTTCGACCTTCGCGATTGAAACGCCACGAGGTTAATCAGTGATTTTCCAAACCATTTGAAGCTGAATGAAATTTTCAACATAGCCGTGAGCTCTTGTGAGCACAACCGGGTTGTGAATGAGCCAGTGACTGTTTCCAAGCCCGTGATATTCACTGCACGCAACTGTCAAAGAAATTGACTAAGTGAGTAACAGCATGAATTTATTTCTGGAATTAGTCCCGCAATCAGTTAATGTCATCTTTGACGGTAAGCAACCGTCTGTAGTGTGATCAATTCGCCTTCCAGAAGTGAATTTCAAGTGACTTATTACGTCCACGTTTTTGGTACTCCCACAGACTGGCAAACTGTTCTCTTCATGAACATCTTGTCGTAAATAAACTGTTGTCTCCGTTGCCCGCCTTGCATATTTGCTGCTGAGAAGGAAAAGGAAACCGAAGAAGCTCAATTGTAGCCGCCAGCAACCGTTCCAGTCTTCTTGACGGCTTAGACTTTGTCAAATCAGAACGGACCCACCATTTTTACTGTAGACAGTGATAGTGCAGTACCTTCTATTTCACACATCAGTCCGCATTACTTGTTTTTCTCTCTGAACCATTTAAAATGCTAAAATTGCATTCAGATTTGGGAATGGACACAGACTGCTTTCTCTCGGCTTATGTGTCAGCCCGGTTACGTCACCGAACTCAGATTTCGTCACTGTAAGCTGGGAATTCTCGTATCTGGTTTGAATATTCCATTCCAAATATGATTATTCACTGTTAGTTGCATGATGATTTTTCATTTTCTGTCTGTTCGTTCACATATCCGGGCCTAAAACTACCGTTTTTCTAACGCCTTTGCTAGGATGAAGCAGCCTAACACTAATATAGGAGTATTTGGTTTTCCCGTATTCTTAAGACGTAGACTGATGGCGTTGGGTTTGAGCGACAAGGTTCGTCCAGCAATGCATTCCATGGGTGGTCAGGGGATTCTGACACATGTCAAACCTCCAAAGTGGACCAGACCGGAAGTGAAGCCGTTGAAATTGGACTGTAGGACTACGGACTTACGGTGACCAAGGACGGACACTAAAAGCTGCTTCTTTCGTCGTACTAGCGCGACTGAGGAACCACAAGATTAGTTGTATCCAGTTTCACGGTAAAGCGTTTTTCCCATGATCAACTTGAATCATGTCCATTTATATATGGATTTGGATAAAATATCCGAAAGGATGATAAAAATTACATTGAATGCTGGTTTTTCTGATATAATTTTTACCCTTTGGTTTGTGTATTTCACGTGCACTTCTTCCAAAGTCTTTGAATCAAGTTATGGACGGCATTTCTGGCACTGAACTATAGCAAGATGACGTTGAACCTCGTTGGTGTGATATCTTTGCATGATTTTCATTCCCACTGTTGATTGGAGAATTTTAGTCATCATATTGGGCACAATAAACCCCACACAATTTCCGAGCTTGAGTTGTTTTATTGATCCCAAATAATGTTTACCCGATCACAAACGCGTTTCTCCGCTCGGTCAAGTTCAATTGCCTAAAAACGTACAAGAACATCGGTTAATTCCTTCTAAAATTACAATCCTACCCTTGATGTATTCTAAATTTCAATAAAACTGCTGGTTACCTGTTGCGTCTCCTTTTCGTGGTCAACATTTCATGAAAAGACGTTGAGTAATTTATTTAGTAAACATCAATTCGAAGTAATTTTTGATACCGTTTTTCCCCAAGTGATCTTCCCATGGGCATCCATAATCCATCTTCACCTGAAATGTTCTTTATTTAAGGGCATTATGACGGACCAGCCATATATATTTCGAGAACGTTTGCGAGATTGAAAGACGATTACTCGGCGACTCACTGAGGTTCATTGGCTTCGTACGTCAGTATCAATCCTCTTCACGAGCAGCTCGTTGGCATAAGCTTTACAAACGATGCTGTTCATACGACTTTAGAATTTTTTCTCACCCAATCCAACTTGTGGTCACGCCATCCGCCTGTGATGGTACAAGGTTGGGGCACCGTTGGCAATTCATTTAGTTATTATTCCGCCCAACGCAATGTAAAAGCCGTAAAACATTTACGTTTATCCACCGGAAGGCCTAAAGCATGTGGTACATCTTATCAGGCTGGTTATTTCCTACAGCAATTTACACCAGTTAACCTTGATGAACTTGGGCGTGGTACTCAGCGGTTCTCTCTTCTCAGCTGTGGGTTGTGGCTGATTCCTTAGTGGAAACAGACGATCGCTACCATTACTTAGCCATCGAGAACTACTTGTCACTTAGTCCTAATGAACTTTGTTGTTGTGACTCACTGTGATCTCAGTTTAGCTATGTGGCAAATTCCCATTTCGTTCATTTAGGCGTTGAAATACTGAAGTCGAATGCAAAGCCTATAGGCTACTGGACTGAGTTAAGTCCGATTAAGAATTGTCAAAATCGTCTGAATAAAATGAGCCTGAATCCATCAAAAAGGGCTTTGTTGACTGGCTGAATATCAAGTGTGAGTGTATATACGTGCCTACTGTTATGATTCCTTTCTAGGCAACTATTGTCTAACTGATATCTGTCCTCTAGATTTAGAAATGTTTTTGGGTGATTCACAATCCGAGGAGATCACTTACAATGTGTCGCGGAAAACCGTTTTGTCGAAAATGAATGTCTTTAATTTTCGCTACCAAGAACAACACGTGTTCACTACTGCTCACCATTATCGATCTAGCGTGTCTGCTGAGAATTTTGTTGACACTTAAGAGTTATTGTGGTTCCCCACGTCCATGTTGTTAGTTTACTGGTGAAATGCTAAGATGCTTTGCATAATGTCATCTGCAAGAGTTCATTTGGGATTTTCAAGGTTTGGCAGTCGCGAACCAACTCAGGGTGTGCACCTACGGGTGACCTGCACTCATCGGGTGATATTGTCCCGTCAAACAAAGGTAAGTGGCATAATCGCGATTTGGGATTCAAACTGCTTCGGCCACCACAGATCAAATATAAACCAGGAACAATGGAACCGTGAAGGTCAGTGGGGTGAACCTTCTTTCATCGGTAGATCCGGCTCCTTCCAGCGAACCAGTTAGAAGTTTTGAAAACTTTTACTACCAGATGACTCGGAGGAATAGGCGAGTGGAGTCGACCAAGTGGACTACGTATTTGTTACCGACATTGCTCAGAGATTCGAATCCCAGTTCGTCGGTGACTTTGGCGGTAGACGGCAACTCGCCGTCGCTCGGCTCGTTATCACACTTGACTCAGTGTGGCATTATGTGGTTCTGTGCTGTTTAGGTTCTATTTTGTTTCAGGGCCACAGTGACCGGTTCCCCTTCTCTCTCCCCGGTCCTGTATAGTGGGCCGTCGCGGTTGTGGGGCGTGTTCCCTACACTGCACTCATGACTTGAGCTTGTCATTAAAAAGCACCAAAACAGAATTCGAGGCAACTTGCTGTCGATTCAACTCTCGGTGATACTCATGGCCAAGTGACGTGTCAGCACCTTAACATGATAACACGGTGATGGCTTACATAAATCTGCTGCTCAACTAATGCGCTACTTGCATCCGGCAGTCAGTATTTCGGATTCGGTATGCTTTGTTCTAGATTCTGTTCTTACTGATTCGAAAGACTCGGCACATGCATATGTAACCTTCAGGAGGGCGTGTGGAAATTGGTTGCTCACAATAGCATCGAACATAGGTTCCGACAACATTCACACGTATTGTTCGTCTATTCATTCTCCCCATTGTCTTAAAGTGACATTGTTAATTTCAAGAACGGACAAACTCAAAGTTCTATCGGAGCACCACACCAGTCCGCAACGATTGTATTACTCTATTTTTGGTTGTTTATTGCTTCAATTTATATGAATCTCTATTGCCAGTTTCTATTACCTCTTAGTGTTCACAGTTGGTCGGCTATTCTTCTCTCGCGTTACATGCACTATCAATCACCAGTCTGGCCTAATGACACTGGAAGCATTTGTATTATCACCCTCCCTTGTGTGGTTAGGCTTGTTTCCCCAAACAACAAAAGCGACCCCAAATCGCATTACCAACAGTTATTTTTCACTTGTTCCATCTTCGGGATTTGAAAACTTTCCAAAAATATCTTAACATTCACAAGGTACACCAGTCAGCGAAAAAATCAGTCAGCGAGCGAGCGCCTTGATAACACTGACCTACGAAGAGGTCTCCTGTTCTGCTCTAGAGCCCAGTCAGAATGGATCTGTCCACAAACAAGCCGCTTTATTATACGTTGCTTTGCAAGTCAGCCGGCGACCGACAAAACAGTGCTTGCCTTTCATACCATCCCTCCAACTAATCAGCCGGTGACACTCACATATTCGGCTGAGTCAATCAAGTTCATTTGCTAGACAAAAAATGTCAGCGGTATTCGTGTTGTTGATTTTCCCTTTTTTCACGCTTCTTGACTTAATACGAATGCAGTGCCCGCGGCTTTCGTGGTTCTTTCCCAGTGCAAAAAGGGACAATCGTTCGTTGATCGGAGACAAGCCCAAGATCCCGGAACTGACATGAAGGTCTTGTCCTGTGATGTATGTCGGTTACCAACTACACTTCTCCGTCACCAGACAAAAAGAGCACACTAGGGCAGCTGATCACAACAGAAATCCATGTGCACAATAACAAATAAAACCAAATGAAATTATAATTTCAAAAAATAATTCTAAACCAAAGGCGCGTGAATATGGAGCTGATAACTTTATTTTTACAACTGCGTACAAGGTAACTTCCTTTTACGTCAAACGTGGGTAAGCTCAGTGAATTCTAATCCCAATTTTCAAATGTACTACGCCATATAGACGTTCTGAGTGACGGTGCTTGGCCAGACGGAAGAGTAATGCATACTGGACCGGGATGGGATGTTGCCGTTGAACAGTGTGCTGTCTGAGCCTGGAATGCAAATTTGATTGAGTTTTAAGGGTACCGGTAACACCAGGAAAGATTAACCATAGCTAAAATTTGCCTTATTTTATGCTGTCTTAACCTTATTCAATAATCCTAGTGCTACATGGTGCATCAGGTTGAGGACTGAACTTTATCGACATGCACACATTGTGGTCATTGTTTGCTTACTAACAAAATTTGCTCTACCATCGAGAATTTCATCAGTTGTACTCGGATCCGATGAGTTAAATGAAATGTATTCATAACCGTGCGAGCTTCGTGGACGTGGACGAACTGAGTAGATGCTGAAATTTTTATCAAACCCCTGGTGATCTGATTACCCCATCTTGAATGAACAAAACATTTAGCAGCGAGCGACTATTTCATTCCGATAGTCAAAGAGGTTTATTTCCATTAGATCGCACCGGGGATTCGAACGAGATTGGGACACAAGACTGCAAATATAGCAAAAGCAGAAAGATCATATCTAATCAAGTTGCTTCAAACAGAAAAGTAATTAGCGTGGATTTAAGCCATCACTGTCACATAATTAAATAAAACTGTCCTTTCGATCAAAATATTGATTGAATATCCGCCAATGTTTCATCCCTATTAATCCACCTTGACGTATACTCGAGTAAAAGTGGCCGTGATATATTCCTTCTAACAATTCTCACAGGATTTTCGAAAACCGGCACTCACCTGTTTATTTTCCTCGAAGTTTTGCTCGTGAAACCTATAGTGAGATGGTGATCAACATCTTGAAATTGACGTATTCGAATTCTTCGGCAATTATGCAGAAGAACGTCACTCGTGTTGGATCTCATGAGTTAGCGGAGATACCGAAATAATATACTATTACTAGTAGTAGTAGTAGCATTAATGGCAACAGTAGCACTAATGCTATTACTAAAATGACGGCGACCACACCAGCAGCACCACCACCAATAACGACAACAGCAGCAGAAGGCAACAAGAACGCGAACGCATGCGAACTTGGAATACTAATCGCAAACACCAACTCATTAGTGAAATCCACTATTCACTTCATGTCATGTTATCTCATGTTGTAATTAAACACAAAATTGAGTAAATCTACATTGTCATACACAATAGTATTTTACCAGTGTATGGAACACCGTAGAAAGCTAAAGAAATGACAAATTGCCTATTACTATCAATTAGGAAAAGGTAGTGAATGCATTTTCTTCAACTCGATCCAGAATTTGGAAAGATCACTATAAATTTGTGCTTATCGAAATACCTGATTATATAGTGGAGTTATATCAAACTATAGGGATAGCTTGATGGGAACGTTTGTTGGAATACAGAATGGGTATTCACCCATCGTGCAGTCGTTTCCCCAGTTACCGGAAATTTGAAAGCAACATCCGAACCGTAAACTAATATGAGGGCGAACAACGGATATCTGCCTCATTAGGCTTCCACTTAAGTGCATCGATTCATTTCGTAATCTAATTCAATTAATGTTACATGTGAATCTCACAGACGTGGATTCCGACTCTAGGTTCCTCGGATAAATTCACGAATAAATGAAAAGTATCTTGAGATTTTCATCTAACCTGGGTTGTTTTCGCAACCCTCTGAACTTTGGAAGATCTCGACCAAACTTATTTTGTTCTTTGGCGCTCCGTACGTGAAGAGATCACCGTGTTCATTGGAGTGAGATTAATTCTGGTGAATGCTGCCAGCCTAGCTTATCTGCCCAAGCGAGTGAAAACTGACAACTCGAAATGATTCACCCTACGATATCATAGCTCAACTCACTATGAAGAAGCCGAGAAAGCATCTTACACTTGTTTCATCCTTGTTATGTATCGTCAGCAGGGCATATACAAGGCTCACCGGACCTGGGACGTAAACCCGGGACGTACGATTGTGAGCTGAACGCCTTAAGTATTACTCTGCCGGCAGGCTCTCACCGGTTTTGCTGAACGTCACCACATGATGTGGCACCTCTCCGTCACTGATTTGCAAGGAAGAGATAGCTAAACATGGGTTCCATGGTTTCTTAAAGGTGAATTGAGCGATGATATCATATGGTAAATTGTTTCATACAAACAAATAATCTTCCACTATTAACTCTTACTGTGATCATCTTATAAAAGACCCGAAAAGTCTGAAATTATTTCGGTCTATTAGAATCAACTGGGCCTTAGTCAATTGGTGACGTTATCCTAACCGAGCCATGGGATCCATTACTAAATTTGTGTTTACGACAAATTTGCCGAAATCGGAGTGCGCACCTGTCCCCGTTATTTATAACGGGCTCTAGATTTTTGTTCACTAAGGCACTACATCCCTCACACATCGGTCTTGGAGATTCATTTTGTTGTCGGGCATTTTCAAAATGCTTATGCTTCTACACCTTTATCGTTTCCAACCAATCCTTGGAAGTAAATGTTTTTGACTGTTTCATTCTTTCGACATATTCCTGAAGAAATATGCTCCATTTTAGGGAGGGTCGTATGACTATTTCCTGGTTCCCGTGTATCATGAAACGATGTCTGTTACCGTTATTTAACCGAAGACGTTTACAAGCTACCATAATGGTCACCCGATTATCGACCGCTGGATCTCGTCATTTCAAATCGTGTTATTGTATTGCATAATAGCTGCATATAGTTTCGCCTGGAATTTTTCACACAGAACTGACAGACTTAGACTGAAGCTCACTTATTTGATTGTGGCGGCCAAACACAAATTGTCCGTAATAATAGTAATAATAATAATTTCAGTAACAGCTGGTGAAACCAAAACTCCATTAAACAGTCGCCTTCGAGGTTTCATTCGATTCGCGACTGACCGCCATACACCCACTGGAAAGATATATACAGCATCCCTGGAATCCTCAGCTGATTGACCCTGGGAATTATTTTCTGACTTTCGCTCTACTGATTGCTCCTCGCACTTTATTGTACTGTCCGAATTCATGGCATTATGGTCTTTTTGTTGGTTTGCACCGGTTGCTTCGATTACCGTAATGTGAATGCTTGCAATTTAATGTTAGAAGTGTTACTTACAAGGGCCATTCACTGCTACTGAGAATAGCTAATCGTGCAGGGATAGACTATCAACAGTTAGGCTGTTCAGCCCTCTCCGAGCGAAGTAGTTTATGTATCTTATTACTTGTTTCAGTGTTCCATTTTTACGACTGATTTATTCGAGGACATAAGCCTTTTCGGTTCTTATTCCGTGCCGCTTATTTCGATTCCTGGTGAACAACATCGAAAAGACCACAGCCAACCGTGGACCTGTACAGTTTTATATATTATCACCTATAATCCAGATACCACAGTTATTAGAATTAACCTTACATTGCTGATTGCTTACTGAATTCTAGTCTAATCTAATTATCTGCTGGTTGACGTCTCTATCGGACTGGTGTTGATGAGGAAGCCATTCTGTGAGCGCCACGCATCCAATTGTCTTTCTCTTCCCGTATGGCGAATTTGGTGTCGATATTTGTTGATATCGTTGTGCCCGTTTAGAGCTGCAGTCGGGTTGATGCTTTACTAACCACTCATAAAAAGAATATCAGAGGTCAGAATAACTATTGTAACAACAACTACTACTACTACTATTACGATTACAGTAACCCCATCACTATTGTTACTGTAATGCTTGCTGCTCACAACACTAAGACAAAATAAATTCGTTGTCATAGGCACAAAGTGAGCAAGAAAAACAAATATAACTTTATGGTAAAACAATTTAACATTTTGCCATATCGTCAAATTCACCGGGTCCTGCACTCCACAAGTTAGCCAACCGTGCCCAATCTATTCTTTCATGATACACCGACCCATCTGCCACGTGACCACAACGAACCACACTTTAACCATGTGAGCAAATTCACGCGGCACATTTGTCACCATGACAGTTCTTCACATGCCTCGTGAGATTGTTTACACGGTTATTTATTAGTTCATCTGTTTTGTGAGAATTTAATGAACGTTTTTGCTTGTGCATATGAACTTTATTCCACAAGCAAGTGTGCACAAGCATACACGCGCACAGTTGCACGTCCGTGAACGCACGTACAACGGCATGCATGAAGCAAACTAAACCAACGAATGTTCCCACAAATAACATACTAGCGCCAATGGCGTCAAAGTTTGGTAAGGAACAATGATTCTCTCGTTCACTCTCACTCTTGCCATCTCGCTTGGTCTCGTCTATCGGACTAGTCAATCAGTCACAGGTTGCTTGGTATATCTATATATATACATATATATACATACCTATATCTATGTACGCATTCGAATTTGTCACGAACGGAAAAATTTATGCAAACGTGTGTTTTGTCGGGACTGGGTTGTCGACGGGGTCAGCAACAGGTTAGCAAGGCAGTACGGTGAGGTACGGTTGGTTTAATGTGGATGAATAAAGTTTTCATACTCGTTCGCTCAGTCTCTCTGTCTCTGCCTCCATCCCCCTACGCGTACGCTTCTACACTCCCGTATAGCCCATGCAGATCAACAGCTCGGATGAGTCACTTGTATGTGCTTTTGTGCACATGCGTGGGTGATACTCATGTATTAGCAGACATCTGGTCGCCCACTTATCCAACACTTCGCATATCCGCCCAATGGTGTCGACGAGCTTTGATGTGTCCCGCATAAGGTGCCAACAAAGCGGCATATGTATTTCTTTAATAACCTACTAAATAGTGAATAAAACGAAACTAAACGATGCGCAGACAGCCGGTGACAATGAGGAGAAATCCGGAAAATCCTATGATAAACTTGAAGTACGGTCAACATCCCGAAATATTTTCAGCAGTAATATACCGCAATAGATCCGAAAAATGACAATGTGTTAGTGCACATGGATCAAGAAAACCTTTTTGCGGGTTACTAAGTGCTCACTGGAAAATTGTAGATGTTCTTTATCCTGGTAGGGTTTACTCTGAAAGTTATCCTTCTCAGTAGTGTTTAGCATATGGATAGATGAACAAAATTTCCCCGGAAAGCACACTACTGGTTTGGCTATCATTGCGGCTTGTCAGGTATGCCTACCTTGTACTCTCCCTTCCAACCATCCCTATAATTGTGCACTCCTTGGTTAGTTTCTCATTAGAATCGCATTTGAAGCATTAAGAGCGTGAACGGACGATTAACCCATTCAAGTTCTTAACAATGTAAACGGGATTCCGGTGAGATTACTGTGAAACGTTTTCCCTAAAATACTGGTTTGTGTAGGGCGCCCGTTTTTTAGCGACTAAAGGGAAGTTGTATTGTAATAAGTAGAAGTACCTCAAGAAGATGCAAAGGACCTCTCACATATGAATGAGCCTTTTGAGCGATTCGGCACACTGAACCTGGAACGTTTCAGATCCAAAGTGACTCTAGGCCCCTTACGATTCGTAGTCGAGCTTGGACGGAGATTGTGCGCAAAACTGATCTTTCGTAGTCTGTGGCTGTGAAGAACAAAACAGCAGCACCCAAATCATTGAGGATTTGTGCCGCGTCATTCTCTTGAATCACATTACTTCACTTTTTGCAAGCTGATGAACACGTGACATTCAGCGACCCATGAACATCGGTCATATATCAGGCATCTGGCCGAAAGAATGATGTAGAGATGGGAAAACGAATGCAACCTACTCTAAACTAGTTTCTTATTTTTCAGGCTGTGTTGAATGACACTGGTGGTAAAAAAGTTGATCGGTACGTAACGCTACGGACCTAAAGATCCTCGATTCCAAACCAATCAACGAACACGACATCTTAGTACTCTGTTTCATGTTCTTTACTCAAAAGACGAAGTTAAAATTGATTATAATGGGTGATTACTATCAACATTGTTCAAAACCCGTGGTTGATGGAGAAACAAATCTTGCATTGCTGGGCTCAAGCAAGCCATTCTGGAACTTTGAAATATGACTGAAAACCGGTCACCATGCCAGCTATGCAATGTTTAGTGGGATTAATCGATGAATGACCAGCTACCGAGAGAGTCCATAAACAGTTGGATGTTAATAACTACGGTTCAGACGAGCAAGGCTTTGCGTATAGGTGTTCGTAAATTCTATGGACAAACACATACGAGATATCTCATCGAAGAACAAAAAATGAAATCCCTTACACGGAAAAGTTAGAGGAGAATTCGAAATTCAATGTCCTACTTGCAATGTAAATTAAAAATGGGGACTAGATAGCGAAAACGGTGTTACTTACCTGTAAATCTACCACGTGGCCATAGGTGGTCTTTCCAGTAACATCAAAAGATTTCGCGGAACAGTTTACCGTTTCAAAAGCGTCAACCTTTTGGTAATTGCCAAAGAGCATTTCTGATCCATGGGTCAGTAGGTGTGGTTGATTCACGTTTCCGTTTGCAAACGAATTACTCTGCGATTCAAAATTCATAGATCCGTTAAGTGCGATGTGAGAGTTTGGAGCACTTGAACAGATGAATGTCTCCATATAGTTAGTCGCTGGTATGAAAATGCTCGGTTTTGTCTCACCGGTCAGCCGCTTTTGGCGATTGGCGAAATTCGCATGTACGCGAGAATGTTTCCTAAGTGAACTGGGGTCAGTGTAACGCTTCGAACAACCCTGGACTGAGCAAGCGTAAGGTTTCTGGGATTGGTAAAATTAATGAGACAGTATTGGAACATTATGCGACATTGAATTGTGAACTACTTAAAAAAGTGCAAACTACGAAAAACGATTAAATAAATTCAAACTTCACTGCATTGTCTGACTGGGCTTGGACACTAAGCATTTCACTCACAAATATTGCGGCAATTTTCTACTGGTTTTCAGGTGGTTTTGAAACGAATTTGTTCACAAATCGGTACCGTTGATAAACGCAGAACTCCAAGTTGATTTCGTTGCCTAAATTTACGTAAAACCTGTAAATTATACGGCATTGTTCAAATTGCCCATTAGGACATTTGAAGAATAACTGAGTGGCGAATAAGCTAGTTTTCCGTTTCTTATGATTATATCGTTATATCGCACCAAACATGGTTATTATTATTCTCTGGGATTGGGAAACAGACTGATCAACCGGAATGGAGGTTCTGGAAAGGGAAAAGGTGCGTCCGATGTAATTAGTACATTTGTTCTGTCCTGAGCACCTTGGGGTGGATCAGAGGATGTTTTGGGGATTGGATATTTTTGCGGGCATAATGAGAAATTACATAAACAGCTGCCAAATACAATGGGACCCGCACAGCGAGGTAAATAAGTTCAACTAAAATTATCCGTAACTATGCCAAAACCTAACGTCATGTGTCATCAAGGAAGACAACAGGAAATGGTGAATTGCAGTCGCTAAAATCCTCATCAATCTCAGAATGTGTGGAAATTCATATATCTTTGTATACATATATATATATATATATATATATATATATATATATATGAGCATACGTGAGTTCGTGTGTGCTTGCTTGAAAGGGATCACTGTGACCAGCGTCCTAGTAGTTTTACACTTCCAGCAGATGAAGTAGACTAAGGCAGATCGGGCGTTGCGCCTTTTGGGATTGTGAGCACTGAAAAGTTACAGATCTGAATCTGTAGATCTGACGAAACGCCTGGTCGAATTCGCTGATTAGTTTGACAACAGGAAATATGGACGAGCAGCAACGGAAAATATATCGGTTGACCAAGCATTCATCCAAGCCGAGAGATGCCGACGGAGGAGCTCGAGGGAATGCTTAATTTCTGACCAAAGGACATTCCTTTTCCATGACAATAAAACTGTGCCACTTCAGTATAGCACTGATAATCGTCCCCAATAGAATCAACGTTTTAGACGAAAGATGGAGATCCCTTCCCAGCTGTAGTTTGATGCCACTTCATTTTGGCAACAATATCCACGTAATTATGCTTTTCGGTGATGGTCCAACTATACGCGTACTGATATTCTAGCACGTTTAGTCACTTTCATTTTTACATAGCATTCCGTCTCCATGAAGAACCATTGCGTTCCTAGTCAACCTTGTTGATTTGTTGGACTAATGAACCAGTTAATTCAACCACGTAGCATAAATATCCCCGTGATCATTCAAGGGTACAGAAGACTTTGTCAGGGGATTACGAAGGAGTCAAGATCGTCGGTCGCAGTGTAAGTACCCGTTAGTTGGCCTAGCTCTCAGCAAACTGTTTAGCTTCTAGCCGGTACAATATAGCATCAGTCTTCGTCATTCTCACCTAGGGGTTTTCGAGGTAATTTTCCAGTTTTCTTTGTTCGTCTGTGTAACTCTCATCGATAACACGTGCTTTGCAAACAGTGCTCGGTTTTCTAAACCTTCTGTACCTTATTCCATACAGATATCGATTGATTCCAATAGGAGTAATAATACACCCCAAAGAGTTTAGGTTATGACGGGAATGAATTCAGGTGATTTCCACTGTAGCATCCTAACGACAACATAAATTTAGTAACGTCAAGAAAAAGGCATCTTTGCAGAATGTGAAAGTTCAAATTTACCGTTTTGAGTTAGCACCGTGTTCGGAAATAGCCGGCAGATGCTTGGGGGGACTAGCCAAATGAGTAGCGTGTCATGCTCCTCATCATCAATAGCAACCTTCTCACAAGTTTTTCAGCGAAATCACAGATAATGATGCATCGATGACACTTATAATTTGTGGCATGTACTGATTACGTTAGACACCTGACTTAACATACCTAGAGGTCCTCATGTGCTACAATGCATGCCATGGGATTCATCGTAAATCGTACTAATGCTTTGACCTAAAAGGCCATACTATTTCCACGTGACCACTTCAACAAATTTTAGTCAGTAAGAAGAGAAGAGTCAGTATGTGCCAGATGATGTTCTCCTTACAAAAATAAAAACGAACGTCCTTAGGACGATCACCAGTACCTTCTTCACTCTGACCAAGGTACCAGTGGAACCGCTTCAAACGTAATCTGGGATTAATAGCATAATAAGGTTAACTAATTCTTTTCACGCACCACAAACTCCGAGGATGTCTATCTACAAGTGTACAATCTCATACTTTCAGCCGGAACGCGAACAATTCCGATTGGTCTCTTTCGTCTGTGCGCGCAACAAACAATCGGCGCACTTACTTCGTTTACACTGGTGCACACACAACATCGGGCAGCCATAATGTGTCTCGGGTTCTCTGCATCGCTGCGTCTAATTCTAGAGAGGCTGAAGGAAGGGTGGGGAGGTTGGCTGCGTTACAATTTAGCAGAGACATTTTGTTTCCTTTTCCAACATGGTCTAGAAATTTCGGTGTCAGATTTACAATCAGACAAGTGACTTAAAACTCCAGTTCTCCCCTCGGAAATGAGACACCACGAAAACATTGCCGTATAGGGATTCCACTTTGCATTGACAAGACAGTCTTTAAAAAGAAAATCAATGACTTTTTCATTCTCCGCTCTCCAAATTCACTCTCCTAGGTGATTTGAACATTTTAGCAAATCGTTTTTTGCGTATTTCAAAGCCTGACGTAAAAAATGCATCAACGAGTTTGGAAAGATGACTAATTTTGGAAGGAAAATGGTCATTCTAGGTGGAATCCGTGTCAATGGCTCGGAGTAATTTTTATCTCCAATACATGCCTTTCGTTTGTCTTTGTTTGAAAACACGGATCTCAAAAATGGAGAACAAACTGAGATATCGCATTACACATTTAATTCAACGGATGTTTCTTGTGAATTTAGAAGCTTCCAATCTGGAATTAGTAATCAGTCTGTTTTGGGAGGTAGCAAAAATACATTTGATTGCAACTAGTTCACGGGGTTAATACCCAAACTTGACACACGATAGATTGTCCCCTTAACCGATCTTTCCCTAATATTTTACCCCTTAGATAAAGTGGGATACAATTTTCACCTGTTTCCTTGTGGATTTTCACTCACTGTTATTCTGTACAAGTGAATTCAGACTACACTTCGCCGAAGACGAAATATCGTGCGAACAAGCCGAGCAACACATTAGAGGTCAAGTCGGTTCGCACCGATCCCTCACACAATTCGGCTTGGATATGTTTATTTCCCGTTAGGGATTGAGGTGACTCAACCACAGATCCTAATAACCTAAGAGAAACAACTTCCGTAGCCTTTCAATCGTGACTTCCTTATGAACAACTAAGGTGAGTAGTCCTATCTCTCATCAACAAGGTATTCTGAACCACAAAGGTTTTGACCAGAATGCTTTTGCCTAATACTGGATAAAACAAAATAGTTGGAGAAACACTATAGTGTGACGAACGGGCTTGGTTTTCAGTTATTCGCAATCATGCCAGTATATAGCCTGTCATCCCTCCTCTCATTTGTAGTAATTCATAAATAGTATTATGTAATGGCATGATTACGAATAGATGAAAACAAGCTTGTTCGTCACATTGTGTCGTTTCTCAATGAGTCTTGTGCGGTTATTCGGAAAGCCAAACCAAAATCATTTATCCGCCTACACGGAAAACAGTCTATGAAACGACGATCGCAAATGTCTATGGATTGTTCGAACAGGAATATGGAAAAATGTAAAGTAAATTCTGCGATGATTCAAACAATCAGTACAAGAAACAAAATATTTGGCCGGGACTAACAGTTTTTTGGTCAATGTTTCGGACTAATAGATGTCAAGGACGGTAGAACGTACACGTTTTTATCTGCCTAAAGCAAATAAAGAACTTGCTACAAAATTTAATGACTTACATATCTGTTCTTCATTGTGTCGGGCAACAATTTTCCACGATGCTAACCATTGTCGCTGCTTGTTCCCGTAAATATCGAAGAACTAATTTGACGATGCTATTGGATAATGGATAATGTTTACCTAATCATTTAACAGCAAATATTTCGCGACTCACGAACTGCAGCCAAAGAATGAAGTGGACACTGATGATAGGGTCTAAGCCTGTGACTATCCCATCCGAATGCTACTATTTTGACTGTTTGATGTTCTTATGATATTTATTTATAAAGATTTTACGAGGCGATGCAAACTGGAAGCGTATTAAGCCAAGCTAACTTTCAAGTCGACCGATTCTTTCAATACATTTTGGTTGATGGCGAATTCTCTATGTGAACGGAGAAATTTATCACGTGACTCTTGGCCACGTGATGGAGTTAAGGCAGTTTGCGATGTTTGTCCACAGTAGAGGAGTTATAAACAGGTTAGACCATCTGACTATCAGTGACGAATTTAGAATGCCTAAAACTCGAGCGGAATTTTTAGGAAATTTCACAGGCGATAATTCGAACATTGTCAAAACTTTACACGTCACAATCCCAAAAGAAACTAACACGTTGAATAAAACAAGCAAGTTGTTCGTCATCATTAAAACACTGAATTGGCAACACCGAAAATTCACCCGTTCTATTCATGGACTACAGATTAACCGTTTCGAGCCTTTCCCCGGTATAAGGAAAATTACTGTTGCATTTCCGAATGGTGAGACTAACAGTTAGTTGTGACGGCTGATCGTAAATATTTCATTCCAATGAAACTTCGACACATTCACAGCCTTCTCTACTGCATAATTTATGTTCTTGCTGCCTTGGGCATTGCAGACATACTTCATACAAACTTGTCAAAGAATAACGCTATTCGAAGACTTCGGGCGCAGTATACAACTCGTCCTGAAGACAAGAAAATGATTCTAACAAAATCACGTATGTGTCCTTTGATCACTAATACTGTAACAAAAGTCAATGCGGACCCCAGATGTTTGGTTTCATACCAATTCGCTGGAAAAGACACCAGTGGATTAAGGTTAAATGAGAAGAAAAACTAGGCAATGGACAAATGCATCCCCAGCGAATGGAGCAATAAACGTTTAACTTACTGTATGAATATGTGTCCTTTGATGTTTAGCTCGATCGGAACTGTTCGAGAAAGCCTTGTTGCATCCTTCGCGCTGACAAACAAATGGTCTATCCCCGGTGTGCGAACGCGCATGAATTTTTAGATTTTCCAGTCGTGAGAATGCTTTGTGACAACCGGGGAACTGCAAAATCAAATTACATGGAGGAATACAGCAGCTAGGTACAATAAATGTTTTCAGATTCGTTTACTGCGTCAAACGGAAATGCTGTTTACGTCAGAGATGAGATAAAAGTTAGCTACGCAGTATTCTGAGTGGCAAACAAAACCACTAAACTCATTATGAATGGTTTCGGTTACAAGCATATGGCTAGCCTGACAGAATCCTAGAAAGACTGGAGAAGGAAAAAATCATAATGAATGAGGGGAGATTACCAGAACAAAGTGTGACCTGTTAAATAGTTTTAACGTTCGACCCATTCTGAGTCTGGGGGAAAATGGGCCTATCCTGAAAGTGTTTTTCTGCTCTGGATGCATTGTAAAGGTTGACCCGGCACACTGACATGCAAAAATTGTTTGGACAAAACGGATTGGGTCAGATGAAACAGAAATCCTTGTGAAGCTGATTTGGAGTATTTTATTAAAATATCATCAGGTCAGCTTAACCGTCGAGTGGTTTGGAATACGTAACTTTATTTTGGGTTTCCATTTCGATGAATATTCAGTAAATAGGCATCATCAACCACGTCCGTTCAGTAACTAAGATTATAAATCTCCCTAGTCAGTGTTTCCGTATGCCTCGATTTGAGATTCCGGAAACAACTGCCGCAATGAGTCGTCACTCGGATTTACCGTTGGTGCAGGTCAATAACCACTTCTTTGGAAAACAACTTGTTCGGAAATAGGAAGAATGATCGTTGTCTAGTAACATTAAATTATTTTTCATACACCATACGGGAATGAATGTAAGCCCTTTTCCCCCATAAACTTAGTCAGGATAGCCAGATGAGAGCAGTGCTGTTAAAATGGAATAGTAGGAAACCAAATGTCTTTTAGGACGTGTCAAAGCCTTGTAATTATTTCTTTAGGGAAATTCACATGTCCGAAATTAAGCAATTAAGCCGAGGATGAAATGGCTGTAAAAGAGGAAAAACCAGAGGTGCAGTAGAAAGACTGAAAAAGACAGCTGTAACGGAAATCGTGTGACAGGCGACTGTAGGCGGTTACATCGTTGGCAGTTTCCGCTTCGTTGCTGAAATTCCCATGTTTTCGATATGAACTGCGGACTTCGTTGGTCCGATTTACGAAACGATCCAGAAACACACAATAAGTAGCATCTCAGTAGGCTGCGGAAGGATTGCGCCATCCTGACTGTTCCCTTCTGAGCAGAAAAACTGGAACGTTCATTTGTTGCTCTGCTGTTTGTTGTCTCATCAAGTACGGACAATTCAGAAATCAAAATACTATAATCCTAACCTGATTCGATGCAATTTTTATGGAGTCAAACTATAGAGGATGATACAATATGGTCCAATGATGGTAAACTAATTATGATATTGGATACGCAGAAGTATTTAAGAACGACTATTTTTTATTAATTAGCTCCAGATATTGTACTCAACTGGTGTGATAGATGAAAAATGGCCAGACAATCGTGAAATGCAGCATTATTTGCTTCTGATTGCCCAGAGTCCATGTCCGTAACCGAGTTTCCTATGCATAAAGCACTGCATTTCAAATTACTGATCTTTCGTTTATTAAGACGAAGAAAATGGCCGTAAAACTTAACTGTTTGAGCTTGAGAAGAAGCGTATCCTAAACGTGGGTACAGCAGGGTGGGTACTCGAACATTTTGCGTCCGATTTGACACTTCTCAAGAGCCAATGTGTGGAAGTTGAACTTGAAAGGATTCACAACAAAATCTAATTTTCATATAACGACTTCTCACAGTAAGGCTTGATATTTTTTAGTTCACAGCGATTTGTAGCGAAAAGTTGGACCCACTAAAAGACTAGGCATGTGAGTATTCCAAGCATTTATAGTGTCTACGATACAAAACAATCTTTAAAAACGTTCTAATTACTAAGCAGAAATTTTATATACGCTTCAGACAAAGACAGCATTATTCTGGCCAGAAAATAGATCTTTTGTCAGACGTTTTTCAATATAATCGCAGAATGAGAATTCCGTTCTCTCTGGACTACCATAAGCAATAGTACGAGGAACCCCCAGAGTCAGACGTTGATCGATGTTCAAAACAAATAGCTAAAGAGCTTATCAAAATTTCTGCCTGGAAAATTTGAAATGTGCTCATTCGGCAAACAGTCAGATAAACAGAGATTGAACATACCGTGCACTGACTAGGTCGTTCTCCGTTATGTATCCGCATATGGACTAGCAATTTGTACCGTGCGTTAAATGGTTTCATTTGCCTTCGACATCCGACCCATTTGCATCGATATTCTTTCGAGGCCAAATAAGGAGCGATATGAGCTAGTTCGATGTGAGTGACCAGAGCTTTTTGGCTGGGTAAAGTCTGATTGAAGCAGATACACACACACGCACACACACAGATGGGATGAATGTCAGCCGAATAAGGAGAGATGCGAGTGTGAGTTCAGTTATTACAAGAGAAGTGTGATGGTTATGAATTAACATAGTTGGCCATTGGGAACAGGTACATTTTGACTTGAATAGTCTACATCACAAATCTGAGAATGGAAAAACAGTACCGATTTAGACGGCACGTTTTCGATTTGGATGGTTAGCCACTCCAGTTGCCTGAATTCTCGTTAGTTTCTCTTTGGTACGTTTCAGATGATAGGTTATATCTTTGATATCGCAAGCGTCAACTTATCATGAACGCGAATTTCCAACGGTGCTGTTCAAAGTACGTTAACACTTTTAGCCTAAATATGACGAGGATTTTGTGAATGACCTACTCAGCTACCTACAGAGAAATCGTCTATCAGTAGGGGTCGATGGCTGTGCGCTAGCCACTCGTGGCCGTGCAAATCATTGATACATGGGTGCCACATAAAGTGGTGAAATGGAACAGAACCGTCAAGTGCCTGCGCGGTAGCGTAATGGTAAAGGCGTTCGAATCATAATCGTTCGTCCTGGGTTCGCGTCCGAGTTCGGCCGCGCGGTGCATATGCACTGTCCGCGATTTCTAACAAGGATGAAACAGGCCTAAAGAGCTTCCATGGTTTCTTAATGCCGAGTTGAGCGTTGATACCACGCGTTGATTTAATTCATAAAAACATTCAATCTCATACTACTGACACGAAGAACAGAATGACGTTAATTAATGGGTCACATTTTCATTTTGTTTGCATTTTTAATCACGTGCACAAATCAGTCTCTGACGTATCAAATATCGTCTCACGAAATGCAAATTACGTCCATGTTCTCACTAGTCGGATGATCCCATTCGGGTTTACAGGGCACTGAGAAGTAAATAAGGCGCCCTTTGGTGTATCAACCGGAAAATCAGTGGACGGTTTTTGAACTACTTGATACACCCGTTTTCTAAAAGCCGCAAGGAGTTATTTGTTCGATTATATTATTTTTGCTAAAATCGGAGTTCCCGTTCCCTGCTGTTGCATTCTGAGCCGATTGACAACAGTGCATGCAGGCCAAATACACACTGCGCTGTGCATGTGATTGATGGTTTTGTGCAATTAATCCGTCACTTCACATTTGACACTAACGTGAAGTCCCCCACCCCCACCGCCGGCGTACGAAAAAACTTACTGGTTCCTCCTGGTGTTTATTTGTTTATTCAACTTACAAGCAGTATGACTTGATGCAAAACTGAAACGAAGTGACCACGATATAAAAAAGAGACCAAATGAGCCTGCCTATGATGTGATCCAATTTGTTCTCACTTATATGCTACAAGTTTGTTAAGACAATCTATTTATGGGACAGTGAACTGGGGAATATGTTTGATCTTGCCAAAATCACAAAGCCGATAAAGTAAAGGGAACACGAATCTTTGAATTTTTTTTGTTTTTTACTCCCCCCGTTTCAAATGCCTAAAAGTATAAACCGTTTTTCTTAGAAGGACGGGAGCCATTGATTGGCTACCAAAAAGGGAGGAGAATGATCGGCTGCTGAGGCCTCAAAACCACGAATAAAATGTGATTTCTGAGAGCAAACAGAAAAGAAATATAACAGCCGCTTACATTTTAAACAGAACTTTAGATTGCATCTTCGGTTTCATGAACTCGAAAGCTTAGTTTGCTGAAGTGAGCTATTCTTGGATGTACCCGTTTGCTCGATTCCCCTTCGTCTGCTTCACGCGATTGAACTACAAATTGTAAATGTACTGTTTTTACAAAGATTTTTGCTATTTCTCAACAACCATTCATGGCATTTTTATGAGATTTTAAAGGATTCTTCAATTGCTAGATTAGTCGATCGACGTAGTATAGATAATTATGACCGGACAGCAGAATAGTTGGATTAGCAACGAGGTAAATGCATTGAATTTGAATGCGGCAACTCAAATCTTCTCGCATTACATCGATAAGACGAAGGCATTTGAAAGGACATTCGCCTCGTCGGACCAATTGCAAACACTGGATCGCAATCAAAACGGTGAATGAAATTTGTGCTTATCTCATTTATGATAGATGGGTTGATATTGATTCGTCGGAACAATTTTGTCGACTGCGAATAGAATCAAACCGGAAAACGAAAAAAGTAAGCTTAATTTTGATTTATCAAGCCACTTGGTATTTTGGTAATTGTTAGTTTCTTACTTGGTCAAAGTTTGCAGACAGTTTTTGGCATGCTACGCATTTTTAGATAAACCCAAACGCTTATCTAAGCACAAGCAAACTTCCTGTAATGTGTCTCCAAATATCCAAATTACGCAATGCAACAGAAAACTTGTGTCGCATTTCAGAAGACCAGAGAAAATGAACTGTTCTTTTGGATAACGATATCGTTTCGTTTCTAACTCACAAGAGAACAGTTTAGCCATCGACATAGAACAGGTTTGTTATCGTCCTTCTCGTCGGAAACTTTGAGAGGTGTATTGGTAATTCCGGTTAATTGGTCTGTCGTCCTGTGATCTGTTATAGGTGTGCCGGCACCAGAGTTAGGTTCCGGTAAGCGGATATGAGCTAGAATCGAATCCAGAAATGTAGGTGAGGGTGGGGAACAAGGCGGATCTTCGCTGAATGATGTTCGAGATGATGAAATATCGATCGATTTAGCAAGAACACTTTCGCTTGGTACCTCTTCCGACACATCAAGTGAAACAACAGGATCTGTCGACTGTCGGATATATGATAAACTTTCGTTGACCGAACAAGGCACAGGAAAGCATTTATTTTGCCCAACTGACGGCTGGATGTTTTCCGATTGGATTTCCAGGGGATAAGGTCGGAAAGGATGCCGCGTCTCGCCCGTCCCACAATAGCTTCCTTCTCTCTGCGGGTGGGATAGGGTGCAATGGGTGACTAAAGTTAATTTAACGATTGCTAAGGTCATAAGTATTATAAAAAGTACACGGAATTGGGTAGTGTGAAAAACCTGTGCAAATGTGCCAATAACTAATCCGTGAGTGCTCAACAGGACAGATTTTAATGCTCATATCCAATAGATAATAAAATACTGCTGAAATTCAATTCATTAACGAATAATATTATCTACAACATAGTTTAAAATCTTCTGTTGAAAGTAGGGGGAGCCATCGGACACATGTTTTACAGGATTTCCTCTGATCATTCACAGTCGAATAAGTGCGCCTTCGATAAAATATCCGTGCTTTGAGTGCCCAATAAGTGAATGTTTGGTTTTCTTCTAGAAAACCATAAGTCTGTTGTTGGAACGACGTAGTCACAAGAAGTTACGAAAAATTATGGAAACATGATCGCAATATGTGACAGTTTTTCTAATTTTCCTATTTATGGCACTTTAATTTTAATAAAGCTGAGATGCACTGCGAAAAAAGTAGAACTCAATAGTTTGAAGGTGATATTTGGTAAACCCGAATTGATAAAATAGTATATGGAGCTAGATCCTTGTGGGGACCTAGGAAAATACCCTGGCAAAATTACAAAACAAACATTTTACTTATGCCAGTGATGGGAAAAGAGATTCAAATTTCTGGTTGTCAGCCCAGGGCGGGAAAGCAGTAAAACAGTAAAAAGACTGAATTCTGTCTGCGCGGTATATGATGCACAAGCCGAGTTATAATACATAACCAACAAATTATGTACCTGCAAAACTGACTGCGTCGGTTCTATCCAGCCCATAGAAGACATCGGGTAATCTTGGTGTGTTTCAAGCAGCTCGTATGTCACCCTGCCGTGCTGATCAGTGTGGGCATCAATCGAGCAGGGAGAATCTCTCCATTCGTGTGGATGATGTACGTAAGACACTGATCTACTGGATAGACAAAGAAAGTTGTCGCTGCCAACCAAAGCACGGCCGTTTGAAGCAAAATATTCATCATTTAGTGCAGTATCTGTATTCAGAGGACGGAAGAAAATGCCAAAAATGAAGTTTTATTTGTTCTTTCTGTTTGCGATTTGTGACCAATTGTTAAACTTTGTTTGCAGCCACTTGAGTTAGGACATTTTTATGGGAATTTTGACGCAGTTTGAAGATGACTTACGCCACCCAGGATTAATTGAAAAAATTGCCTATGCGGCCACACAAAAAATAGCTAACAATTAATATTTTTGCGAAACATATCACGTCATCATAAGTCGAAAGGGAAAAATAAACACTGCGCGAGCAAGTGATCCAGAATGATTGTCACGGCTTACGCTGTGTAATTTTCGTCTTTTCAAAATACCCCTTAACTGCAAGTACAAACGATGATCAGGTGACCAAGTCCAAATGAATATGACCTAGCTTGGGGAACTAAAAATGCTGCTATCAAACACTAACGGATCTTTTCCTCAAGAATTCGGTAGAATGTTTTGGTCTTCTTCTCCGTCCTGCACTTTAATCTCCAATTGAAGAAACGATATTACACACTGATTTCGTGAACTGGATCATAAACAGCTGAGGTTTGCCAAGGATGTGAGAATTCAAACCAGTGTCATCCAAGTTGAAACGCTGTGATGCTGATTGTTAAATCACTCTAGTGTTCCTATCGGGTACCATCGTCAGTTTGACCTATTAACTCTGGATATATCTGTATTTCAGCCAAATTTATTTCAAAAATTAGCTAGAACCAAGATGAAAATGTCCCGGTCACATTCAAAGATGTATTTGTTTTGGTGCGGCGGTCAGAAAACTAGAAGTGGGGAATTAAGATACTTCTTTAGCAATCTAGTCAGCAACATTTTACCAATTATCAATGGAACTTCGAAAAGCGATAATTAACTATCTTAAAATGAGGATCATTTGGCATTTCTAAAACTTTATCCAGACCCGGTAATTGGGAAAGTTTTCCTTATTTACCCGGGAGACATTTTCCGAAATATCATTTTGCTGTTTCACATACATGCTTCATGAAAAGGGTTTGGTTTAAATAAACGAAATATAAAAGATTAAACGGAAACCGAAATAGGGGAAATTTTTGCCCATTTGTAACAAACGAGGTTATGAACACAGTTGTGAAATCAACCTGACAGGTTCGTGCGTCTTAAAATAGCTTGTTCTGTTTCGAGAATTATTTATTTTGAATGAAAAATAGAAAATACTAATAATCCAGCTAGTACATTTAGTTATTTTTTGATAAAATAGGGACAGGCGGATTCTATAACGAGCCACGTTTGGCTGTACAAATGGTTTTCTAATGGTGCGTATTATATATATTTTTCTAGTTTTTTCGCTACAGAACGGTTATTGTCCACAGATTAGTGCCGGTTCAACACGGGTTCGCAATGCTCAGCATGTAAAACAAGATCCGATTATTGATCGCCGGAATCGGTCAAACAATTTCGGAATCCGTTATCCGTAATGGATTGTTCCGATCATCTAATGTATTTTGGCAGTGCGTAGAAACGAACTTTTGTGGAACTAGACGATGTTTAATGAAGACAAATAATTTAGAAATGTGAATTGTAAACAAAAAATGAACTTTACTTTGTACCTTTTCACTGAGTCATTGCCATCAGAGACTCTGTTAGGTCGGGAGAGGTTGTCTTAAGCCTCGAGTCTGCTACCTGCCTTCAAAGCCTTTCGAGATGTGATCAGATGGCCCAACATCTCAAATGATCTCTACCGAGGAAGTCCTACGCGTTTGTTTTCTTGGAATTGAGGTTCCCCAAAAATTGCGAGGACGAGGGCGTACACCTGGCACCTTCCACTGGCTTGAATGGTCTTAGATAATCAGGCTAAGGGAACTGAAGAAACCGTGATCCCAATCCAACCACGGACGATGTACGAAGTATATGACTGTATGCTCATCGGCTTCTGTAGCGGAGGGATGTTCGCTTCACCGAAGGGCGCAGGAACTGAGCAATCGGTCACCATTCTACAAGTAAAACTAGTTGCTATAGTGATTTGTGGGTTGGACCATTCGGCCCAGTATTCAGAAAAGAAGTCCCCTAAGTTAGCCCTCTGCTTCGGTTTCGGAACTGGGCAGCATTCAACCCACTCACTAATCCTGAAACCTTATGAACAACCGATAACGAGAAGGAAGACGCTGGAAGAGCTAGCATATGCTTGCTGAATTCTACGGTTTTTTTATCTAGCCTCTTTTCGCTGATTGTTTTCATGGTTCCGATGACACACAATTCGTAGAATTTGTGCAAAGTATATATATATATTCAGTACGGAATGAACCTACTGATACATGCCCTCTTTGCTCACAAATCCGGTGATTTGTTACTTTAATGAGAAAAGGGTCCAATAACCGAACAAAATGGACTGAGCAACATAAGCTAAATCCTAGAAAGCAGACACCATCAAACAGAATATAAGGTACTGTAAAAGAAGGAAAATGGGAAAAATTATCCGGTTCAACCTCTTTCCAAGTTAGTGGTACTTAGGCTATTCAAACTACCAAAGCAGGGACCGCGCGAACTCACCGTTAATCGAATATGAGCACATCTGATTTATTTCATTCCGTTGTATTCCCGTCCAGTTTCTACCGTCCAACATGAATGTGTAACAAAATGAACGAACACCACCTTATTTGGTCCCGCGAAAATGTTTGGAAGCTCACATGCAACAACCGAGTCGATTTAAACACCGAAGATAGATTGAAAGACATGCAGACGGACAGGTAGATGGATGATCAACTGACTAGACTGGCTGACTGACTGGCAGACAAAACAGCTACATGGAAATGCGCATACCCATGCATAGACGCACTGTACCAACCATCATAGTAGAGAGAACTCGATTTGGATACAAACATGTGATAGGCGTTCGCTGACTACGAGTCCTACGAGGGTCTATTTATCACATGAAAATTCGTACTGACCCCACCAAATTGCTATACTATTTTAAACAGAACGCATGCACGAACTTGCACAGTCTCGTATCGCCAATCTTCGAGTTCATTTTTTTGTATTCACGAGCCTGAGCTGATCTGTTTCCCTCAGTGATAGCTACAGAGTTGAGCCAGGTGGCAAACACTCGTAGCCGGGATGTGTTTTATCATTAATATGCTCATATCATGCCATCTTATCGGGATGGCATCAACCGCGTTCCACAAGCATTAGACCAATTTGAGTAAGCAGAGGAAAAACCCACGGACTTACAAATACGATCGAAAAGCTCGACTGTTCGCTAGATTTCGGTTATTCATGCTCGAGGTGTGACCGGATTGTCCGGGGACACTGGGACACGTGACTTGTCAGTAGATGATCGGTCACATTAGGCTTTTTTGTTCATGTTTGTCCTTCGTGAATCACTAGATGTTGTAGTGGAGTAAGTGATCAACTACACTAGTCTAAATGACTAGTTTCAAATTTTTAGAATATAAATGATATGGTTTCCATCATAAATCAAACCACTCTTCAAGTATTCTATTGTGTTCGTGATTGATCATTCCTATGAATTCATTTTTACACAAAACATGAAACGAGCCATACATCAGTTTGGTTTAGCCAAATTTCAAAGGGGACTAATGGAGGAACCGGACCTCATACAGTACCATCGGCAGATTTCGCGAAGTTACAAATAAGCATTTTGAAATACAGACAGTGATCAACAGGAGACCCGTGTAAATTGTGTGTTAGCTACGGCAAAAGTTTGAACTGCAAAGTAAGTTCAAACTGGCCAATTTTCATTGCCCATCTAATGATAACGGGGTCGAAAAATGCCTGATGGAAATCCTGAAAAATACTGCTCATATTACGTCTTCCCAGGCTTTATGGGCCTTTCAGTATCAATAGTACTTAGTGATGGAGATGGAATTAGGTAAACCCTTACCATCATTGTTATATATATATATATATGTCTCACCAGAATCGAATGTGTAGCATCAGGAGTGTGCGAGCTGTTGGTGGAAGAGTCCACAGAAGAACCACAACTGTGATTCATTGATAATTCTTTGTCAGTTGGGCTGAGCCAACTTTAGGAACGAGGGCAGAATGTCCAAGGATATACATATGTATATATAGAAGCAGCAGGTAGTATCTGGATGCGTGAATAAAAATGTGCCCGGGAGCATACCTGACAAGCGACAATAACTGCGAAACAGGTCGTGTGCTCCCGGGCAAATTTTATTCACGCATCCAGATACTACTTGTTGCTTCTATATATATATATCTATGGGTTGAGGACAAGCCTGGTGCTAACGAAACGACATGTAAATGGAACTTCGCGGAAGGTGGACAAACAAGAAGGGAATAAATAACAGACCATAAAAACCAATTGTTTTTTACAGTTTCGCCGTATGCATTTCCTGATTTTGTTGTTGTTTCTATTTTCGGGTTATTTTCATGAAGGATGAGTGTTGCAGCCTGACCACACAGCATTCGTGCCACTGACCTCCGTTCCATGCCATATCGCTCAGCTTCTGCAGTTGTACAGTCAGAACCATTCGCTTGCATAACGATCGGTTTCTTGGGTAGATTTATTCCCCATGGAAGGTGAATATCAACCGAAAATGTTCTGCACTGCTTTACTACTAGGTAAATTTGAGTAACGAAAAGATAAATTCTGCTGCTTGCCAATCTTATGTTATCTCATTTTGCTTGGTTTTTGTACACAACTGGAGACTAATGGTGAAGACTTTATTTTGTTTCAGTTTTCCGCAGGATGTGAACGCAAAATCACAGGCTGATTGCCTGCTTTGGTAAGGGGCGAAATTTTCCCGGATATCTTAGTTTAGAAATCAACCTGGATATTTTCCCATCTTACTTAAATGGATTTATTGTGATTTTTAACTAGTAAACATTGATCGTGTAATAAAGGAGAATGCAGTACAAAAAAACGACATAAGTCACTTGTAGCAGAAATATCGGCCTAGCAACTAACCATGGCTGGTTAATCATATCCTCCACTAGTCTTGTGATTCAATCGGGGTACACCAAATTGAATGCCGTCCATATGTGGTGCGGATTCGAATCCCATTGAGGTAAGCCCCGTAACATTTAATTGCATTAAAATTGCGTTAACCGTTCCTATTTACCAATCAATTGTGTAATTCCTAAATCGCTCTGAACTGATACGACCGCTTCGACAAATTGTTCTGTAGTAGTCCTATCTACGTCCGGTCGCTGATACCTGTTCATCTGGCAAATGATGCTCAAATCACTCGAGCGTAAGCACCATAGGGCACATCTACATAGTTTTCCGAGCCCATTTTTGGTGCACCTTTTGACCGAGTTCGTTATCTGGCAAATCGTCCTCCGGGTAAATGGTAGGTGCACCGAGTTGACAGCATAGTTAGGTATAAAAGGATAGGTTTAACAAGCATCAGTGGTTCACACATGATCCCATCATTGAAAATATCGGTCCACTGTTGAGGAATTGTGAATTGAAAAGTTAAGACGAGTATTCTAGGCCAAATCAACATAAGCAAAATTAAACATTCGAGGTAAATTGAATGTGAATGTGCGCGGCCTGATTCATCACAGCTTAGGGCTCATCAACGAAACGAAAGACATTTTACTGACTTACTCCCGTCGCAGATTATGATCAAACTTTTCGTGATTTTGTATATTTTTATGCAATCCAACAAAATCTCAGTGAATTGCCTTTAGCTAGTCTTGAAGTTCGGTGCTCCTCTTAGCCACGTGTCCCATGTAACAAACCACCGTTGTTATTCAAGAATATTCCTTTTGTCGGCCTACGTACTCTTTGTTCTGTCCTGTCTCTCAGTTGTTTATCAACATTCGTACGAAAATTCGACAAAAAATGACACAACCGGGCAAAACACGACAACAGTCAAAGGTCACGGATTAGTAACGGATTGGGCAAAGGGAACGGAGGAGATCACTTTCACTGATCGAGACTTCGGAGGTGAAATTACCATGGCAAGACCGATTGGTTAAGAAGAGTGATTGTTGATTTCAAACTGATACAGCCTTAATCTGTTTCAATAATTTCTCAGTCTTCCCATCTTGTATCACCTTCAATGTTTTTTCATTGATAAAATTTACACAGTTCAGTATGTGGAATTAGGTTACCATGATCCGCGGAATCTGACATACCGGATCAGGTAACTAGTGCATTTTCGTGATCCCTGTTGGACTGGACAGTCGTAATTCTAACCCTGAGGGACAGCTTCAATCTGAATGTTGAATAGATGGCTAATAAAACTTGGTCCAAGCGACGCCGTGCTATTCAGTCCTTCATTTTACCCTTAAATGCTGGTGTGGGTACAGTAGAACGATAAACTTTTGCGGATAGTTACAGTTTCGGAGTTCAGATGATGGCAACTGAAGTTTATCTTGAACTGCTTCCAAAGGTAGGAATCGTTTTGACATTGAAATTAAACCGCTGATTATGCTTCATTCTGTCGTGGATGGAAAAACTTCGGAAGTTCATAGACCATTTCTTCTTGGTCCTGCGAGATATAGGTCTGACGAGGCGCCCACTTTCTTTTCATGCGATTTCAACTTGAACCTGTCCTAAATTGGCGAAGATTATTACGTTCATGAGATTTTTTTCAGGAAACTGGTGCATCTAGTAAGAATTATTCTTGCCTTGTTTTACTTTACGAATTCTCGAAATGCATGAGTGCGTTATTATCAGAAACGAGAGGTGAAATTTAGATGGCATTTCTTCCGATGATCGCACGATTAGCTGATAGGTTTTGCAGAAAAGTTGCACTCAACAGAACAATTAAATTGACTGGAAGGGCAAATCAACAATTAATAGAGTTCTACAGTTTGCCAAAAAGAACAGAAAAAGCCGTCAGCCTTTGAGTTCTTCTACGTGGAACATCCATGAACACCGAACCACCAAAATGTAAAAGTCGTGGCTTCAGAGTCTCCAGAAAGTTGAATTTAAAAATTCACCAGTGGATTGGATATGTATCAATCGAATGACAAAGCTGAAGTCTTGCATGAGAGTGTCTTGGGTAAAACACATCGATGGCTAGAGTTCCAGGTTTGCGAGCTAAACAAGCCGGCTTTCCTGTACACATTAGTGTTCGCATATTAAATTCGGCTAGTTTGAAGGCTTATCGAAGGCGAAGAAGTATACCAGCCGGCGGAAGCGGGTTCGGTGAGATTTAGATGCCATCTGATTGAGAGCTCAACAGAACAGATACAAGAATTATTTCAGTGATACTACCACTACCATGGCCGACTGCAGAACCCGAAGAACGTAGGGGAGTCGGGTGGAAGGGTGCAGTAATGCGAATCAGTAGAGGCACAAACGGTTGTGCACGGTGGAAGGTTGCTGTTGAGAACACTTGGAGAGTGAGAAACATTCGTACAAAGACCAGCCATATTCATGGTTATATGCATTGTATGCTGTTGCACTACTCGGTCACCCGGTCCAGAGTGGTCCTTTTTACTCAAGGATTAACCTCCAGGCTTTGCGCAGCCACAAGCATTCTGAAGCAGAATCATTCCAGAAGGACTGGTAGTCTGATGATTGGTTTATGCGGATATTTTTTAGGGAGATCATTTGCCACACAAATACCAACCAGGTCCTCGACAATGGTGTTGCTTGTCCGCGGTCGCCTATTCCTTAAGCTTGTGCCAATTTTATCCAAGGCTAACCAATTCGATGATGGCCGTTCCCTTATCCACAACTCAGGGACACTCCCAGTAGCAGGTCTGTCCTGAGAGCAATGCACAGGCATCAAATAGGGCTATCTCAAAATGCCTCTTGGTGGGATAAGCCAGTACAAAGATGAATTTGCAAAATTTTTAATGTTTGCACTTCAAAGATGTTCATACAACAGCAGAAGTGAACTTTGATTCCGGTAATTTTGGCCCAAGAATTAAAAAAATGGGGAAAACAGCTAAAAATACCCGCACTCGGATTTGTACTCTCCTTGTTTGAGAACGAGCTTGACCGGTATACGGTGTTGCTTATTTGTTCGTGGCCGGCATACTCTAAATTCGGTCAACCGAAATTGGGTGGACAGGTTAGCTAAATCTACGAGCATTAGCCGGTCAATCCACGAATCTCTTGAGTGCTAGTGAAACACTCGTTGTGACTGGAAAACTTTGAGTCTTTTATCAGCAAAATGCGAAACCATTAATGGACGAAATACTCTAAACCTGCACTTCAATACGAAACCAGTTTCCAATTATTACCGTGTAGTCCAAAATAGATAAAACTTCCCGCAAAGCACGGAGCAAATTTCAACAATGTTTCATTCACCGACTCGGCAAAGTTATCACTGATGAATGAACTGAGCCAGTTTGTCAGTACCACCGTCAGTAAGATCGATTGTAGATTCAAAGTGCACTCAAATAGGAACTGATGATAAACACTTATTGTTCTGGAACGAAAAGCAATGCCTGATAGACTTCATTTCAGGTTCCGAATTGCTTGACTTTATTTGGCTCGGTTTGAAGGAATCCACCAAGGATGAATCCAGCCAAACGTGGACGTGTACAATTTAGGACAAGATTAGTTCCCGTAACACAACAAATATGGATGTTTACTATTACCTTTCTTCAGTAGATACCAGTTCCGATATACAGAGAAATTACTTGAAATAAATTATATGGACTCACTACATGGTCTTTCACCTTCAAAGCAACTACAGACAACAGCGTTTGGAGAACACGAAGTCCGTTTGTCGGACCTATGTTGTCCCATATGGGCTTCATTACATGAAAATAAAACTTTGTTTTTCGCCTAAAATCTGTCGGAATAGATTACTTGCTTGGAATTTTTCCATGTCAGATCTCGTCTCAAAACACAGCTTGAGGGATATCTTCGATTTCGTGGAAATTGTCGGAAACTTAAATCTTCTGAGAAAGCGAATGTTTTCACTTGATATTAGCTCACTGTACACAAAAGTACAGATCAGTAAAACAATGGATTACCTGTGCGAATCCATTCTTGAGAACAATATCGACGTAGGTGGATGAACTGAGGCAGCTCCTTTTCATGTACACAAAATTCAAATTTAATGCGGCGGTTTATCGTCAAAAAGACGAGGTAACAATGGGCTTGCCTCTGGAATCTCTCCTCGCCGACATCTTTATTGCAAAACTTGAGAATACCTTATTACAGCTATTAATCGTACAGTTCGCATTCTACAAACGTTATGTCGACGATATCATTTGCGTGGTAGACGAGAATGTCGATATCACACACACGCACACACACATACATACACACACAGAGTACACACAATCACCAAGGCCCATCGGAATGTCCAGAAGGAAGAAAACAATCGGATGGCATACCTGTCGTCGAGTGGATGGCTCCGCACACTTGTCTGTACACAGGAAAGCTATTTGGAACAACCAGTATATTCACTTCACCAATTTCGTACCGCTTAAAGTGAAAAGAAACCTAATACGATGCCTAGTCAATAGGGCAGGGAAAATATGCTGTAGAGATGGAGCTTCTTTCCCTACGGAATTTGCTTCGGCAGAGCGATTTTCTTGAACATTTCATCGAGAAAAACATGGGACAGTCTGAAGAAAGATATAAAAAAGCAACTGTGGGAGACAAAATTCTGTACATAAGTTTACCCTCTAAGGGTGACACTCCAGCGGACGTCAACTATCACATGTTGTCCGGAGCTGTCGATAAGACATTAAATGCA
>LUCM01002795.1:85200-187489 GCA_008360955.1 Fasciolopsis buskii | reverse complement strand
ATGTAGAAAAAGAATTTAGCTGGACTCTCGAAATTCTGAGCGAAATGCGTACGCACAGTTTGTCGTATTCAGGAACTAAGTACTCAGCCAGCTGGTTTGAACATACAGCACTGATAATTACTAAATACATTCTATGATATGTTTAGGTTGAATATATTAATAAGTAATTTTAGGGAATATTGCCCTAGGTGTATAATGCGATTAAGATTAGATACTGAAATAAGTAAAAGGTCGGTGTAGGTGTATTGAAGTAGCTGAAGAGCTCAGATGGAAAACGTAGTGGTTGAGTCATGCTGTTCTCACGAGCCTCAAGCCAAAGACAGGGAACATAATCGGTATCGAGATATTTAATTGATAACGTACTCCAGTAGTATTCTTATTGTTTACAAACATGGAAGGAATAGTGGAATTACCTGAACTGCGTCAGGAGGTTAGATGGAAATGTTGAAAGTTTTTGCTAAATTCCGTCATCAGCTTTACGTTGTGCGACCAGTTGAAGAAGTCATTTACGTCGTCAAGTAAAACATTCCGAATAAATTGGTTGATTTTTGACGAATCAAGGATCAAATTACTCACGAATTCGATGGCCGCAGAACGGCCATGAAATGATATGAAAAAATATATATTTCCAGAAGAGGAAATGAATAAATAAGTTACCTTGTAAAATTGCTTCTACCGAGAACAGTCCGAATAATAATCCACCCTGAGTATATCTAAACTGTTTACGAACGGACCAATAATTTCGATTAGAAAACACGATAGTGAACAAGCTTGTTCTCAGTGCTTTACAACTGTGAAAATACAACATGTTTCATAGGTATTGGGATTGGATGACTGAAAAATAATAGCAATAGAAGACTATTGCATTTCGGGATGATATGTCTACATGGATACAATGTGACCGGTGCCGTGTGTTCGAACAACTTTTCCTGTTAACGCTTTAGATTTAGATGTCTGGCTGCAATCAACAGGTGATGGCATCCTATTCCTTTGAGCCTCAAGGTGATCTTTTCCAATAGTGAATCGGCTCCCAAAAACAGTGACCCGTCTCTGCGATACATCCCTACGACTGAAGGTTTCCCTAAATGTAGCAATGATAAATTTGGCATTAACAGCGATTGGGAAGTGTGCTTCAGGCTGATGGGAATACGAATCAACGATGATTAGAGCTCAACATTCATTCAAAAAAGGGCCACAATGGTCAGCATGAATTTTTTCCCCAGGCTAACATGACACAAGCCATGAAGGCTAGTTCGAAGGCCGAGAATGTTTTATGTACAAAGTTTTCACATCTTTTGGAGGCCCCCAGGATATTATTATCAAGGTCGAGTAACCAATATATGATACCGGCCAAGGATTTCATTTGTCAATGCCCAGATTGCTGGAACACAAATTCGAAGAATCAATCGTCAAAAAGACGGAGCAATTACGATATGGTGGTTTAAACAGAACTGCCTCAGGAGCCGTAGCCAGCTGCTCTCTAATGGAATATTATTTGGAAAAAATCTGTTTGGTATTTGTATCCCTTCCGCCTTTGACAAGTGATAAAAAGGGATCAAAAATATCTATGTAGTGACTGCCAACTGGAAGAGGTTGAACAAACAAACGGTCAGAATCACGGCTATACAAAGTTTGAGCATATCTGGGAAAATAATCAGCAAGCGGAATTCGATTGGCATTACGATACTGAATATCATAGTGATACGCCTAAGGTGCCAAACACCACGGGTGCACCATTGTCACAACTTATTGGTGCAACGACTTTGCTAAATGGTAGACAAAGCGCAGTTGTGAAATCAGATACTTGTGAAGTCGTTGGGCCGACCAATAAACTGCTGAAGTTTCATGTTGTGTTTGCGAATAATCCTGTTTAACAACAGTAAGACGGACTGAAACAAAAGCAACTGGAGAACCATCCTGTCCAACGTTGACGGTGGCCAAGGTCGTGACGTCTGGACGTGAAGGTCGCGAGTTCGAATCCTCCAATCGCCGGTCAACTTCCACACTTGGCAGCCCTCTGTTGGCCGAGGCCCCCTTCCAGAAAGATGATGTACATTGTCAGTTCAATAATAAGGGAAGTAAACTATAAAAAAGTGCAGCATCTGACACAAGATTCAAACGTTTTAAGAGTAGAAGGGAAAGTTTTGTTTTTCCAAATGATTCACATTAGAAGGCAACGTCTTTTCATGTACAGCAGATGAACAAAAAACACCGGAAAACAACAGATCAAATATGGGTTCCGTTGGTTAGGACCGGATTGGGATAAACCGGGAATAATACAATAGGGAACCAACTGATGAGTGTAGTTCACTGGGGTTTGTGAGGCTATGTACAGCTAGCAGGGGAGGTAAACGATCACGATTGGATTTAAAGTCATCGTTGTCAATCAGGTAACCAAGAATGTTAAGGGAATTCGAAACGAAAATACGATTGGATGGATTAATGGAAACATGAAATTCACAAAGGCGTTGCAATAATTCAAAGAGCCTTTCATCGTTAATTGATTTGTTTGCAGCTTCGAATTATTACGCCATCTTGATAACTCTCAACACCAACCAGAGGTCGGATAATTGGATTTATCAGTGGCCTAAAAATTGCAATTGGAACAATAAGTCCGAAGAACAGAAAAATGTAAAAAAAATACATACCAAAAGAAATTTCAATAGTAGTCATTCCACCACAATCAGAGTGTAAGGGAATCTGTAAGTAAGTGTCCCCTAAATCCAACAGAGAAAAACATTAGGATTTATTGAATGTGGGTAGTACATCCTTCGGTTTTTCAGTGGTACATGTCCGTTGACGAAGCATTCGATTTAAAGACTTACGGTAATCACCACAGATTCTCGGAGTTTTACCATCAGGTGTGAGTGGTAAAACAATCGGTGTGTTCCATTTGAACTATGTGACTGTCTCCGAAAAACCGCTAGAAACCAAGGAATCCAAAGTTTTCCTGACCGCCTCTCGCAAACCGTAGGGTAACACACGAGGCTTTGCAAAAATGGAATCACCATCAAATTCAATCTTAACTGTCGGGATTTTCATTTCCCCTGCCACTTTACAATTACTTGAAAGAAACAAAATGGAAATGTTGAGTTCCTTCAAGGACTTGAGACCAACCATGGACTACCCGGATTGGGTAATAAGAATGTCAAAATTAGAAGATTTTCCATGTGCATTTCTAAGAGCTGACAGTGTCTTTGACAAAGATGTCAGTATGCAGAAGTTTCACATTGTAAATGACCTACTGTACTGCAGTTAGTGGAATAAAGGGGTCCACTCTCCCAGGATCTATTACGAACTGATGTTGGAATTTACTACCATTGAGAAATGAATGGAAAATATGCTCCCGAGAAGAACTAGCGGCAGGGAGACACAAATGATATAGTGAGGGATTATTGCGTAAATTTGAATATTAAGCTTTAGTGTTCTGACAAACTGACCGGATGCGCCCGACTTCATCGCAGTTGTAACAGAGCAATCCGGGAATGGCATGTTAACCGAGAGTACTGCTTCCCACAGAGCTGATGCTTTCCCAAATAGGGTTTTTGAATTCGATTCTCTAGTCTTGTCGGGTTGTAGATTTGAAGTAAATTTGCTGCTAGATTTTAGTTTGCAGCGAGTCTTGGAATGAAATTGCTGGCAGACGGAGGCGTGACTACTGAGGTGGACTCGGTTAGATAATTAACATCTTGATTTTGTTCACACACTTCACGTACCCGTTGGAGAGTAGGATCAGAAAGTAAAAGCAACTTCTTTTGTTATTGTTTACTACTGGTCCAAGCGAAAAGGCGACCTCGAATTTGAGTCCCCATTTGATCGTCAAAGCTACATCATGCCACTTCTGTCTAAAGTTAAAGAACAAAAGCGCGAATATTTTGGGAATCTTTTCGTTGCAGCTGGTGGAATGAGGTCCGTTCTGTAATTTCAAAGTTGATTGGCTGACCGTGGCGGAGGACAAGCATTTTTATATCTACGTATTTCTGAGAACATGGCTCTCGTGGAAATGGTAGATTTTTAATAACCAAATAACCCGATTCTCTTAAGATGCTCAGAAAATCGACTCTCTTCCTTCCATCTCAAATCTCCTATGAGCAGGGTGCCACTACTAAAACCACTCGAAATAATCCTCAGTTTCGCTGACAGGAGCGGTCTGATCACGTAAATCCAAAGCGCAAGACTGCATGCTTCAGAAAATTGCAACCACGTCAATTGTTTACTTGTGTTCATGTTCAGCAGGTAACCCGACCGAATGGATGAAAACATCCGAGTGCAATCGAAAGTGGATCAAAAAAAGCCATTCAAAGCATAAATCGAAATCGAACATGTTTTTACGACTGGGGTGTTACAAGTAGCCACATGTAAACAAAAGAAGCAAATGACCAGTGCATGAACAATCATCATACCTTTTTCATATTGACGTCCATTAATCTTTCCTAAACTGCTGGTCACGGACTACTGTGACCGACGTATCGGTGGTACCAGACGTATCTACAGTTTTTTGTCTAACCTGTATTTTGGAGTTTCATGAAAGAAGACAATGGGTCTGAGTGGACTGCTACCTTTGTGAACCTCTGGCAATCCACTGAACTACGCAGCGTTTGAGACCATAGCTCTCATTTTCAAGCATCCCTTTTTAGTGACCTTTTGTATATTGTTGCAACTTCGTGAAGACTTTCATGATCTTCTTTTCCGCTTTTGAGCCTGGTTAGTTTCGGGTGAAGTTTAGACGATAGTGTTGCTTAGTATTAGTTTTTCCTTCTCAGTATAGTCATTTTTGTCTAGGTTGACCTTCATTATTCCTTTGTTAGCCGGCAGGAGCATTATGTTCAACTAACTGACAGAATCGGACTTGGCACTCTCGATGTCACCTCGACTGGCAAGAAAAAACTAACTATTTAAACGTCAGGCTTAGTGACCGGAACGCCATGGTAACCAGCAACCCGAGCTATGACTAACGGAGATTTTCAACTCTTTTGGAATGAAACACTCCTTTTCTGATAGCGCAAAATCTAGCCATTCGAGAAACTGAATTCCAAGTCATAAACACAGGTAACAGTGTGCGAATATGGCAGATTACGGAGACTACTGGCATACATCTACGAAAGGTCAAGCTAGGTGACGAATAGAAGTTATTTGTGACCCCGTCATTCTTCTGATGAAGTAACATTATTTCCCACCTGCTTTTGTATTTGCCTTGCTTCGTTATTTTGTTATTTTCATACGATAATTTATTACACGAATGTACTTAAACATTGTTTTGCTCCCTTATCGTTGTACAATGTGTACTGATTTGAAATGCAGCCAAATCTTGCCAGGCACAAGTGAAGAGATCCAGCCAATCGTGAACGAATTTGAGAGACGATTTTCATCCGTACAAATCAATTGAATCATCTCAATAGAGTCGATGGTGTATCAGCATCCACTATGTTTAAGTATCCGATAAATAATCAGTTATATTTTTCCACCAAGAGCTCAGTGATCATTCTACCGGCATTGATTAATATCATCCACACTTAAGTACTCACATTACAGCAAGATGTTCTGACAACAGCCCGCTTACGTTTATTCATCCAATTTCCGATCAACATTCTCGTTAAGCCAAAAACGATTGTGTATCTTCGCTTACCACCCGAATCGATACTGTTAATAACAACAAAAAATAATTAGAGAAATAGGCGGTACAACCATAGGATCAATTATCTCACTTTTGTCAATGCATTTTTACTTGACAATTTTTCGTAAATTTAAGCTGACCAGGTATCTGTATGTGAACGCACGCAAAATTTTCCAAGGACTTTTTGTTTCCGTTTCAAAAGAACGTAGTCACTGGGAATCACGCGAAAGTGAGTACAAAAGACAATAGTGTTGACAGTATGCACAGTGCCTGCATACAAACTGACGTTATGTTGTGTGCCCGTTAGGATTAAATAAGGGATTCAATAAACACCTTCATGCGAGCACACAGAACGGATGCAAAATCGACCAAAGGGGTTTTCGAATATGCATTTTGTCGTCTTTGCTTTCGAGGCCAAGAAAACAAAGAGCAATGTAATCAAGTATCTGTTATGGGACAAGACAGGTACGATCACCCAAGTGACCACAGAAAATGGGTGGGTAGTAGCATGGCATGACTGCAACTGGCCTTGCGATGGCCAGATGAATAGGGCTTCGTGTAAAGTTCAGTAGTAGAAAATAGTAATCGGCTGGACTCATCTACTCTGGGCAGTTTGAAGTCGAGCTGGGAAACGTGCTCCGGACCGAAAGTAGAAATGTTTTCGTCGACGAGCACGTGTGTTCAACTAATAAATGATAATGAAACCAGCCCCACCCTACCCAAAAAATAAACATTGTTTGTTTAACAGCCGAGATGATAGGCAGACGCAATGAATGTTGGCTAGTATTCGGACCAGACTTGTTCATGCACATTTAAGTGGACCTGTAAATAATCAAATTTGAGCTGGTTCATACTTTCCGTGTGCACCGCCTGACGTAAAAGTGAATATGTTGTCAGGGTGGTAGGAAGCACAAATGAGGCGTTACCGTACAAAAGTTTACCACTGAAGTGGTGAATGCACGCTCGACAGTTTCTTAATCACCGGGAGCAGAAACACAAATGAGACCAAATTCTGAGCTCTCGATGAAAGAACATGTGTACATTACCGATTCTAGATGCATCTGTCACAATTTCTTGGTTGAAAAATTAGTAAATGTATTTCTGTCAGTATTGCAATGATGGGAAGGAAGTGTTCGATATTTAGCCATGTGATTAAAAACTTTCAGTTCAAACTTAGAAACCCTAGGACAGAACACTTGGGCCACTGCAGGGAAATGGGTCAGATAACAAAGTGAGTTTCGGGTTTTTAAGATGACACAAACTTCTGATATGTTAACCATATTAAATAGCTTTGGAATCCTCCTGAAGCAAGCCTTTGATCATCCAACTTCATACATAAATCAAGGTGCATTTACCAGTACCGTTCGTCTAGTGCAACTGATAATTCCTGGGGGAATAAAACAGAGTGACTCTATGTAATAACTAGGCATAAAAATGACCCGCCATCATTTATCATAATAAACTTAAAGCTGTTCCATTCATAGTAGTTTACTGCAAGTTGCCATGGCTTATGCACTCATCCAGCGATTCTTGCCTTAATTGATTGATTAGGAGAGCACATGATTGTTCGGGAAAATTTTCTAAAAGACCAAAAACACAAGTGTGGAATCAAACGTCTACTTATAACAAGCATTTCATCAGCGAGAGTATGGGCGAATGCGAAATATGAACCAACTTCATATCTCTTGCATACGGCTTTCGAAGCAGGGCCGTTCAGCTTATCACGAGGCAAACGTTTGATGTTGGCCAGCGTGATTGCAAAAGGCTTCACCTTTCTGGACAATTGCCATTGTTTCGCAGTTATCATTTCTGGAAAAACCGAGACCGCTCAGGTTTAATATAGTACAATTTAAAAGCTTGTTTCCGGAATAGTATGTTCATAGCAAATAAATCTACGTCCATTGGGTTCACATTTATTGAGCGAATGCAACTCGACTGCCCAGGTATGATTTAAGCCTAGTTCGAAAAATTCTTTCGCAAAAATCAAAATATCTATGTCTTATGCCCTATGTGCACGCTGTTATTGACAAGATTTGTTTAAGCACCAACATGTTTGCTCGCTCTTCTAGATGAAACGTTCGCTTTGGTTGCTGTATTAATTCGGAACTTAGTTGAAAAGCGTTCAGTTGCAATGCGAACTACCCCATCACGACGTCAATTTACAAGACTCTTTGTATTGAAGCACTTTTGATGAATACATTCTGTGCTTTTTGTAAGGAATTCCGTTTGTCACAATGTAATAAACACAGCATGTTGATCACCCCGAAGGCGACAGAATCGGACATCCAGGCAGCCCCTATGCATTTGTGGCACTTGTTACGCTACTTAAACGTTCTCAGTAGCTAAAAATGGATTCAAATTATTTGTGAAGATTAGCATGTCAAGCTCCGAGTGAAAGGAAAGTGTCGTCCTCCGATCAGCCATATGTCAATGACTCATTCCATCTGTATGGAATCGTACAGAAAAGTCCATGTCATCGCTCCGCACATTTATGGTAAACTGGACTACATGGAGGGTCACATTACATGAGCCTTAACTTGCGAGTTCACATAACAAACAGGAAAATAGGATTACGTGCTCTGATAGACGTGTTGTTCGAAACAAAAAATAAGTCAGCACTTATGGGATTCAGCTCAACCGAGGTGTCAGGATTCGGAAGACTCACAATTTAGCTTAGTTATTAGTAAGTAAAATTCTTCCGCCTTTTGCTCTCTTCGATATCGTTAGCAGCAATGGTGAAATTAATATTTGCTCTTCATCTGATAAACGACCATTTACTGACTTTTAATTTAATTTGGTAAAATGTCTATTCGTGTTCCGGAAGCTAAATTCAAATGCTCAAGAAAAACTACACTGTCACTTGGAAAACATTCCTTCCTCCACACACACATACACACTCAAATTATAAGTATTGGATCATCAATTGTGCTTCTTTTGATAATACCAATCGGAACAATTCTGTACACGATTGACAGGTAGTCGCAATGATGATTGCATACAGAAGGGGTGAATCGTTAAATCATTATATATTTCCACATTTTTCTTGCAACAGCCTGTGAACAAAGCCTGGGGCTGACAACGGCGTAAAGGTCGATTTGGAAAATTTGTCAACGCAGTGTGTGCGCAACGTGTGAGCTCATGGCTAAAGGAAACGAAAGGTAGAAAATTAATTCGATTTGGACATTGAAACGGTAGCTGGTGGACCAGATGACCTTGTCCGCTTAATCCAGTTTCTGAATATTTTGATGGACAAGATTTTCGACGTGGTGCAAACAGATTGGTTGGCTAACGTAACGTTCCATAGGAAGTAGGCTGATGCATTTCGCAGTTTCTTGAATAACGGGAAAACACGAAATTGTTTTGTTATCCTTTCACTTCTGTTTATCACCAGCGACCGTAATAAACCTCGATTTTTGCTGGGCAGTTTTGCTTTTCTTTTAACATTGAAATATTTATGTTCATAGACTTCAAAAAATCTCATCAATTCATTCTCGGACCGATTGGCCTGCACGATCGAATTGGTGATATCATAACTGGAGCAACTGGTGCTAATGAGTTTTCCCGTTGCTGGACGAACAAATTTTTGTATGGACAGGAAAATTGTAAAATAGTACATTTGATCGAGTGGATCATGAAAAAGTCAGCCATTTATTCTAAGAATAGATTTCATGGTATTGAGTTCAATCGGCGACAGTGAGCTGGTATTTCAAATGAATTCAGTATTCTGTATAGACATTCATCAATCTTGGCGTCATCCATTCAGGTCAATAAAGTCCATTCGATTTCGCCCATGTACGGCGTCATACATCAAAATAACCAAAAACAGTACCTAAATTCTGTTTTGGTGCAAACCCACATATGTATATATACATTATATATGTATAAACATTAAAATATATTTATATATAGACATGCCTATGCTTACACAAGTGATGTCAACCACATTCAAAAGCGAAGGACCGGTGATGCGAAGACGTCAGCTCTTAAAAAAGAGGAATCAGCGACAGAATTGGACCCGGCATCAAGAAACGTTCAGCGAATGACTTAACAGTATAGTTTGTTCACAATGAACTCTCAGTGACTACCAGGTTCAGTGAATAAAAAGAGAAGTAAATCAGGTTCACAAATGACTCGATAAAATTCGAGTTTTAATCTGTTGGTTAGAGGCTTTGTGATGTGCTTTCAGGAATCCAGGTGAGTAGAGTGCGAGCAACCATCTATTTTCAACCCACAACTGTGAGTTGATGTTACGAGCCAGTTTAAAAAGAGCAACGGCACTTTGGTTCGGTAAGATCAATCATGTGACAACGAGGATGGATCAGGTCTTGGAAATAGGACCGTCTAACAAGCCCGTTAGCATCCAGGTGAATAAGACACGGTCCAAAGACCTGAATGAATGCAATTCCGGAAGCAAGATGGGGAGCCAACCATTTCCCCTAACTGTGAATCAAATAAAAGGCTGTCTAATTTTCGTGACACTTTCAGACGTTGTGTGGTAATTGTCATCAGCACTGAGTTTGTCAGTTCCGTAGATTTTCATTTCATGCACGCACTGAGTTTATTCCTAAAATATACTGTTAGATTAGGACGACATTTTGCATGCTTCTTAATTCCGCCAGTACAAAATGTACTAGGCAAGCAACGTTTCTTGGCACTTTTTTTGCAGGTGTTTGTATGAATATGTGAGCTGAAAAGCAGTTTATGCATACTTGAGGACCGTGCATTAAAGCAAATGTTCTCGCACTATCGAGTCGCAAAGTATAAAATAGAAGCGGCGAAAGTTAGGTGATTACAGATTATGAATTCTGTGAGAAATTGCAAAGGTTTACCAGCCAGTCAATTTAGTCTGGTGAGGTACTGTGCATGGGTGTTTGTGCTCAGCCATATGCCAGTGGAAACGCGTGTCGATCACCCGGTTAAATTGTTGAGAGTAATGTCACATCGTGAGTTTATCACATCGCGCTCAAGCCACGGGAAGAACAGTGTTCCACCGAAATCTACGGTCACCTAAATGGCCATTACTTCTTGAGATGTAAAATGCAATTGTTCTTAGGTGTTTGGTGTCAAGTATAGACTTAGATGCAATGGGAATACGGTTGAACAGAGATTTATTACTTTGCTTACCTCTTTATTACATTTTGTCCAAATGGCAATTCAATTATTAAGCTCAGCCGCACCAAGTGAAAAGCTGTTACAAACAAAGTGATCTGGAATGACAAATCTCCTCGGGAATGTGATTTGGGCTTCATGAACCACACAATCATTCTTGTTCAAGCAGCGGTGCCAGGCTCCATGTTCGAACGTTCAAAGCTGTCCACGGTCAACTGACTAACGTGTATCATCTAGTACCGACTGATTTCTCAACGGGTCCCTAGATATTAATGGACTCTTCCAGGTGTGATAACAAGTTGAATGGTACCAAATTTTAAAGTAAAATTTGTGATATCGACAGGTCCAGAAATTTATAGCCCGCAGAGATTTTGATAAAATAAACGGGTTTTCGGAAGAATCAGTATCAAATAACAATTAAAAGCGAGGAGCAAAAGTGGCGATTTGCTTCTTTTATTAATAGAGATTAAAAGGAGAAAATCGTAGTCATCGATCGATAGTAATCTATGGCTTAGTCATAGCAATGAGAGACACAAGAAGGAAAGAAATAAATTATCTCATTTTCACTTTCCGCTTTATGATGACTTGAGAAACTCAGGTGTCAATTAATGTTGCGGAAACGGAGCGAATTTTCCGTGGTTTAGCCAACCTGAGAACTCAACAAACTGCATGATTCCACAACTTTCTTTTATCCAAAAACTTGACATTTATCGCTCTAACTTGCTCGATCAGTTGTTTGTAACTAAATGGGTGGACTATGAAAAGTAACCCTCGCACAGCAAACCAGGTGTGACATTGTGCTCCCTGTGTCCCGGTGCCTTAGTGATAAGACCATTAAATTATCTAATTTTGTTCTCTGTGGTAGATTTCGCATACGCATGGATGAAGAAAATTTCCCCGGAGGCACATGACTGGTTTCGCGGCTATTGCGGTTCTTCAGGTATATGAACCCGCATTCCATCTCTATACTATTGCGCTGGGCTCCTTTCTTAGTTTCTCATTAGAATCTCATTTGAATGTTTGGGAGCGGTAATGGATGGTAAGTCGATTTAGGAATCAAATGGTGATTCGTGGGAGGATTTTCGTTGGTCTTGGGTTTTGTTTTCAGCTTCTACTTCAACTACTGACAAAATAATGATACCAACTTCGAAATTGCGCACCAATACAAAGGGAACTAAAATATTCGGAAACCATTTTGGTGTCAAAATTGCTTGTAGTCCGTGCCGTCAGCTAATTTACACATATCACTGACAGGTAAAATAACCTTTACCCAACTAAAATCTAATTCTGTTTAGAAATAGTAATTGCAAATGGACTGTGCCGAGATTTCCCTACTTCCAGTTAATTCAAGCCAAACGGGTGCTTTGATGTTTTGATACACGCGAACGTTCGCAGCCAGCAAACGGAACATGCGATAAGTAGTGAGCGTGTAACGCGAAAACTTGCCAGTGTGCTTTCGGACAGAATAATTCACTTAACAAAGCGATAATTAAGCAGAACAAAGATGCCCAAGTATGGTGATTGGTGGTGTAATCTAAGATTATTCGTTACCAGTTCGCCATTTCCACGTAAAGGAAAAGGTTAGAGGTAAGACTGTCACTATCACCAGAGTAGTGGGAAGGGGTTAGCTTAAATGTGGAACTAGATGAGTAGTGAGGATAACCCCAGGATAATCTGGAGTGAAAAAAATGATTTGGGTTGAATAACATCAAATCTGAAAATCCACGGATACCAAAATGTTTTCGAATAATGGAATCGGCAAGCGTAGTACTGTAAAATCCACTACAACATGCAAACAATTTTGCAATTTTTACCGTAGTACTAAACGCCTTTTCTTTCAAGTCAGGAAGAAATACTGGGAAACACTAAAGTCGGAAAATGAGAATGGATGAAGAAATAGATAGTGAAAATGCAGATGCTCTGAATTTTCTCAGTTTACAGGATGAGGCAAGACTGTGCAACTTGCGTAACAGATGTAACATGCCCTAAGTCCAGAAGAAGTTGTTGGCCAGGTCCATTCCAAGGTAAAATGGAAAAGATATTTTCGGTTGTGGCCATTTGTGATTGATGGTGGCAGGATATAACCGAAAACAGGTGTATACAGAGAGCCATAATGAAGATTAAAAGTACATATATATTTAACAACGTTCGTTGATAACAAATTAAAGGATGATCAGTCACTAATTTTAATCAGATTGCTTTACGGATTAACAAAAATGTCTTGGGCATCCAGAGGGCAGTCTAAAGCAACGTCACTTAAGTATTTGCAAAGAATGAATTTGAGAGATTTGGGGCGTTTGCTATAAACTAGAGATAGAATAGAAAACGCCTTAGGTAACTGGAAGGAATAATGGCTTATTCATTCCCATACTGTATACGGCTCCGAAAGCAGTCGGGTAGGACACTGAAATCTTTTGGGTCAGTTTCATTTTTATGGGATTATCTGAAGAGGAGTACTGCGGTTGAAGAAGTCAAAATCGTCAGTACAGTCAAGAAAAAACCCTTACCATATGGGATCGACCATAAACAGAGGAAGCAAATGAGTTTAAGTTATCAAAAGTGTACACAGAATATTTGTACGCCAACCTTATTGGGTCGTGAATTTTAAAGCCAGTTGGAATTCGATTAAAATTCCCGTTCTCGAAACGCTTCAGGAGAGCTGAGCAACAGGCAGTCGGATGAAACTTTTCGGACAGTTTTTGAAACTAGGATTATTCTAGCGGATTGCCATCAATGATGGTTGGTTCCAATCTCAAGACAAGTATTAAAAAAGCTGGATATTTAAGCTAGATTTTGAGCCATATAAGTTCTGAGGAGCACGGGAGAAATTAAACTGAATTCACTAGAATTATTGCGCATGGTTAAGTTCTCCGGAAGTGGGGTAACCTCTTTAAGAATAACGTGGACAGGGTAGGGAGGGCTGGCCAGCGCCTTTGCACAACTGCAGTTTGAACTCCCGGACGTCAGGGTTGGGAGTTTGACTTTAAACGGCACAGTTGTTTCAACAATTTTCGGATCTTGAGACGGATTTTATTGCTAAGGCGAGTGTCTGCATGCGGTTCATTCAGCCGCGTGCTCTCGCCTTTGATAGCGGTAGTAAAATTACTAACCATATGGCGCATATCGTCCACGTATTTTTTTCTTCTCAGGCTGACGTGCCGGTTTTAATAGAAACCACGGAAAGCTCTAAGGTGAGACATGCCTTAATGGAGCAACAGATGTCATAGTAGAAGGTAAGATAATCCTTTATGCGTCAGCAAAGTCAGGATCTATCGTGGGCAGGAAAAGCGGGTAAATTGGTGGAGGTTACGAGAACAGTTAGCATATTCAAATCCTATTGGGAACAGTTAAGCCCAATGGCCGGATAGATCAGTAATAAATATCAGATTGGCAGGCTTCTTCTAGATTAAAACTTGGAAAAGAGGAGTAAAGTACATTGGTCAGAGGATTTAGTGGGACAAAGAAGAATTTGGAAAATCTGATTGAAGCTGGATCAATAAATTACCGCGGTTAAGTGCAGGAAACTGTACAAGATTGAAAGAAACATCAGATGTTTTAAGGTCACCGGCAGTAATGTAGAAAAAAGGTCAACGTAAGTGGAAAGCTGGTCGACCTGTCCGTCCGTAAAATTCCAGAAAGACGTACCAGTATGCAACAAGGTAAGGTGGTTTTCAAAAGATAGAAGTACAATCAGTTTGAGAATCGTTAAAATGTCATATGCAATGGAAATATTTGTGCCATCTGCGACAAACGAACTTCAAAACATCGTGCCATCTACTTTGCACATTTACAGGACATTCGCCATTGAGAACCTCGTATATATCAAGGTAAACATCCGTGTCATCGATATCAATGTGCAATCATCTTCCTAGCACGAGAATAGTATCAGCACGTTACAACCTCTTCCTGGACAGTCGAAATAGCTACTCTGTCAACCTTTCCCAATAAGAGCCACACACTGGCAGATAAAATGGCTGATATAGGAATTCTGTCCAACTCGAGGGGACGGAGGAGCAGCTCACCCATACTGCTCGCTGCTTTCTTGGATGTCATCTGATCCTTGGAAAGCAAGTTTTTTAACTCGATTTCTAAATGAGGGTCGGAAACCACCAAATTTAGCGGAACGTGCAAACATCCGTGGAAAATTCAAAAAGTGTCATGCAAGAAAACAGTTGTTGTTCAGAAAAAAGCTTTGAAAAACAAACAACTTGACGGATGTACAGATAGATTTGGAGCAGCAAGATCACTTTTCAAAGATCCAGCCTCAGAAACCGGTCTGACTTATTTCGCTAATTCGAGACTTAGTAAACGTTTGGGTAAATCGATTCGACGGAAAGCTGATTTGCTCGAAGAAATTTTCCATAACAAAATCAATGTGGAAGCCACAGTGTTCATATTATATCCGTCTTAGAGTAATTTGCTTAATACAATTTATTCTTAACCGATTATCGACAAAAATGGAGGTTGGTGTGAAGTACCAATGTGATTGTAAATTCTAGTAGCTTCTTATCACAAAATATCACAAGCAGCGGATGGGTGTGTTTCTTATAACCCCTTGGTGAGCTCATATCGACGAAGATTTCATAGTAATCATCCTTATCTCAAGGTTTGCTTTAGCGTGCGTTACGAAAAGACATTGGGACAATGCATTCCTCGGTTGCACTAGTTGATAAGCTCGAATTTAGATTTGAAATGCCTGCCCAAAGCAAATAGGGATGTGGATGAGACTAATTCAACCAACGTTGATGGTAGAGAGCGAACACGGGAACTAACCTGTCTTCAGAAGCAACAGAATGTTTTCTCTGTCTTACTAAAGTTAGTAACGAAGTCAATTCGGATATTCATCTTGTGTTCGAGTCACCATCGTTGCCCCGAATTAAAATGCAACTTATAACTCGACTCACCTTTATCCTAAAACTGCAACCTACTCAGGAATATTGTTTCTTTATTTTTTCAACGGAAACCAGAGACTATGTAGCACCGGAATCCGCAGTCCTCACAGGTGTTGGCTCTAATGACTTTCATCAACAATATCAACTAGTGGAATAATAATTTCATCAGTATTACATTCACAGAGTCATACACGTCATGCTAATCGGTATCATCTTGATCATCCCAAATGCATCCTTTGAATCATCATCAGAATCATTGCAGTCAAGATCAAAGTTGGCCGACGTATCTTCATTGTTCATTTACTTCATCGCTATACTTAACACAACAGCTAAGGCAGTCATGCCCAACGAAGACTCGTTCGTGATCACCACCACATCTACGAATGCCCTTTCTCCCTCCATTTGCTTTTTTATGTTTTACTCACTTTATTAATAAAATAACAATGTACATCTTTTTTTCAGGAAGCGGGCAGCGGCCAGCGGCCAGCAGAGGGCTTCCAAATAGGTAAGTTGACCGGCGGTGGGAGAATTCGAAGACGCGACCTTCACGTCCAAAAGCCACCTTATTCGCTTGGCCACCGCCGGCAATTCTCATCTACGTTTCGTAGTAATCATTGTTAACAGTATAATTAATGTCATGAAATTTGAACCTTCTGGTACTACATATCAGAAAAGGAAATAAGCTGAAAAGATGCACAGAATAAAAAAAAATTGGAAAGCAAGAACACCAGTGACCGCGGCATTTGGCCACATATCACCCACTGTTTTCAACCATAACTTGGGGAACCTTAGGAATCCCAAAGCAGCAGTCTAAGTGCATCTTCACTGGCCATTTCACTGGCTACGGATCGCATACCTATTTTTATCATGCTATCGGCAGACAAAATAGACCCATCCTCTAATCATTGGATGTGTCAGAGAACAAATAAAATACACGCAAACTATGCTTGACTAAGATCCAGTCTAACAATTGACACCCGGGCTGCCGTGCTGCGGGTGATAACGAGGCCGGCATGAACATGGACACTGGAAACTGGATCAGCTGACGCGGAAAGAAGCCTATATGAGGGCTGCAAAGGGAATCTTGTATGGGCGTTTCCGACGAGCAGTATGCATTTATTTTAAAAGTTTCATGAGTTCCATAGTTGCGCCAGCATTTACCCTGTCTTATTAATGGCGCAAAATGGGAGGCAGCCAAATGAAGTGAACACTTTGGTCTAAGTAATACATATACTTAATATCTTATTTTTCTACCTGTTGTTACCGATGAATAAATCTATAGAGTAGCAGCTTTTCGTGGAATCTTATGTGAGGTTTATATCAGAAGAAAAAAAGCTTTGTTAATTTTTCTATAGAACGGGTGCAAGAGATATTTCGGTGAACGGCACTTCACGATTGCTCATACCACAGAAGAGATTTTTCTTGGAAACGCCTACCAAAAGCCTTGATTTAAAAGTTTGGTCAACAATTTAATGGGTGGTTAACCCAGACCTATAGTTCTGGGAAGAAAATTGTGCACCTCTATAACATCCCACTCTAAACAATAAACAAAGCGGCTCTGCTTATCTTGGCTGGCGGCCGATGGAGTGTGGAATTCGTTTCACTTTCGTAATTCATTGAAGTGATGAATGGGTGCCGCTACAGAGTCCAGCTGTTAAGCAGAATACCGATTGGAGTTCTTGGTTGATTCTAATAACAACCCATTTACTGAGAAACTTCTGTGAGGAAGCTCATCTAATTGCATCATTTGTTATTCCACTCAATATTTTGACTAAGGTGCCCATTCAAATCATTTCCAAAATGGTGGACCGAGAGTATGCTTTTTTGGTCCTCTGTCAAATAACTTTCCAGACTAGAATGTAACTTTTGCTTGAGATAAATCGTTCTGTCTGGTTCGCTGGGTACTGGAAGCGCCTAAGCACCTGTACGCTGCATCGAGGTGCAGATTCATTGTGACTGCATCCACATCAGTGTTTGACCATTCAAGTAGGTATGTTTATCTTAATTTAGAGGGCTTTTGAAAAACAATACTAGTAAAAACCCTATTTGTGCTAGGGTTTAACGCTTATGCAGCCAAAACAATGACAATATTCCACACGCATGATATTCCGCAAAAACATCGAAACGGTTTCCAAATCGTGACGTAGACGAGTGGTCACGCGTAAATGTGCTTGCCGCAGAGTGCCTGATAAGTTACTGACACCAGTCACACATTTTCAAAAAAGTGGAAATTATTTGATTGTTTTGGAACCGCTTTGAGTGTTTGATTTCCGTTTCATCTGAAAATGTATTGATTCTGCATTGCCTGCTAATCAATTCACCACATACTGTCTGCTTTGTGTCAATTACAATTCTGGAGGGAGGCATAAAATAATAAATAGATGGATGGATCTGATTTAAACAACATTTTCAGTGTTTCTAGCCAACGGAAGAATTATTTTAAAGGTAATAAAAATTTTACTTGGAAAAACAGAATGAATGCATCAGGTCCAGTATCCCAACAAGTATACACATTTTTATTGTTGGGAAGACGTACTTACAGGAGGAAAAACAAACTAGAAACGAGAAGATGATCATGTGAGTATCGAAGTGCAACATGCGACCATTTACATGTGATCAAACTTGTTCACCTTTTCTATCTATGACGAAATAGACAAAGGAAGAGAAAAGATGAACGTGTTTTTAAAAACAAACAATCAAACAAGCACAAATTTGAACGAGATCGACCTCTACGGACTGTTCATCATTTAGGAATTGGTGCCTGAGACAGAATGAAGTTTCGATGGACACGTGATTTGCGAACAAATTGGTTCCCCATCGTCATCGCTGACAGTCGGATGAGAAAACGAAGGAAGTAAGTTACGGCAAATATCCGCTGTCAATATTCATTTCCCAATAGTTCGTAGTTAAAAGAAATCCTTGCATATGCAACGAGCAAATATAGACTGCGTAGAAGTATTTGATAAAGTTCACATGCATCAAGAACTGTTCATGACAATAAGGGCACACGCTGTCACGGAATAAGTTGAACGTAAATGCTCGCGGCTGTACTGTCAAATGTTTGCTAGAATTCAGGTGAAAATTCCTTCCGAACGAAGTTATCACAAATAGTTGGGGGGGCTAATCAGTGTGAGTTTTTAACCTTCTCAGCTTCGAATAGATAATTTAGAAGGAAGAAGGTTGAGATTGCGAATGAAAAACTGTGATCTTGTTCGCAGTCCAACCACGATTAAATCAAGCTGATGACGGAAGCTGATCCTTTACAAAAATCTAATCTGCGGGCGGCCATCTTCAGAGAGCATTAATAATCCATTACTCTCAGTAACTCTCAGCTTTTGAGTAAAGAAAAGAAACTGAACTAACTGTGAATGACCGGTGTGCAGCTGTAATGCATAGAGACAATGCTGGGTAGAATTGCATGGGTACCCAGGAGTAGTGACCTACATATCCTAAGCTTTACGTAGTGACAGTTAATTGGGTTACCGAGCAGACAAAGATGTTTGAAGCAAAAACAGGTATTTCGGGAATCGAGGACAGTAGGAACAAGGAGATCCCACTTCTATTATTTGGTTTTTTGATGTGAGTTTTTCACATAAAAATCGATCAACAAATACGACGGCACAAATTAAATGCTGACCAAACATTATCTGGTTTGCTTGTATTTTTGACAAATTGATCCCAGCCATGCTTGGTGCTGGAACACTTTGAATCTGTGCAGTTCTAACTAGGTAGTTTAGAAGACATTCATCAGAAAAAAGCTGGAATTGTTGAATAAGTTTTAACAATGCAACAACAGTAAAAACTGTACAGATTTCCGTGCAGTGTAACTCAGAGGATCTTATTGCGTAGTTCTGTGCTGACCAGATATTTGTTCACTAAGTGCTTGACCGAGATAAGCCACTGATGAAATCTTCCTGTGTCTACTTTCTCAAAAATATGGTTTGGCAATAGGATTTAGTTCTCGGATTTTCACTTGGCTATGGTGGGACTATCGTCAAAGGCTTTTGATAGAAATTCTTCGCGGGCATTTATGTGCAGGACGCATATGGTGCTGACCAAATCACCGAAAAAAGAATAGAAGAAAAATGATAACCAAAAAGACACCAGCACGAAGAAATTCAGGACATTTGTTTATTAATGCAGGAAAGTATTATAAACAATAAGCATATGTGCCGGGAAACTAAAGGCGGAATAACTTTAGCCGGAACAGAAACTGATGTACACATTCGAATTTGAAATTACTGCATTGTATCACAGTTTGGCCTTAATCAACAATGACTTAAATGACATACGTCAGTAACGTAATGGAGTAAAGAATGAACAGAAGAACATCAATTTGACGAACTTTAATTAGATGGTCTAGGAAACTTTAGATATTGCATTGAGGATTTCAACTTGATCTGAGTCAGATGAGGAGGATCCGGAACTTCTCTTAGCGGATTTCATTCCCAAATCTTTGGTCCAAGAAAGAGGGAATTGTTAGTAGTAGGAGATTGAGTGTTTTCATGATTCCTAACAAGGATGAAACACCTGTACAATGCTTCCATGCTTTCTTTTTGGTTAGTTGAGCGACGAGATCGCATGATGAATTATTGCATGAAAACGGGAAATTCTCAGCATTTGAGTGGGAATTAATCGAGTGATTGCTGAGTTAACTAACAATCCTTTCGCCGACAGCGGTACCGATTTTCGGATTTGTCAAAAGAAACGTGCTTTTCGATGCTATTGCGCCGGTACAAAGTAAATGGGCTTGAATCGATTCAGCAAGCATTGCCAGTGTGAAAATGAATATCACATAAGCGCAGGTTCTCCACGAGACCAGTGTTTCGTAGCTAGAATTATTAAACTATGCATATTCATCATGCCTCGACTGCAGTTTGCAACGAACAAGATTTGCAGAACAAGGTTTGAATGATACTCATAAAGGATAGTAAGATATTTTGAAATAATACTCTGAATAGTGGCATATGAATTGTTGTCATCATTCCGATTTATTATGCTTCATTGGCTTGCTATTCAACTAAGGAAACTAGTGGATACTTCGAATCTTGTCGGTTGCTAAACCCACCAAGATCGTAGCATCCAATCCATGCAATTCAAGTAAAGGTTCGATCGCTGTCGAAAATATGGTCCGTTTTTCTACAGATATCTTTGGGAACGGTAGCTCTAGACTGAAAGAATTTGAGTATTCTTTTACGAAATATACTGCTACTTTTCGGCAAAACCAATGGAAAAAATATAAAGGAAAATAAGGTGTTCTTATTAGGAGTGTGGTTCAGTGTCAGAGTGAACATCTGAAGATAATGTTGGGGTTAAAAGTTTTCGCAAAATCCTAGAACACATTTATTGAGTTGCCGCATGGAATGCAAACTTAGACAATGTGCAATCAAACTTCAAGGCGAAAAGACGTACTTAAGCCAGTAACCTTCTTTCTAATAAGTAAGCCATTATTCCACCTTACACACATCTAACTCGTTGTGTCACCTAAGAACCACACAAGGAAGTGCATATGTTTGGCCTCGATTAAAAACAATTTCTAACTGAGAAATCGGTTGGTAGTTTTAACACTTTCCAGAACTGACAACTTGTGTTCAGCATCCTCCCTTGGGCTGATAATTTCCGATAGCTCATCGGTGTCAAACGTCATCTATACAAGTCCTGATGGAACGATGTACATATGGAACTGTGATTACTGCTTTGTAACCACTAGTACTCGCTTTTCAAATAAATTAACCTACCCACAGATATTTGTACAGACGTTCAGACAATTAGTCAAACGTTTGTATAGTACACCGAGATTCTTGCACTCTCTATCCTCATTGGTACAATTCAGCCGGGGGTTTGTTTCTTATGCCATTCAAAAGTAAACAGCCGGACGACCAGTACTTTCTTTGCCGAATGCGAGCAAAAGATTCCCAATCCGGTAAATTAACGACTTCATACATTCATATGAGTGATTACTTCGCAATGATCTCAAATGTATGTGCTTCGATACGGCTATGAACATATATCTAGTGACAGACTTAATAATTTGAATGTTTTGCCCGCTTATGAATGATCGAGTAAAAAAAGGATTATGCACTTTTTGATCACAATCATTTTTTTCACATACCCCCAGCCTGACAACTCAAATTTTTCTCCAGTAAATATTTGATGGTTGACACAAAATGCAGTACCTGAAAACTTCCCTATCCACTCCACTCCACTCCACTCCACTCCACTCCACTCCACTCCACCCCCAAGCGCACACGAGGAGATAGCTTTTATCTAATGGAACTGAGACCGCCAAATATTACACAAAACAAATTCGATTTCACTGGCATTTACACGGCCTAAGCGACGAAGAGTGCGGTATTCGGAGGCAAGCAAGAAACAATGTAAAACAACAGTCATTTGCTATTCGAATCCATTGTACATATTCGGATGACTTTTATTTCAAATATATATTTTATTTTTGGAAACAGTGAACCGTGATATTGAAATTTTGATCCCAGTTAGGCCTTATTCAACCATCTACCAACATTCCAGAATTCAATCACTTCATTGATATTAAAAATGCAATCTGGTGTCATGCGCATTATTGTCAAATCTGGGTGAGGTGGGCGTTAACTACAACTGACGAAGAAAACCTTTCCTCCTCCAGGACCACGCAACTGCATTTTGCGACATACAGTAGTCAGTAGCTAAGTAATGACTAAGACACTTTGGTGGTAACATTTTGGATAACTCAATAATTAGCAATCGTGTTTTCATCTAATGTCGCTTGCTCGGAAATTGTTCAGTGTTTTTCCAGTTTCGCATTGGACTTCATTGCTAGATGAAATTGGAGTTCAAGTTCAACTGCGATAGTCATAGGGCAAAATCTCGACACAGTTAGCGAGACGATTGGTCGGTAAACGTCTGTTAACGGTTCGAGTTCTTGTTGGAAGTCCGTACGTAGTACACGTCAGTTTTCGGTATTTTGAATGTCATGTGGGACTACTAACCAAGTCTCGTATGTCTCTTGGGTATGAGATGAATACAGAATCTGAGTAAAATCAAAAGAACTTTGAGAAATGAATCATAGCAACCTTGAATTTACCATTTCGAATGTAAGAAATCAGTAGAATTCTTAAATCCTTTTCCATTTTGAAAGTCCCCATAAATTCTTTCTAATCTCTTGATCAGTTGTATTGTTTTCATTTGTTTGAAAAAGAGTATATAAAGTGGGATTACTAATAAAAACTAGGTAGGTTTCTATATGGCGTTAAATCACTGCTTTTTTATTTAAAACCAGCTAATTATCACTACAAAATAGTCCATTTAATGACTTCATATTTCCGTGGGTTACCATGGGGATACTTTCCGCGAATTCTTCTTATGGGTTAACTTTCGATTCATGAGTAACCTATCTGTCATAGTTTACACAACTCTCAGACCTGTTTACCTGTCATTTACTTTCACTTGTCACTAACATTCACGTGGTTACATCTCCCCACCCAGGATTGAATAAACCTATGGTTGATGTGGTAACAGTTTCAACTATCTATTGTTTCTAAAGTTGTTTGGCTGAAGCAGCCAACCTACGCCTGAACGTGATTGCCCGTTCTAGTTACTATGACAATGAAACATCAAGTAGGCGAATCGATAAACGTAAGTGAATTGTATACTATACCACAGACAATGTTCATGTTGCTTCGGTAATCACTAAAAATGATATGGGCATAATAATAGATTGGTCTTCGACTGAGGATGATTTGCAATTCAGCCTAAAAAATAATAATCCATATGAGTAATTTAAAAATACTGTTCTGTTCTGCCCTATGGCTGAGGGTTTACAACATTGGTTCGGAAACTCGTCTGAAAATGTAATAAGATTACTGATTATTTAGATATGATAGAGTATATTTTTTCCCCAGTTTGCAAAAGAATAATCTATGGATTTTTTACATGCACACGTGATACGTAAAGAGAGCAGGTTATTCATGACACTAGGCAGAAACAAACGCGTTTCTGACACACAACCAACATGTATGGTTTCACTGGATGAACAAAATTGTCTGACGTCAACCAGAAAAAAACCCGGTAATATTTTCACCGCGGAAATTCTGGACCAATTTGTCAGATTGGTCATTTTCACGTCTAGTCTCAAAACGCATGACATTCAGTAAAGTCTATCTTGCCGATAAAAATTTCTAATCATGAAAGCAAATTTGGTGGTTTCATTTTATTTTAAATGTTATCTACCGATTCAACTGATGCCCGAGTAAGTTGTCTTTCATCAAAAGAGCCAAACGTTTTTGTTTTGATACCATCCAAATATTCATTTGTAATTTCTGCTGTCTAGGAAAATATGACAACCAAAAACAAGGTGAAAATGACACAGATTAATAGATAGTTGACAAAAACAGACGGAAATAGGTTAGTTAGAAAACAGTCATTTTGCTTTCTACTTGATTGCAAAAAACCCGCAGTAGTTTGTGGTAAAACTCTGCAAATTGTCACAACCAGCTAGTTGCATACCATCCATTTTGAATCGTAAGTAAATCATCGGACATAGTGAGCTTATATTATGTTAAGGACTCTGAAATAAGTTCCCAGCCAAAAAATATGAAGACAAATGTCATAAGAAGTGAATATTTTGACCATTTCGATAATGTGAATAGGACCAAGGGAGTTACGGAGACCTGCAAGGAATAGGTGATGAAAAAAGCTTATCTTAGATCGGCCAAGACTCTGTGCAAAACCTGCGCCAATGGAACACAGTTAGGTTGCAAATAGTTATTTATTTATTTATTTATTTATTTATATTTTGAACCCGAAATGGGAAGTTTCCAAAATGCTTTTTGGATAATTTTATTACTCACCAACTGCTTGAAATCCCAAGTAGACATTCACGTGTATCCTGACGAAATCACTTCAACGAGACGGTTAGTTAGGCGTAAATTGTGATAGACATGTAACTCCACACTTGCATAAAGTCATTTACGAGCGTTGAAAGTAAGTCTCAAATGTGTGAAATGAACACCAGTCGACATGGGTTACACCTCGTCGGGAATTCCGATAGTGAGCCTTTAGGATTTGTTACTAAAATACACATTTCACGTACAGTTTCTATTTGACCGTGTCCAATGCATAGGTTGCTGAATAATACCTCTGGTGGTGGCATTCTTTTCACTTGATTCGAGAATAGAACCATATATTTACAGTGAAAAATGCACCGGATGGTTTTACGATCACTAATATTCTTCTTACAGAACGAAGTTTTCTAGAATTCCAACTGTAACCAGTAAGGTAGTCAGTCTTATCTCCCCATTCAACCTGGTTTTCTTCATGTGGCGCAAACTCCTGGATCGATTGGGTAACATTTGTTTTGCTGGCGAATTGTTTCATTGGATTTGATAACCGCGTAAAGTGTTGTGCAAATGTTTTCCTCGTTTTTGCGAGATTGTCAGATGTGCGGTTGAGTTGATCGTACTGTATGTTGTACAGAATTAATTGTTAGATTCTTGGAACTGAATGCTTAAAATGAAACAGGGCACTGGCTTGGAGTCTAGCGAGGTAGTCCGAATGCAATTGTGCCAATCAGCCTGCAGATCCAGTGCCACTGGAAAGAACACAAATAGAAAACAATGCCAACGAAACAGAAAAAGGAGAACTTTTACAAATTAATGTTTCCCCTACCTCAGGTACTTCGGACCTTTTCTTCTTCTTCTCTAAATCATTCGCTTTCTATGAACGTGCATGATTCCTTTGTGGTCGACTGTAATCTTCAGTTGGTTCATTCAAGAATGCACCGGTAGCCTTTGCACAACCAGGCCCGATCAGGAAGGAAGCAAGATTTTACAGATGCTTTCAGTTTGTTCAGCGACAAAACACAAGTATTTCTAACTTCCCGGAATAGTTTGACATTGGAACTATACAAACAAGATAGGTGCTGTCACAGACAGCAGTGTGATTGTTCACGCTGGTTGCTACGCTAGCTGGGTTTCGCTTAACGTTGGATTATCTTTTGGGCTGTTCATTCCCAACCGAGTCTTGTTTGAGACTCCATCAAAGAGCACCGTTCCGCATACGTGTTCGAGCCCTCTAAACTAGGCAGATATAAATTACGTTAAAATGACTGACAGAACCACTTTTCTGGATTTTCAAACTGCAAAACCATACGCAGTCAACTGTCTGAACCTATTCGCAAACTGCGCTAAAAGTGGAGTCGCTTGGGGTGCGGAAATACTAGACGAATAGGTTAAGTTAAAAGACTTTTCAAGAATATGTGACACTTACGGACCCTCTAACCGGATCCCAGAGAGTAAATGCATTAAAGCACAATCTGTAATAGTTCGCCTCAACAATACAAAGCCAGTTATGTTTACTTCAAGAACTGGTCAAAATTCGGCCTTCTGCAATCGTTATCTTTCAATGATTACGCGATTCTGGTGAGAACAGTGTGCATGAAACCACTGCGTTAATTGTCGACTGTTTGGTTTAGGCGATCCCTATGACTTAACGACTCGATTTACTGACTCCCAAGTGTTGACTGCTTTTGTGTAGTTACTTCCGAGTGCTGCTAAACTCAAGAAAAATGGATACGACAATCATGTTGTGATGTATGAAAACACGGTAGTTATTGGTAATTTCGATCGAGGAATCTGAATCAGATTAACAGTCGATAACGTGTGGTCTCCGATCTATCCTACCAGATTCGACGTTCTTGAAAACCGCGGTAAACTAATCAGAAACCATGGTTTGTTCCTCGTTCTGCGATTATCCCTGGGCTATTTTCAGGACTGCCGGTGTGGGAACGATCCTCGAAGAAAAAAATTGTATTGACTAGCAGAACCAAACAAAATATCGACAAATCAGTGACGCTGACCAAGGATGAGTGATAGCATTTTCAAGTGTCTCCGAGAACAAACCGATGGGATGCAAAAATACAATATTTGTTTGTTCCTAGCGAATTCGGGTTGCAATACAAGGTTGTTATTAATTCATGCATGACCATTTTTATTCGTATCGCACAACACTATTCCATGTAGGAGGAAAATCTTGCAATAACCATAATTTTCTTCCTTTTAGGGTTTAATGCATAGAACCCTGGAAATCATGAATCGGGTAGGCTCCATTTGGAAAATTCACAAAGTGCTCTGGAAACGTTTCTGTTAGTATTTCTCACAAACCGTACAGGTATATAAAAAAAGATCATGCCAACGAGTTTACGAAAGGAACCCAATTCAGAATAATGTCTACGATAGTATTTACGTTAACAGAATTGTGGATTTGGAATCAGGCATCCCTTCACAATCTTTCAGGTCACAATTTGGCTGGAGAAATTAAACGAATTGGGCTAAATTTTTCCCGTTCTACCTACAAACGTGACTCTGTTGATCGCTGCCAAGAAAAATGTGTCAGATTAATCGATGTTGAAATTTAGTGCATTTCTGCTTCCATTTTACTCACTGGTAAAACGAATAAATATGACTGTTCCACGTATAATTGGATAGTATATATCCAGTGCACGGCCAAACTAGATCTGGTTGTTCAATGATTGATTCTGGCTGATATGGTTAATGGACTTTGGATCACGTTGATTTTTCTGTTTCTGTCCCCTTCAAGTGGGTCACGCAAACCCTCCAAAGATCGTTAACCTAGGGCTTGCAGCACTTGGTATCCAAATTAGAAAGCCTCGCTCCATGCTGCGCGTGTGCTTACGGACCGACTGAAAACTTCACGTAAGTAAGAAGACACAAGTTGGCGAACAAGCTCATTTTCAGTGATTCCTACTTATGCCATTACATCACTGTATATGTGAAATTTTTTCCTTAGGAAGGTTTGGACTAGTCATGTAAAAATACAGATCGGGAAAGGATTTGTGTTATTACATGCATAAAATGAACACGCAAGAACGTGTTGTGTTAATTATTATGTTGCCTAGGGTTTGCTTTTGGACGGAGGGTGGGCCAGGGGAGTTGAATCGCAACTAATCCATTCCCTTCTAGGGAAAATTTTTCCAAATATACAGCAATGTAGTGGCATGAATACGAATCACTAAAAATAAGCTTGTTTGCCAAGCGGTGAACTTGCCCAGACAGACATCAGTAGGACACAGGCGATCAGGACTAATTTTCTAGGGGTCGCATGAATATGACCGTCCAGATAAGAAGAGATCGTTCTAGTAGGAGTAAAGAAGCTGTTTATTTGAGTACATGAATGACAAGAAGCAAAAAAATGTTACATCACGTTCACTTCCTTTTGGGAGTTTCATCAAAGTACAAGTAAACAGGTCGGCAGAATAAATGGAAACCATTACACATTAAGTCAAATTCATCAGGCCAATTCAGTGAAATGATCGACCCTCATGGATGGTTGAGGAATGGGACGGTGTAAAGCCAACGGGGATTAAACTTGTTTAGTCGGGACCCTAGTAACAACTGTGCCAACTCTAACCGATTACAAATACTGGCTTTTTTAAGCCATTTGGAGATGTACGTACTGGTTCTTAATCATTCCTCATTCACCCACTAAATTACCGCTTGAAACGCATGCTTTTCTTTAATGTATTTACTAGTTCAGGAACTGACGGAGGACGGAGCGGGAGGGAAGCTGCGAAGTGCGGAATTTTGTTTTGCAACGTTCTAAAATTCCAATGGACAGTCTTCATAGCGTTCACCACAACAAAATCTTTATCAAAGTAAAGTGCAGAAAACAAGTAGCCGATGACGTTTTAAGTGGATCCGTTTACCCCAAGTTCAGTTCAGCTAGTACGCAACTAATCATCCGAAGCACTATCGGTCGGTCACAGTGGGCCTGATTTGGCCAAATTTATGTAGTTTTTCACTCCTATAAGCGTTCTACACTGTTAAGAAGAAAAGAATGCCTTATGAAGACATTACGTGACTCTGGTCTGAGTAAGTCTGATATGATCATTAGCAGGTTTTCCTTGGGCTTCACTTGGCTTGAACGGTAAACAGCAGAAGTAAAGGATCTATAAGATTGTGTCTGGTAATTTTCCACTTGGAAAATAAATCTGTCACTAATGCTTTCATCGCCGGTCATGGTGCATCCTTGATGGGACTCTCCATGACGTACTCCCTTATAAAGGTAATGGTCAAACGTTGTGAAGTCATGGGAATATATCTGAGGTCGCAGTTTGTCATGAGCACAGCAGAATTTTTCTTGTAAGGATTTTCAACGATGACACGATTGTAAAATAAAACCCCTTCGGTTGAAGACACAGCGTTGAAATTCTGCTCAATGGACATGAAGCTTTTCAGACACTTGGAAAAACCTGTCCACCGGTCCACTTGTTCCCTACCATAAGCCTATCCAACTTGGAACATTGTTACCATTTCTTCGCTTGACCCGGTTCGTTCTGTCTCCGGATGCTCGTTTGGAAGTGACTGATTGAAAGCGGTCAAACTTCATCCATGAGAATCCCCTCAAGGAGTTGTTTTCACGACAGACTATTCGAACATTTGCGAGTGTGCATGGATTGAATACATTCAGTAAAAGTTTGCATATTTGTTTCTGTTCGTGCACGTGATGTTCTTGGTCCGCTATGTGTAGCGAAAACCACAACTGGATAAACCAAATCTGGTCAGTTGAGCAAACGTGTATAGCACAGGTGAGGAAGCGGATATTACCTATCCGTTTGAAAGACTTAAGTTTGTCGTGGTCTCCTTCCTCATTAAATGTATACCCGTAGGATAGGTGTAAAAAACCGAAGAATTCACTCCGTTACGTTTATTCATTATGAGCTACACAACTTCAATTTAACGTGATGAAGTACCGTTGATAACTGTTACAAGAATCCAGATTTAGACTTATCACTATCTCTAATCCGCAAGGCGTCGGGCACCGCGGTGAAGTTTGGTTACCGCTTGCAACTACAGTTAGCCAATCAGAACTGCAGCGAACATTTCACGATGGCGATTGGCCCAACTGTATTCCGCCAATACGATTGCTGTCTTGTTAGTAAGAATACGAATCCCCGATAATTAAATTCTAACAAGATTTCCATCTGCTGGATTTGGCTCCTGTTTTCATTTGTATAATTTGCAGTTAGTTACGTTTCAATAGATGTTGGTTATTCTGGCCCTTGGTTTATTACGATCGATCACAGCTCGTACCATTATGACGAGTAATCGACACTACACAACACCAACATTTGATAAACGACTTTTGATTATGAAGGCAACAATCCAGTTAGCCTTTAATTTGCTGTTCAGCGCAGAATGTTAAAAGTAATGAAACAATAAGACAATTGTTCCGGCAGTTGAACTGGAAATTTTGCCCCGATAACATCTTTTCACCACCAAGCAGCTCCAACCCAGACGTATTAACAAACGATGTGGCGGGGAAAACGATATTTCTGCGTTTCAGTGAAACAGGAGCAATAGTGAAAATACGGTGTCAATATTACCCTGGTAATCAAACTTGGAAAGTTTGGAATTTCCCGTTTTCCTTCAAAGTATTCCCATAGATATTGGGTTTAGGCTTAGGAATCTAAGTCACTGTAAAACAGAGTTAACCTCTCTAGCGTGCTTTTGAGGAGCACCACTCCAAGAGGCATTTGATTCTGGTTTGTAAGATCAGTGGTGCTTACGAGCAACCTGGGTTCGCTTTTTCCTGTATTCGTTGGTCATCCACTCCGTGGAAAAGTTCAGTTTCGTTCATTTTGCATAATCAATAGTCCAACTTTATCGTTATGTGGTTTTGTCTGCTACCTTGCGTCACCGAACAATGGTGAAAGAAAAAAATCAAACAATCCTGAGGCGAAAAGATGCTGAATAGCTGGAATTAGTTCAAGCGTAAGAGCTCAACTGACGGCGGCATTTTGTTATACATGTTTAAAGTTTCCAAACTTCTTCTTAGGAGATCTCGTAAACTCTAACACCATCAGCTAGGTCGAACTGTTCCAGGACAGTCCGTTGCTTAACGTTTCATGCCTTTTGCCACATCATGGACTAACGACTATGACCCCTCTTCTGGCCATTCTGCATCAGAGAATATCGTACACCCAGGGGGTCCATCTGCGGCAGGCGTAACAATTCCCGTCTACACTAATTTTCAAGTCTAGGGGCCTTTCGATTGGACGGATTCTACAGCCCATTACCTTAAACCCGGTCTCAACACTGCCAATACAATCCACAAGCCACATCTTGCCTATACTGAGAAGACGTCACTGGGCAAGCAGACTGCCCCCGGACACCTTTTAATCACAACGACAGTGTTCCCGTTCCGCACAGCAGGAATTTTAGTGTAATCTAGACATCCGACCGGCAATCCAATATCGGGCAGACATCGGACATTGGTTAAGATCAAGGATCCGCCCTGGCCCGTACTCTTACAAAGATCTCACAAAATGTTCACATAAACATTCCCTATTCCAGCAAACGTATGCACGCATTTCAATTTTTCACATTCTTTTGGCTTATGAGATGCTCTTTTTCTGTAAAGTGATACTTTCTGAACTTTGATGGTGTCCCTACTGTGAAAAAATTTACGTCATCTTCCATCCAAAAGTACATAGATGAACGGGACACACGTTGCATACCGGTGTTTGCATCAACGTAGCACACACATTGCTCCAATTCCACCTCGAAAACCTGGTATTCACCCCTTCCCATCTACTATTCGACAATGTGAAAAATCCTTGTACTCAGATGACGTACTCAGTGTACAACGACGGAAGTCCGGTTTCGAAAAAAATATATCAAAGTACGTCTGGTGTTGATTAATCTCTAAGTAGCTAATTTCACCATAGCTGGAAAATTATGCTGTTCCAATGTGTTCCATAACATGTTCCATAACAGCCATATATGAAGGACATTAATTTGGGAGCAAACTTTTGAAATTTTGGTCCTCAAAAGTGACACGCGATTGACCTCAAAAGCCAATCTGTTTCCCGGGGGAATGAGTAGTAGGTATTCCTTTACGTCTAAAACAGGCACCTGGTTTGCTATTCGTCCAGTTGTGTTCTTCGTTTTTCGATCGGACTGCAATTGTCACTTCGATCGCGTACCCAGTTATTTGACTATACTCCTCTGTTCAATGTGAACGTTTTTTCTCTTTCTAATGAACGGATTTCATTGTTTACTTGCTGCAGGCTACTCAAACTATTTCGGGATAATCCTGTGATCGGTGGTCTCAGCATGACGTCATTGGACCCGATGCTGCAATACGGGGTTGACGTGGAGCATAAACCGAGTGACTCTTGATGGGAATGCCCAAGTCCGTTTTGGATTGATTCGGTAACTCCTGTGATAGGCTATACCAGTTTCAAAATTTGTTAGACTTTCTGTCAAATGCACCTCTAACGCAATAATGGAAATTATTCCTTTGGGACACTGACTGGAATTTATCATGTTTGGTGTTCGTTATCTAATTGTCTAATTGTGTGCATTTTACTAACTCGTGATTGGGAACATTGTTCCTGGCCAGATGACTTATTTGGACACAATTCACCCAAACAATTCTTCTTCTTCTTATGGGTGTGGCATTTGTTTCGTTGACTCAAATCTATGTCAGTTGCACGGACTGGGCGAGTTGAAATCGATTTGCTGGCGTAGGGTCAACGATAAAGAGGCAAAAATTTGTTGCCATTTATAGCCGTATTTGACCACTTCGTTCGAAGTCCAGGGTTGAAATATTCTGTATCTACCAGATCAGTTCCAATCTACCTGTTTACAGCAATGTAACTTCGGTGTTATTGATGTTATTTTCGGCCCGTGAATAGGCCTTATATTGCACTAAGCCATGAAGTTTATCAAATTGCGGACCATTTTAGAAAAACGTAATTCCAAGACCGTCGAAAAATTGGATACTTGGGAAATAAGTAATATGCGAAGTCCTTCAGTGTTCTTTTCCAAAATGATCTTCCATCTTTGTTCAAGTGTTTTGTTAACAAATTAGACGAATTTCGTGCTTTACCCATGACCGATCCTCACAGTGCAAACTTGAACTGCCCCGGATGCGAATGTGCGCGTCCGGAAGTCATTTTGTTCGCACATTGAGCTGCTCCCTGTACGTGTGCTTCCGCTCTAAGGAATCACATTAAGTGTTTGATCCGTGTGTCAACTGTCATGCCCAGTGAATGTTAATGTATATATCCACACAAACATGCAAACCACTTCATCGCACCCCTTGCTGTTTGTCTGCCCAATAGAGGTCAGTTAGTGAATGAAGGCACAATGCCTTAGGAATAGAAGATAACATACTGTTCGAACTTCCTTCACAATATTCTAATATTTTGAATTGCAACCGGCAGTACACGATAACGAACCAGACCACCCTCGGTAGCTCTACTTCCTAAGGTCGATTTAGCTCGTAGGCATGAACGAGAATAAATGTTGTAAAAATAAAAGTTACAAACAAAATATCCAGCGTTTTTAAAAATCCAATTTATGTAGGTTGGTAAACTTTGAAAATGGAGTAGTTGTTACACTTTTTGTTCACAACTGAAGACTGTGACGAACACTATACACATGGGGCCAATTAGCTACTCCTCATCACATGAAATGCCATGTCCACGAAAGATAATGTTCGGCTAAGTCTGCCGCATTTTTAGAGAAACGGTCTGTGATTCGATCAGTCCTAAGCTGGTGCATAGTTTGATGGTTAATCCAATTCATTCCGGCTTCTACAACCAGTAGCTTTGCACAAGGATGGTCCGAGTTTCGTGTGCCACCTTACATTGCAATCGATTCCAAAAAGAGAACAAGTGAGCGGCAAACAGTCAAATACCGAGTGCTAATTAGTTAGTCGGGGAAGAATGTTTTTGAATGCAAGAACACCAGTGATTGCCGCAGTGAACCAAATCACTCATTATCTCCAACCATTGCTTCGTAGACTCTGACGTGGCAATCCAACGACACCGAGAAAAGCCAAAACACCGGTTTAGATTTTCATAATCCCCCCCCAGGTCACTGAATAGCCACGTCGATCTATTTTCTAATCATTACCTGTACCGGGCAATAACGTAAAACGAGGCAGTTATTATTTGAACGTGCAGGAGCATATCCTAATCACTTTAATCTATTCTGATTCAGCATCTCTCTTAAGAAGTGAGCGCTAGGGTCCAGCATATTACATGCCTAACCTGTGAGTTACTCACAAAATTCTCCCGACATAATATACTGGCGGTGGCCAAGCGAATGAGGTCGTGATGTTTGGCTGCAAAGGTCGCGGGTTCGAATCCTCCCACCACCGCTCAATTTCCTCACTTGGCAGCCCTCTGTTGGCCGCGGTCTCCTTCCTGAAAAATGATGTACACTTCTTATTTCATTATTAAAGTAAGTAAATGATAAAAAGGTGCAAAAAAGCGACGTCCATAATTCTGAAAGTCTTCACATATCTGTACGAGCCGTGTGTAGCAGTATCGATTTCAATGTGATTTTTAAACCCAAACTTTGACCGATAACCGGATTTTACGTCAATGCCCAAGAATACTTTTAATTAGTGGATGCCAATCCAGTTTTCTGTATACGCGAAGGCGTCAAATCCGATTAACGACGACCAAATGAGATGAAAATACCCGAGTTGCTGAACTTATTTATCTCATCCATTTAGTCCCGTACAAAATCAAGTTCTGGCTTCGAGTCACTTCAGTCCGATAATAGCATTTTACACTGTGAAGGTCCAGGCAGCACGAGAACGCTGTACTCTTACATGATATGATGGCCTGCTTCTTTCCACGACCCATCGAGCTATTTGGAATGGCTTATCTTAAATCGAAGATTTAATCGTGTCTGGAAGGCTTGATAAAACTCTGCTGGTCCACTCCGTCGAGGGTTATTGGACTTGGCAACTCAAGCGGAAAAAATAATTGGACGAATAACTGACCCAAGTAGATGGGCCTCCAATCAATCAACCCCTGATGCACTGCGAATAGGTTCTTGTTGGAACTAAAGGCATTGGGTGAGAATCATAAAAGTTCGCTTATCCCAGAGGCAGGGCTATCTAGCTGTGCTCATCCATCACTCCCATTAGGAAGTGCATACGCTGTTACCAAATGCTATTGACTTATGGCCTGCCATCCATTCAAATACTATTCGCACCCCTAGTGCTATTTCGTGCTATTACGAAGAACCGGACGAGGGCTCTTCGTAAAAACAAGCAGATTTGGAAGCCAACTAGAAGTTCTGCAGGTTTTGAAAGTTACAGGCTATCGTTCAGCTCTCACCTGACTGACATTCTATTGCCATAACAGTTTAAAATAAAGTTTGCCCTATGATTCATGAACAGCTAATTCAGATACATTCTTATTTATCATACATTCCAAAGTACATGGCATAATACTGGTATACCGATTTGGAAGAACGTGGGCCAGTCACGTACGCAGCTGAGATGAGTTGTTTTAATTTACGCGTTATATTCACTCTATTAACGTGTTGACTAATGTGGAACTTATTGGACTCATTTAGCATAGCAACCACAAATGAGCTAGCCACGTTCGCAATGGGACTTAGACAACAGATACCTTGAGGTGTGGTTGCGGATTTCATGAGTTCGAATATCACACAGTTGGGTTTTTGTAGATTTATTAGCTTGTACTCAGCCGCGATTTCTGTTCGGTTTGAAACCCCGGTTTGGAAGACTTAAAATTACCTCCAAAACAGAATAATAGTCCATTGGATTTTCATTCACATACTATATCTTTACTTCGAAAGTTCGTTTCGGGAACACTCCTCTAAATTCTGATCCCGACAGTGAAATCTCGACATGACAAGCAAATCTTTCGTGCTAACGAAAAATTATAAAATACCAGTTTTAACTGAGCATTTTTGCTTGGCTGGTAGTTGTGTGAACTCGGAAAAAAATGTTTCCAGTCACAAATGAACCAAAATTTGTTGACACATGATGAGATCAATGGATACAATTATACTGTCATACAGTCGTTCGTGCCATAGCTTTCCTCTGGTCAAATAAACGGAGATAACAATGCAAGCTCGGACTTTACACGATGGTCAACTGGACGATCCATCCGGTCTGCCACGAATGTATACCACTAGCTTTCATCGGCTGGCTACTATCGTTTCATTCGGCCGGAATGTCTGTCTTAGAAAATGATTCGAGTCTTTACCAACTTTCCAACCAAGCATTAGACGATCCTAATGTCTAAATGGACCGAATAAAATTAATAATGAAAGTTAAGCACCAGAATATTGCATAATTTGTCTGAAGAAATAGCGATCAGATAAAAAGAACAGCTTGTGACAATATGAATACGTTCGAAAAAAGTTGTCTTTCCATGTTTCCCGATAATTTGGTAACGTTGATTCACAATAACCATTGTTAAGTAATTTGATGAAATAGAATTGAACAATGCTCAAATTTCTTTTTTAAGCAAAACGAATGGAGGCAACAACCAACTGTCGTAAATTAATGGAAGGCATCAAAATTTGACAGGCTTCCGAGTGGTCAGGATAAAAAATTAACGTCTGCCCTGCAGCAACGGTGACCACCCTAGTGAATGTTTTTAGCTACGAGGAAGGCCCAACTATTCGACGTGGTAACGAGTATTTGAAAACGTAATGTTCTGAGCACTGCTGTGAACAAGTGATTGGGAAAAATTTTCAAAACTGATCGACCATTTGGATTTTTGTCTTTCAAAGTGTACTGTACTCTACATAAACAAAAGTTACTTTTGCAACCAAATCCCTTATTTTACCAGTAATCACGAAATCGTATGATATCGTCCGGTTTTCTTTCGCTGAACTAGTTTGGACGAATTACGTGGAAGACAAAATGCTCATTCCCAAGTAGTAGTAATCGCACCAAAGCGAGTATTTGCTCCAAGTATGTACTCGTAATCGATCCATCTGTCGGGAAGTTAAAGAGCTTTTCATCTCCACAAGTACTTTCTGTCAGTCTCTCTCTTTCTTCCAATCCGAGGAAAGAAAACTTTTGTAAAAGTACCTCAGAGTCCATGTACATGTTACAAGAAGTGAACTAGCTGGTCTGAGGTGGAACAGAATGGGCGACAAAATGAAAACTAACTACAAACGTACGCCTTGTATCAAGGACAATCCATTTGATGTATAGGTATATATATATATATATATTATAAGCACACTCAAGGCAAACTGTTTACTGTACTTAGAACTGTTATTTCGGTCTCTGAATGCAATCAGGCAGACGCGAACATTCACGGGCACATACAACAAATCTGATAGGTCTTTAAATCAAGCCAATTAGTCGGTCGTTGGACACAGCCTAGCATATTGTGTGTCGTTTGGCCAAAACCATTGAAATACGATAGACCCACGCTATCTGAGTGCTAGGAGTCTTTTTTAGCTCAGTTCAGACACACTTTTGTTCCGGCTAACAAGAGCATCGTCCGATACACATCCTTTGTATGATGTTATGTCCAACAAACAACGGATGACTGCATTCGCAAGGTAACTTATGATACGATATCAGTGTAGTTACCAGTTGCTCATAAATGTTCATAAGGTGTGCATAAAATATTGTACATATCACCTATACAGCATTGTAGATTCACGATTATTCTAAATATCTGTGCAATGAGTGAGTATGATATTTGTCTAACCTACCAATGTACTGACAGACAAGATTTTGAAATGAAGATTATTACCAGGTATCGGCAAATAAATTGCCATTTTCAGGCAGCCAATTTGGATTTGGAATTGTGTGTTGATCGTTCTCGTATACCGAAAATATTCAGCTTAGTGAAACATATTGGGAATTGGTCACAACATATTTATACGTGTTCGAAGTTGTCAGAAGTTTTGCGGAAGACGTTCGATGTCTAGATCACCAACAATGGATGTGCAAACCTGGAAATAATTGCACATGAACAGATTATTAGTCCTACAATTAGAGCCAGATAGAAATAATTAAGTGCACACAATTTGGAACGCCGTGTCTTCCGAGAGATTGCCATTCCCTTAGGTCCCATGGAGTTTCCAAACCTAAACAGCAGCAACAGCCCGAGGCAGAAGGTGTAGCAGGATGGAACTTATCGTCAGACAGCGTAAAGCAAGGTCGCTACTGTGAGGGGGTGGGTCCGGAAATTAAATGAATAATCGCAGGGGATCAACAAGTCATACCAAGCTCGTAGACTGAGGACCATTTCATGGTTATTCTGGTCAAACGGATCACGGAAGAAGACGGGGCCATACAAAACTCTCAAAGTGGACAAACAAGGGTCTAGCCAAATGCCATATTACAATTAAGAACTGCGAAAATGCTGTAAAGTTATTTCCTTCCAGTTAAGAACCATCAGCATTATGTATCCATCGCGCCCGAACAAAGACGCCAACCCGGGACAAGCAAACTGGAGTCAAACGTAACTGGCAATAAATTGTTTGCCATTACGCTGATTGGTCTGTTGAATTTCAACAACACCTAAATCCCACTGTTTTGGCAACGCCACTGGTAGTTTACCACAGATGACCTCTTAAATTTAACAGTAACATTTGTCCAGTGATGCAGGAACGCAGCTAGAATGCGGAAGCGGTTGACCCCTTAAATTACAGAAGGAAACAATTACCACCAGGAAGCGATGTCTGATATAAAAACGCAATGATGATAATGTCCTATTAAACCGGTCGAAATTAGGGTTCCGAACTGCGGATCTGTGACAACGAACTGCCAATACATTTGACCAGGGTGGACGAAGCAACTGCTAAAAACACCTCTGCGATTCTTGAAAAATACTTGAGTAATTAGACTGCACAACGAACTATTTTCCTTAAACTTGATGTATACAATTCATACCCGGGTATTCGAATGCATTTTTGAGAATATTTTCCTAATTTGTATTTTCAAGTTTCGGAAAGGAACAACAATCAGCAGTTTTTTTGCAGGAAGTTTCCTCCATGATACCAATTCAAATAAAGCGAACTAATCAAGCGGATGTTTCATGAGCACAGAGTGAGAAAGGAAATTGTCGTGACAGGTAACTGTAAAATCCGTTTTCCGTGTCCTCAGCTCCACCGCGTGGAATGGAAAGGTACATAGATACGGTTGTTTGACTTCATTGTTTGTCTATGCGGGTTTGTTAAGCGTTGTCAAAACACCGATAAATAATGCATTCTGTTACCAAATCCTCGACGACAGCTATGTTCGAGCACTGGCGCGACACAGGATCAACAAGATTTTATTTGGATGACTTGATAGCTGCCAAAACACGAAACTACGGTAGACTGCTCATGGTAAAGTGCAAACTAACTGTCGGATACATTTCAACAACGTTGTGCATGTACATTCTAATAAGTCATTTTGACTCCGAAGAATGCGTTCCCCTCGTTCAGCAAATCCAACCCAATGACACACCGCAAGGTCTACAGAACGAAAAATAGATAAACTTCTAGGTCACTACATTTGAGTACACTGTTTTAAGATGGCATTTACTACGGTCGCCAACTCTGGTGCCATCAGTCGGTCAACTCGACTCTAGTTTAATCCCAACCCGCCTGATCAAACGGAGACGACCAATCGGCCTCCGGCCCCTCATTAACACAGTAGTTTCTTTCATTTGTCGCACTCAAATGGTTACCATAGGTTCACGCAAGATGGAGCTTATTAGCGGATTTCCCTATGTCGTCTATTCTTTGGTCTCAGCGAAGGCCACCTCCAGACCGCTCTGAGCGCGTGGTGAATCAGGACACTTTCATTCTGTCCGCAAACTAGAATGCCCGGTTGAATTCATACTTGTCCTCGGGCTTGCTGTCTGTCCAATTCCAATGCTGTGTTTGCTGTTCAACTGTCGTCAAAGGAGTTTGGCGATCGGTCTTATTCTTCTGAAAGTGGTCACCTTTCGCCGCTGTATGACTCTTCATACCGAGGCACGATAATCTGGCCCTTTTGGTATCCGCAATTTGCCTTTCTTTACGCAAACTGTTTTTGGACAGGAAAGGATTTTCTTCTCAGTGGTATGTTTCGCGTATGGATGGATGAACAAAATTTCCCCGGAAGCACACGACCGGTTTCGCGGTAGTTGTCGCTCTTCAGATATCCGTACCCGGCATTCCTATATGCATGTACTAAACATACTACTTGAAAAAAACCAATACTTTTGGCGCTTATGTCCCCTTTCTCAAGGTTAGCTAGCCTTGTCTGGCCGACGAAAATCCTCCCACGAATCACCATGTGATTGTTAAAAGGACTTATCGTACATTCACCCGTTTAACAATTCAAATGAGATTCAAACGAGGAGACGGTTTTGTAAAATTCTCCTCCTGACATTCTCTTCAAAAAGAATAGATCCAATTGCATGCAGTCTTTTGATCTCGTTCGTTTAGTGTGGCAGTCGGAAAGCGTTATTAAGTAAACTAAAAACTCAAATATGAATGAGTGCCACCGATACAAAAAATTACAGACTCCGCGAGAATCAAGCAATCGCCAGATGGTTGCCATTTTTGACTTTCCCAACGAGAAAATTATTCCCGATTAGATTCTCTAAGTGTTATATATTTTGTGTTCCATTTCACCCTTTATGGTATTTGTGCAGCAAAACTGATAAAAAGATGTCGTTATTATTTCCCGAGTTTTTCAATCAGCAGGAAGCGTTAGCTTCTCATTGCTTCTTTCTGATCAGAGAACCGAGATTGTACGTAAGCGTCGGTTGGCATTTTAAAAGAACAAAATGCCCTGATCACACAGGGGCTGTTGTATTAAACATATCGATCATATGGAAAGAATGCATGTAGCCTGATGTGACTAACCCGAGCGGATATGCACAAGAACGGATCGTGTGTTGGGCAACAGTTAGAATGTAGCTGGAATTTCATATTATGTACACGGTCAGTAGGAGATGGCACACTATTGATCACTTAGTGGCACGCACACACAAAAGCGAATAACCAAAGGACTGGAATAAAAATCATGGTTCTAATTATAAGTGATTTTTTGCAAGTGTGGAAGCAGAACACACGATGAGTCCTATCGACAGCTCGGTTGAATTGTGGGATGTGTGGACCCCATCGAGAAGCACCGTTCCATGATGAGCATATTTCACAATGACTTGACAACGGATACGTTTACGTGGATCAGGTAAAAATATTATGATTGTGGATGTATTGACCACTAGAGCGGTAATCCCCTTCGGATTTGGAATATTGAGTCAGAAAAGCCACGCGGAAAAAGAAAACAAACAACCAGAAGTAAACGGACTGAGTTACCCTGGTCTTTCGCAAGTGTGTTTCCCGGATCAATTTTATTTCCGATCCACTGAATCCGAAACGGATGATATCAATCACGCATGTACACTTGACAACCAATGAGTTCGACTGGACTATCAGTTGGTCTGGTTCACCGAGACACTGACAGATGATGGAAACGGCCAACAACCGTTATAATATTACTAAGTGTGTAATGTTTTTTCATTCATTTGGTATCTGATGGCGGCAGAATCTTTGCAGATTCGAGCAGTCTCTTATCAGTGGCAACGGAAGGAACCGAACACCAAGTTCACAAAAGATGCGCATAATAGGGTTCAATAATTTTGATTCATCTGCTTGTGCCGTCTGGTCACGTGATCCGTCAGGAGGGCCTAAAATAAGGCGTCATAATATAGGCCTTACTGATCGAGGCTTGTTATTTCCGATCACAACATACCTCCCTTGATTAGGTTTCGCCAACCGCAAAAGGCAACCCGAAAGCGACAACCACGGTGAACACAATAGTAGGAGTGTCAGCAGCAGCGGCAGTAGTAGTATTAGTAGTAGCAATATTATTATTAATAGCAGTAATATGCTTGCTAATCAAGATATCAGGAGGAAAACAAAGAAACAAAAAGTCCATCTGTCACTATGAACCGACAAAAAATACGGTCGATTATAAGAAATTATTCTGCCAAAAACGAGGTTTTTGAACTGGTGACATGAATACATCTCGCTTGTTGCTCTTCGCCTAGTGGTCCACTTTTAGCTATCGTAAATTTTTCATGCCCCGCTTCAGATTATGTCATCATTTCATGAAAATGACGGTGGCAATCTTCCCAAACGAACTAACTGGAGACGTTTGCCACACTTCGAAATTAGCGTCGTCTAAATGAAACACAACAATAGCGAAAACAAAAAGCTACACACCAGTGATACACGACCATCAATTTATCACTAAACAGTTGAATGTTTTATACAAGCACGCTTCTTTTGACAATAATCTGTCAGATAGTTGGTCAGATGGCGCCATTTAAGACACTTTTGTTTCATTCTACTTTGCCGAAAGCAGTTGAAGTCTTTCAGACACCATAAAAGTTGTTTTTCCTTAAAGTAGGGAAAGTTAACCGAATATTTGAATGTATGGGTTTAGAATACTTCGGTGTTCCAATAAATACTGCCAGTATTCCGATCAAAACGCTCTATCTCGTGTGACGTCTTTTCTAGTACTGAAGCTTTTAGTTTTAAAAATATCACTCAAAACAGTCGTGAATAATTCTGACGACGTATATGTCAAATAGGTTCTACACTGTTCATTTTTCGAAATTTAACTGTGGAATCCAATGATTTAGTAAAAGAAACCAGAAAAAATGTACAAAATCACTACAGTGATGGTGAAACCTCCCCTACAGAGGAATTAGACTGGAACTCTGCCAGTGACGCGGAGGTTGCTCTCCTAGACTACAAGATAAGCCCATTCGTTGGATTTTTTCGCCCTATTGGAAGGAGATCCATGAGGTCAAATTGCTGGTTTAGAATAAATCAATTTCTATGCCGTCCGTGCTGGTACGATGCATATTCCACACCATTCAATCATTTTCTCATATACATATATATCGCAAGTAGTATCTTCATGAGTGAAGAAAACGTGGCTGGGAGTACACGACCGTTTTTGCGGGTATGCGCACCCGGTGCTCTCTTGTCCAAACATCTACGTACTTGTACACTCCGAATTGGTATGTCTCACCAGAATCGAATTTGCAGCGTCAGTAGTGTGCATGGTAGCTCTTCGACGAAAAGCCCATAGAAGAATTATAACAGTGATTCGTTGGAATTTCCTTGTCAGTTGCGCTAAGCCAACCTTAGGAACGAGAGCAGAATGCTAGAGAACATACATATGTATGTATAGAAATTGTAAGTAACATATGCATGTTTTTTTAACTTAATCGTTCACTTCATGTGTGCTTGAATAAAACAGAGTGACTCTATGTAATAACTAGGCATAGAAATGACCCGCCATCATTTATCATAATAAACTTAAAGCTGTTCCATTCATAGTAGTTTACTGCAAGTTGCCATGGCTTATGCACTCATCCAGCGATTCCTGCCTTAATTGATTGATTAGGAGAGCACATGATTGTTCGGGAAAATTTTCTAAAAGACCAAAAACACAAGTGTGGAATCAAACGTCTACTTATAACAAGCATTTCATCAGCGAGAGTATGGGCGAATGCGAAATATGAACCAACTTCATATCTCTTGCATACGGCTTTCGAAGCAGGGCCGTTCAGCTTATCACGAGGCAAACGTTTGATGTTGGCCAGCGTGATTGCAAAAGGCTGCACCTTTCTGGACAATTGCCATTGTTTCGCAGTTATCATTTCTGGAAAAACCGAGACCGCTCAGGTTTAATATAGTACAATTTAAAAGCTTGTTTCCGGAATAGTATGTTCATAGCAAATAAATCTACGTCCATTGGGTTCACATTTATTGAGCGAATGCAACTCGACTGCCCAGGTATGATTCAAACCTAGAGCGCGTGGAACCCTTGAAACTCCTAAAGGGTGGAACAAGGTTGAAGCAACTGAATAGTGCTTCGATAGTTTCTTAATTGTGAGTTAAGCGTTGGTATCGCATGGTGAGTGATTTCATGAACATAGTATAAATGTCCTAAAAGTCAAGTGAAATTTACGAAAGCACAATGTCAACAATGAAAAAAATCTGGGCTGCAATTCGGGCCACCAGTAAGTGCTTACTAGTTGTTTTATCGATTCATTAATAGCACGAAGATGCAGATTTAGAAACGCAATGACTGAAAAAACAAAATTGAGTGTGCATACAGCCATTAGCGGGTAGTTTAATCGTCTCGAACAAGTATTCATTTGTTTATTCTACGTTTACAGGGACGAATTCACGGTAAATTGAAAACTACATGCCCCCCCCAGGTCGCTTTGAGTTTGTGCAAGATATTCACCGCAATTTGCGTGAATAGAACATAGATCTTTCTAAAACCATATATTTGATTACCCACCCGATCACTTTGCCACTAAGTGCGATAAAACACAGAAATTGTTTTTTCGAATATCCTAATAACATTTGTAACTGCAAAAGTTAGTAATTTCCCACCACTTTCAGCAGGAAATGAAGAAATCACGAATAAAGTTCAACTATTTCGACCTCCTACCCAGTCTGCAGAAAGTTGAAAATTTGTCTCAGTCCATGACGTGTAAAAAACAGTGAAATCCGGAGATGGAAAACTTCTTCTCCCCTTTGAGTTCAGTTCCAAAACTCTACAGACAATTTTAAATTGCAAGTCTAAAATACATTTCTCCATCTTTTATTTGGATAATCTCCAAATGGTTATCCATGCATTGGAACCAACAAATATCCCGTACACAAAATGAAGAAGAACATGGATGAAGCTGTCATGAATTCCGTTTTAAGATAAGTTTATGTCTAGCGTGAAAAATTCAAATGATTTATTTACCGACATTTACATCGCCAATAAACTGCGAGAAAGTTATATGAATAAAAATATGCGTAGTCAAAGAACCCTTTAATTGTGTATCGATGAGACTGATGATATCATCCTTGTATAGTAAATTGCAGGCATTGAATTTGGCAATGAGATAATTTAAAAGAAGACGATTGTCACATTCGATCCACGATGATTGACGCCCCATCCCCTCGCCCTCTTTGTCACCTCAAAATTAATAGACTCGATTTCCCACTTTTCTGATAGACAACGAAATATTCGCCTTGCCCCAGCTGGTAATCATAGTTAATCTATAGGGGATTGAATACAGGTCTAGCGCACTCCACGTTTCCGTCTCTTAATTCCCTGGTTCTCATTGATAGAATGAGTTCGCCAGGTTAGACTATATCCCTGTGATTAAAATATATAATAATTAGTCGAACAAATTACCACTTACGATATTTGATATTAGTTCCTGAAGAAGATAACACTTTTGGAATTCTTAGTTTTTTTTCTCCATGGTTCGTCACCGATTTTTTATTTAATGATCGGTGATCAATTTTCAGTGATGTAGCTGGTCAATCTAACTGGCTGGATAGTGATTCATCTTGGCCTATGGTGTAAAGAATTTGATATTGTTTGTCCGTCTTAATCACTTGTTTAAAATGAGAGGTATTTGAGGTGACGTGATTCAACAAAATATGAGACGATAACTTGTACTGTGAACTGCAGCTTTCAGTCTAACTGAGTGGCTTGTTTAGCTTATCCAAGGACTGTTGAAATAATCAACTTTGTATTGTTTGTTTCAGGATTAATGTAAAAATCTAGGAGTGCATTTGATACGTTGTCGCGAATCTCTGGCCACACTTATCTCCATTCTGTGAGCATCCCTTCCAACTACCTGTTGCCCAAAACAGTGAAGTCAGCTTGTCAAGAAAGCTCATATAAGTGACGAAATTGTAACCTAGCTGTAACGCATTTCTAGGTCGTTTCAAATTTTGCTAATTCCCGAGGATTGTTTCATGTTATTTTTCTGTTTGGCCTGGCCTATCGTTCCGATTTCATTCGTGCATTGCAAAAGTCGACATGGCCTGAAGGGAGATGATGCAAACAGACCGAATTGTTTGATACAAGCCCAGATTTTGACTTACACATCACTTTTTGATGAACGTTGGCTCCCTACAGGGTTTATCCTGAGTGAACACGCTACGTCGTCATCTGTTGTTGATTGCCGTATCACGATGTGATATCACCTGACCACGATGACTCGATGGTGTTCGCGTCGAGACTCCGATCTGTTTCGATTAATGGTCCTGCAATTACGGTTTGTCGTCGTGTGATGTGATCGATTACCTACGAAACAGCGCAGTTCAGCTTCAGGCCTCGTCAAATGCTAACAATATTATATCATAAGGATTTTGTAGGAATAATATAATCGCATATGCTTCTTGAAATGCTTAGACTGCTATGTTGTTGCTCATCGAAATGATATTAATTTATGTATCAAGCTTTGAAAGACCCGAAAGAGTCTATCTACTGGGGATAAGACGACGCGGAACCAACAATAATTAAGATTCTAGATAATTCTTTACAATTATCGATTTCGAACTGTTTTACCCAATTGCCATTGTCACAAACTTGCTCTTCTGTTGGTCCAAAGATTGCCTCCAAAACGCGTGGCTGATAGCGATGGAATTATTTGCTAATTTCGGCACACTCCTCAAATCTAACATGAGCGATGCGTACTAGGCAGTCAGATTAGGCACGAATCTCCAAATAGCCACTGATAAAAAAGTAATAAAATAAGTTAAAACACGGTATATCTTTCGCAAGAATATTAATTGTTATTTTATCCGAAATAGTTATTGTGAAATGCCATACGACCGATCGCATCTCTTAGTTCTGGCGTCAGCAAGGTGTGTAACACTTCCAGGGGCTTCGTTTTAAGCCGGAAAATCTCTTCAATATGTCTTCATTTTGCCTTTGTTTAGATGTAGACAAAATGCAACGATCCATCCGAGCACCAGCAATCCAGATCAACAAGCAGAAAGCTTTACGGTGAAACTTTCGGCTGGAAGAAATCGTTTTTATCAAATTTTTGTCCTTCAGCGCCCTGGCATTGTTTTGGTGGAAGAAAAAAATTGTTTTTTTTGTGAACAGTTCCTTTTTTGTGTGCATTTATTCCGGTACTGGTAAGTCTTGTTGTTTCGCAATCCCCCGACTTATCATGTGAGTGAGCAATTACGCATAAGAAGTGAAAAACAATTCTCTTCAAAATAATCACATGCTTCAAAGTAGCATTACAACATATGAACTCACTTAGGATAATCAAAAACGAACTAACCTGCATGCTGTCATACTTGAACGATCACGGGATATAAGTGCAGAAAGAAATTGTAGATAGCATTAGAATTTGTGGTAAACGTACAATTTCTTACCGACCAGCGGTTATACGATTCTGAAATTTGATCGTTTGCTTTTGTCGCAGCTGTACTTAAATAGACAAAAAAATCGATGTCAGAACACTAATTCTAATGATTCACGTTCGATATTTGACAAAACTTCACCGACGGTACGAGTACCTAGTGTTAGTCATAGAATCATATTGTTGGTTATCAGATATTCCACAGACCACTGAAAATCACCAAACTGACCTCGGTGAGTAAAATAATTGGAAAAAAAATAAAATCTCCAGTGGTCAGTTGTTTCTATGACTTATCATGCCCCAATATTCTTGAACATTAGTTACCACGTCAGGAATAGTCAGCCTTTGGTCGGAGTTTCTTGAAATTCGTGAGGTCCTGAAAATTAGACTGTTTAAATCTCAATGAATTTGCGTTCGTCCTAGCTCAGCTTGTTGGTTTTCATGGAGTTCTGTCAGCTCAGGTTGGCGTTTAGGTCGTAAACTTATAACCACGAATCTGAGTCATTTATACGATTTATTTAAGAAACTGAATCATATAATTGTGAATGATATAATGTCAATAACACAACGCTGTTATTAAGATCATATCATTCAAAAGTAAAACCAATACATAGCACATCGATTTCTCGATACAATCCTTACGTCATTTGGTCCTGATATTGAATCATACAATATTCATATATTCGTAATAAAACAACCCACACAACTAACCGGATGAAACTTCTCGGCCGAATATCGATCTTCCAAGGTCAAAGGTCAAATTACCAGAGGTCACTTAAGCAGATACCCAGTTTCCAGATCAAGTTCATCGAATAAGTTCAAGGTCAAATGCAATGGCAATCCAGAAAATAGAGAACCCCAACAACTACTCACTTGCACTAAGGATGTCACCTCGATTGGTGATGAAGCATTTACTATCTAAACTCCAAGCTTAGTGATCAGAATCCTATGAAAAGACTGGGTTGCATTTGTTGAAACACTGAGCCACATGGTAACCAGAAATGCGACGATTAGGCCATTTGGAACAAAAAACAAAGTTAATTAGAAGATTAACCGCTAAAAGAGTAGAGAATTACGACGATCATATGTTCTTCTCGCTATGTCACAGATTTCAGTACCGCTTATTCAACAGGGTTATTAATAAACTTATTTGGTGTATATCTCCCGACTTGTCAACCTGTATGCAACATCAAGTGCTCATCATTGTCCATTGTTGTTTCTCTTGAATAAAAGGTATACGGATCATCTGAACCACGAACTACGCCAAACCCAAATTCGGCTCTCAAACTCATCTGTAACAGGAAATCGTGGGGCCAAATGAACCGTTTAGCGTAATCGCCTAACGATAACCATAGCTGTGGGTGCTAACAACGCAGCGCTGATCAAATATTCTTAGACATTTTTCATGATCAAATTACTGTTAGTTGTTGAATCCGGCACACTATAAATTAACATTGGTCGCGTGGTCTTTTTATGTTCAAGATTATATATAATCCCATGTTCACCAAAGATGAAGTGATCGAATCAATAATCTCCCAGTTCTGGAGCAACCATTTCTGCCTTCAACAAACTGTTAAGAGCTTGACCGGTTGCGTGATGGTTAAGGCCTTTCGACTCAAAATTGTTCGTCTCGGGTTCGCGCCCTCATTCGGTTGCGCAGTGAATGTGCGCTGCTGACGAAACATCTGTACCGTGTTTCATCGTTTCTTGATTTTGAGTTGAGCATTGGTATCACACGGTGAATAATTTNAAAAGAGTAGAGAATTACGACGATCATATGTTCTTCTCGCTATGTCACAGATTTCAGTACCGCTTATTCAACAGGGTTATTAATAAACTTATTTGGTGTATATCTCCCGACTTGTCAACCTGTATGCAACATCAAGTGCTCATCATTGTCCATTGTTGTTTCTCTTGAACAAAAGGTATACGGATCATCTGAACCACGAACTACGCCAAACCCAAATTCGGCTCTCAAACTCATCTGTAACAGGAAATCGTGGGGCCAAATGAACCGTTTAGCGTAATCGCCTAACGATAACCATAGCTGTGCGTGCTAACAACGCAGCGCTGATCAAATATTCTTAGACATTTTTCATGATCAAATTACTGTTAGTTGTTGAATCCGGCACACTATAAATTAACATTGGTCGCGTGGTCTTCTCGTGTTCAAGATTATATATAATCCCATGTTCACCAAAGATGAAGTGATCGAATCAATAATCTCCCAGTTCTGGAGCAACCATTTCTGCCTTCAACAAACTGTTAAGAGCTTGACCGGTTGCGTGATGGTTAAGGCCTTTCGACTCAAAATTGTTCGTCTCGGGTTCGCGCCCTCATTCGGTTGCGCAGTGAATGTGCGCTGCTGACGAAACATCTGTACCGTGTTTCATCGTTTCTTGATTTTGAGTTGAGCATTGGTATCACACGGTGAATAATTTGCTGATTACTGAATGTTATTCAATGAACTTGCTGTAAGTTTCGATCGGCTTAAATACAAGAAATGATTTTTGAAACATACTCAGTGGATCTTCTTGATGCAAGCACTAAAGTGTCATCACAAACTGAAGAGTGAGCAGGGGCCAAATCCATGGTCAGTGTCCAAAGTGCGACAAAGACCTGAGCCTGTGAGGCATCATTAGAGCCGACGTTGTTGGTGCTTGGTTTCAACCAGTGAGGAAATGTCTCGGGGTTCACATATGTACATGGACTCGGGAATGTTCGGGAATGACACGGATAAGTTGGTAGTATCACAAACAGGTAACATCCGGAAATGATATGGTGGAGAAACCACAACAGACTGAGAGCGATGCCAAGTCAAATCAAAGAACCAAGGCAGCTTGAGATACATTTGAGATGTAAGAGTCGCTTGGTTAAATGAGGACAGAGAGAGGCATACACAGAATGAAGCACAATTAAGAACTGTGCAATGAAAAAGTTTATGCATATTTACAGCTGAATATCCGCACTTCGGGGTTGCATAACGTATTCACTTCACTTAAAAGCATAAGTTAAAGCAGACTTGGAAACCGTGAAGACGAACGAAGAGCGTAAAGTCACTTCCGGTGTGAATGATGGACAACGTACCTAGGTACTTGCTAAAGTAACGGTGACTTAAGTAAAATGCATGCACATTTAACAATAAGTTTGATATGCACATCTGTAGCAGAATTTCCTGGGCTTGCCAAAATTATCGGTCCCACATCTGACCGCGTGCGTGAACAAGTTGCCCGGGTTATTTGCACTGTTAACAGGCAACTGATATTTTCAATCTGATATCTCTTTCGTCCTTGTCGAGAAATAGCATGGACATACAAATAAATATAAATTTCTGGGTGAAATCCGTCCCGCCTCATTGAATTACTTCCGCCAGTTCGTAAATTACACACATGCGGCCATGTTATCTAAATTAAGAACAGGAATTTGTCAGAGTACTTATCTCAATTATCGATCTTGTCCGTGGAACCGCTCTCAGGGCACATTTTGTTATTTACAAACTAACGAAAATGATTGCAAGGCGTGGCCACATCCCCTCGCTCGTACCTCATGGGCTAGTAATTAGTCCAAGACAAATTGTAACTCATCACCCTGAGATAGATGGAAGATGATAGAATCAAACTGTACGACAAATACCGTCTCAGAGACAACTGACCATTTGTCAGTCAAATGCCGTCAAGAATGGTTTCTGACTATTGGCAATGTCAATGAGTTTACTTAGATAAACATCACCTCGACTTTCAATATTTCATTTGGTTGGAATAAAATGATGATGACAAATTTTGACTTGTCAATTTTATGTAGTGGAAACGAAAACTGTATGAATTATTTCCAACACATAAAGGCATACAGTTGTGCAAAATCTGCTTAGAATAGGTCAAAGTTGATGTGTATCTTGTCAAACACTGAAAACAACAAAAATAAAACCTTGCGATTACGCCACATTCTCCTCATTAGTGTTCTATCGCTGGCAATTTCACTTATTGTTGGATGTAAATAGTCATTCCCGAAAGCCAAACAACGACTAATGTAGGAAAATCGAATCAGAGTAATTAATTATTGAAGCGCCTTTCGGAAATTTAATCGTAAGATACTCGTTGGTGTCTAAAAATGCGATGAAATCTGGTTCTCTCAAAAAGATGGACAAACATAGTCTATCTTTCATTGAAGACACTGATACACCTACTAAAATGCCATTTATCGAACTTCATCTCAATCAATAGACCCCGTTGATAGTCCAGCCGTCAACAACTAAACACTGGTAAACATCGATTAATCCACCTTATGTGTTTCCTGTCCGGTCGAGCCGACGGATTCAATCGGCTAATTCCATAGCCTAACTTCAGAGATAAGCGACCGCAAGCAGTTGCACATGAGTTACTGATAGTTGCACTTTCGCTTAGGGATATAGTATCCGGATTACAAAATTTCGATTTTCTTGTAATTCAAAAGTAATGTACTTCAAAAACTGTTATGTAGTTGGAAATCATTCTGTCGTTAAATTTATGTGAGTATTCTTTGGTATCCAGTCTGCCTGGGGATCTTTGGAATCTTCTTCCAAATTCCGTCGCACACAAATTTGTTGTTAGTCCCAGTAACTAAAAGCAAGCAAAATTTTTCGTCAAGATGCTAACTTTCTGGTTCTGTTTACCAAGATTATTTTCTCAGTCAATCTTCTTAATTCTTTTGTAGTTATTTCATCATTCAGACAAGTTTTATCTTATTTTGGGACATCGGCGGACGGATTCGAACTAGCAACATTCAAGCTTGAAAAATCATGATGGTCGGCGTCTGACCATCACCAGTCCTGAAACGTGGCAGCCCAAACGACTGAGGTTCGAGGTCTACTAAGACCAGTTTGAACAAGTTCGTGAACTAAGTGAGTTGCTCACTGGTTTTTTCCCGCGACCCCAACACACTTTGATAGCATTTCGGTTAAAGGCACTCAAATGTGGCCAGATGTTGAGAATCGCAGTTCTGATGACCATGGCATACGATCGCAAGTCTGCAAGGTTTGTTTTGCATTTGACACATTTATCATTTTGGGTCTCCATTGCAGTGGTTTGTTCCAGCAGCTGATCTGAGACAAACGAGAGTTTCAACACATCGCGAAAGAACCAATTTAAGGAAATGCAAAAGAAAGATCGCTGAAACTGTTTGTCGCGTATCCACGCAGTCCCATTTGTTAGTCCCGAATGTGGGCATGACAGTAGTCCAGAAAACAACAATCCATTCCGCTGGTTCTACTGAGACCAGTTATTGTGTTATGTGCGCAAGTTGGATTCCTCTCTGATCCAAGCTTTCTGAATGTGAATGAAAAATGTGCTCCGTGAAAGTCACTCGTGACTCGTTAACAGTCATCAACTACCTCCGACAGATGCAGGATTGCTACCTAATCGTCCGTTCCACGTCACATGATCGCCTGATCCGATCAGCTACTCATATACAGGTATGCATTCACGGATGACAACCGCGCGGATTATCTACCTCTTGGAATAAGCGTAACATATCATGTACCCATTAATGAAATGTGTCTCTAAGTAGCCACGATTTCTCGTTTGTTTGCCTAGCTGCAGCGTACAACCATTCGACTATCAAAAAGTTAGCGGTCACAAGCCCTGGCAGCAGGATGGACGTCGACTAAGTGAATGAACCCGCGTGTTGATTGATTTGCATCCCCAACCGTTTTAAGCTTGCTTTTGCCCCTTGCAGACGTGATTTGTTTTTTTGAGGGAGGGGGACAGAAACAGAATAAACAAAGAACCATTCTCAGCTTTCGATTTTAACAAATTTTCAGGTCACCAAATCTGGCAAAAATTGAAAAAGATACCACGGAACTTCAAAACCAAAATATGAAATTCCACGCGATTGCACATGTGGTACTGGTAAACATGGGTATATAAAATGTATAAATTTCGCTTGTCACGGTGGGGAAGGACTGTAACAAATTTAAAAGTCTAAAAATCGACTGAATTTCCCAAGTCCATGGAAAAAGTTTGTTTGAAAACAATTGTTAAGATTTGTGGATGAAGAAATTCAGGTCCGAGTGTGCAAACCAAATAAAATTGAAAGCTATTTGATGCATGTCTAATATGTCAGGGTTATCGCGTTAATTTTCCCGGCCACGACAACTACAAAGGCACCTCAGGGTGTTATTGTTCACACGGACCTCGTTTCAAAGGTCAAATTGCTTTGGATTCAATGTGTAAAGCATTCGACATGAGACGAGTAAACCGCCCAGAAGAACAGGTGAACATTGTAAGAGTAATGGATACGGTAACTCAGCAATACCCAGGTTCACAATGGGCTCTAAACTGGTTAGCAGGTAGCCTTCAAACACAATCTTAGCAATATCAGGCAATAACATAGAAGGAACGCGCAAAACGTTTCTGACGAATTCGGAACCCATACCATTTTGAATTTTACCGCCTTTAAATGCTAACTGGAACAATCATTTGGAAGAAATCAATAGTATTTATTAAATCCTTGCTAATGATGGATGTCATTGCCATATTCTCAAGTCAGAATGAAGCAATAGGCTACGAATTTCATTTTTCGGTGTTGTTCGAATGCATCCAAGTAACCTAATCCTTGGTCATCAAATCACGAATAGGCAAATTACCGGGATGAACTATGAGAATGCTATACCAGGTGATTGCCAAAGGAGCTGTTATCCTAAAAGTTGTGGAATGCATGAAGTTTACTCAAAGAAATTAATTAGGTCCGTTCTATTTTTATTTAAAAGTCAACGTGGTGAGTTGTGTCGTTACGGGACTGAGTGCACGATTCGAATAAGCTATTTGGAGATAGGGACAGATCATGTGATCGATAACGCGCACATTCATTTGAACGAGGTATCCTTTCGAATTCGCGCAGCCTCCACGGCTATTATCGCCATCACCACCACCACTATTAATATGCTTCGAATTTGACGTGACAAACACGGTAATTTTTAAAGCTCTTCATTTATAAAACACAACTGCACCTGGGATTTTATTAGCAAAAATATATTTTACACGTCATTTACCAAGTAAGGGGCCTCGAAAATTCACACTGGAACTGTTGATTCCATAGATTTCCACATTTTTGGTGTGTTCGTGACTTTTCAGTGTACAGGGTGTGGATCACAAATTTCCCCAGAAATACAAAGTAATGTCAACTAGGAGTGAAGCTGCCTGATATCCTTGAGCCCATTGTTGTTTAGTCCAGTAATAGTTGGGTTTCTGGAAGCTTAAAACTTTGGTTCATGTATAATCATTAACCCAAATAAAAATAGATAATAACTGTCAATAAGATCACAGTAGGACGAGCACATCTCTGGCTGACAGAAAACTTCATCTGGCTCAAAGTAGTTCAGAAACCCACAAAACAACTTGTAAAATTCAAACAGATACACTGGGGTAATTTTGAACATTGGTCGTAATCATATCCCCGGTTGGGTGTTTTGTTGAACACTGGTTACTATTCGTGGCATTCGCGGGGGCAAAGTACCCACTGATAACAGGGCATCATAGTAACTGATGCCATATCCTATGAGCTGGGAGCGTAGAAACGAAATTTTGCCATGTGTTACCTACGTTTCCAAACAGATCAACCGTTTTGTTTCTCAAATACTGCACTTGTTCTGCGTCAAAAGCATAAGTACAGTGCACAGTATTTTTTGGTACGATTATCCAAGTCACGTGAAAATTTAACACATGGTACTGGTTTTTAGATTAAATTCGGTCACGTTTTGAGTCCAGAAAAATGAAAACTTGCTAAATGGATCAACCGAAGAACTCGTTGGTTTAAAATGGTGTCAGTGATCATATTTCGCCCGAAATTGTTAAAAAAAATGTATTTTAACGGTTGACCTAAATGACGTTTGTTGTCTTGTAGCGCGAAATACTAACCTGAGCAGACGATAGACAAAATTGTAAACCACCTTTTCTGACCTCAGTTTCCTGGCTCTCTTTTATTCAGTCCAATCATCATTCTCAACCAGTATGCTACTTACGTCAAAAGAAAAAAAAAACGAATCTAACCTTTTAATCTCTTTGTTATGTGCACTAAGTAGCAAATGACGTGCATAGAAGAAAACTTTATTTTCTCAGCAAACGTAAAATTAAGATCCAGTGGTTTCTACAGTATAGCATAACGGCAAACTTGGAATGAACCTCCATTTTTCTCCCGATCTGGGCGAGAAATTACAAAACTAACTATTAGGCTGATCAACACGCGCGGAAATAACAATACTGTAGGCTTTCGAATAAAATGAAGTGCCAGGAAAGTGGTAATCATCTTAATAATCGTCATCGGATTTCTAACCATGATTCCAACTATTATCATCATAAGAATCATCGGAACGATTATTGTGAATGATATCATTCACAATAAAAGCCAATACATGGCGCATCGATGTTTCGATACACTGCTTGAGCCATTTAGTCCTGATATTCACATCATAAAAACTATCATCACACTACCCGTCGTTGTAACCTGATCAGTCATCTCAGTCACCTTTAGAACCAGCATTAATATCACCATCGTCATCATCCACATCCTCATCTTCAGCATCATCCTGCTCAAAATCATCTCCCTCATCATCATCATCAGCATCATCCTCGTCATCACCACATTCATCATCATTATCATCATCATTTTCTTCGTCAGCCTCTTCATAAGCACCGATTTCAGCCCCATCACTCTCATTTTAATTACTATCTGAATTATTTGCATCACCATTATCTGAATCATTGTCGTTAACACACCATGCAAAACAAGCATGCCGCCATGATCTAAATGATTCTACTCATTACGTCAATTGTTTTTACTCTTCGCACTTTAGTCTACCCTATCCCTGTCATCTTCCGAGGACTGACCGTCTTCCCCAAGCTGATTGTCATTCACATCTAAAGGCATAATGCACCTTCTGAAGGAGAATTCCAGACCTAAATGGTGCGTCAGGATAACCGAAACGGTCTGTAACGGGAGCCAAAAGAAACTCCACAATCTCCCACTCCAACGTTAACATGCTCAGACGCCGACTTTGCTTTCTTGAAGCACATGGACTCGACAATCCAAGTCGAAGTCAGGGTTGAGTCAACATGTGCTAGTTTAACGATACCCGGTCGGATCTGTGACACTTAGGTGATTAAAGGTTTGGAATGCCCTCAATTTTCACTTGATCACACAAATGAGATAGGCTGAATCGGGTCCATCAAGACCACCAGCGGGCCAAAGAATGGAGGTTATCAAGCAAATCGCGATGCAAACAGAGGAAGTACGACAAGTTGAGCTCTTCAAAAGTTCAAGTGATAGCAAAAATACACTAAGGAAACAGAATACAAGTAGCCCTCACCTGCTCAATGTTTCTTACGGCAATTGGATCGGTCATTTCGTCTTCAAGCGGTCTTCACTGTGGACATAGCACTGAATGATAAAGCGGAATTATTCTTGGTAAACGCGTGGAGTCGCAGTTTGTCAGTCGCAGGTGATGAGTTTATACGGTTAATTTGTGATAAAAAAAATGACTTGTGTTATCCATTAAGATGAGATTGAAGATCATAGTTGTAGAAACAGGTTCCGTTCCTCGTAGACGTCGTTCAGGAAACAGCAAACCGGTGACAATTAAAGTTGTTTTGCAGAACTTTGTTCAAGCAAATCCGCAGATATCTACCGGGAGGGTGGTACGGCAACTTCCCATAGGTATTGCTTTGTAAGAAATTATATGTCCCCTAAAACGTTCATCCTTTTAAATTCCGTCACGATATCGCTTTGAAAGACAACGATATTGAGGAACGTGCATCAGTTTGCGAGTGGTTTGTGCAGGCACTCAAAATACACCGTACTTTGTGTGAAGATAATGTCTTTTCCGACGAAGCTGTATTCCATTTTCATAGTGAATCAAATCACAAAAATCAAGTCTACTAGGGCAAGAAAAACCCATGAGCTGTGTTAGATAAGACCGAAAATTAGTAACCAATATGGCATTTCATAAAAACTGCGGTAGATGAAATAACTCAGGAAGTCGACACTTAAAGCACACGCATGCGCGCTCCAGAGAGAGAGAGAGAGAGAGAGAGAAAGGAAGAGACATACTATTGACTCTCCTCTTAGATTTGAATTGCTTTGGAATAAAGATGATGCGTGAAGACCGGATGAACCCCAAAAAGTCTAACTGTTCTCTGACAGCATCCCTAATGAACATTAATTTTACAAAATGAATGTACTTTTGCTATTCGATTAAATTTGAGACAATCTTAGTCAATGTCAATAGGCCCTCGAACCAACATTCACTATGCTAGTAAGGAACAGAAACGTGGGAAGGAATAAACAGCTTAGCAATCGGCTAAGTAGTTGATTGGAGGGTTAAGGTCATGGTAAGGGTAGGGATCACTCACGTGACTTCGCGCCATGGTGAAAAGCCGGAATAAGGGGTCACGAATCTCTGTTCTAGCACTACTGCAGTGTAACCAAGGTTGGATTGTTTGAAATTTGCAGTGGAGCCTCAGCGTAGAGAAATAGACTTGGTTTTTTCATGTCAGGTCACCAAAATTCTCTAAATAGACGTCATTTAATGACTAATTAAAAAAATCTGCGAAATATATGCAGTTTTCAAAACCCAGAGTGGATATTCCAGTGGTTATGGGTAAACGCCTGACAGAGAAAAAAAGATTGTTTTTTCGGGAGCTCACCAGCCAGGACCTGCCAAAAGTGAAGACCAGGAGAAAAAGTTAAAACCAAATACCTAACAGGATCAACTAGGATTCTGAACAGAGGGTTTTGGATTCAAGAAGACATTGGTGGCCTTGAAATTGTGGAACAATGCATTACTTGGATCCCAGTCAACCATCTTTTTCAAGCCATAGTTCAAAGACTGGACCAATACAAAGTTCGTGGTTATACTGCGTTTTTTCGAAAGATCAGTAAGTTATCCACAGTGGACTTGGTTGAGTTGAACTGGATGTCTTTCGGCGGCTAATGTTTAACAGGTGCAGCTTGGCAAGGAGCGAGGCGTTTTGGGATTACCAATCACCATTTAGCATAAAATAGAAAGCCCTTCGTCCATTGAGGAGAAGCACTTGGTAATGCAACCACGAATTCATAATACCCTAATCACACCGAACACGACTAGGGTCGTGGAAGAGACCCAAAGATTTGGAATTAGATCTACCGTGACCATCGACTGTGGAGGACTAAATGAGAAACATGTACACCACTGAGTTGCCTGTTCGCCTGTGACGACTAAATTCATGTGACGCTTAGAAACAACGATATCTACAACTATCACGAAAAAGTTAAAACCGGGGCAATTATTCAATCTGCCAACTGTTTATGGCGATATATTCGGCTTCGATGATTGTAAGATGTGTTTTTTTCAGATGAGGTGGGCGTTAATTTAAATTGTTCAAATTCAAGTGCAATTTAGCAAGCAGGACTTGGTGGATGAAATCAAGACTGAGAGACAAGTCCGATTAGAGGGAAGTGAAAAAAAATCAAAAAAGGGTTTGAGGTAATGAATGGAAAATCATGAAACCGTATATAGAGTTTGCATACAAACCGCAATTAAAATATTAGTATTGGAGGTCATTTTTCGGCTAGACAAAGTTGATATTCAGAAAGCTGATAACCTGTCTCTTACTATTTGTTGCAGTACGCGTAGAAAGACCTGCGAGATTTTGCATTTGAATTATCATTCATGCGCAATCGTCATTCTTTACATAAAATTTTTACTATCAGAAATTTTCACGCACAGTTAGGTTTCGACAACAAAGTACCGCATCCACGTACCCACTGAGTAGCAACCTTTAGAAAAAACGTTGAGGCATGCAATGAAAGTCACGAACCAGTCATTTTTATCCGATCCATTCTAAAATAGGGGAAAATGGACTGGAAACAGACAAAGAGAAAACATTTTCACTTGATCAGCAATTTTAAAACAAAAAGATGAATGCGACGAGGAAAAGATTGATATAGCATTGACTAAGACGAAGAAAATGAGTTTATCAAGCTAGCTAGTGTCACTTTGGTGAACAATGTCCCTCTCGTCTCTATAACACCAAAGTAAATCCGTTAAGGTGTGCGGAAGCAGTGTACATCTGGGTATTTTACTCGAAAACGCAGTCGGATTTTCAAGGAAACTCCTATTTTACTCTGTATCCGAACATGCAGAATAGGTAAATCCTGTCATGAGTGCTGATAATCTGAGTACATCAGAGCTGACCTTTTTTTATCTTTTAATTTCTTTATTAATTAAATAACAATGTACATCATTCTTCAGGAAGGGGGCCACGGACCACTCAGGGCTGCCAAGTGGGGAAGTTAACCGGCGGTGGGAAGATCCTAACCCGCGACCTTCACGTCCAAAAGCAATGACCTTATCCGCTTGTCAACCCCCGGTCACTTCTGAAATTTACATGTTCTAAAGAGTATTACTACTTGCATTGTGAACTGGTTACCAAATGGACACTCAAACTAAGGATCTAGTTACACAAGAAGCCACCACACTTCAACCAGTGCTGTCCTAAGTTTGATAGATGCACACTGATGATAAGAATTTACACGTGGTGTAGCTTATGATGTGATAGTAATCACTTGCTTAATTGAGGATAACGACTTAGATTTCCGATTTTATACTTTCTCACACACTCCCTAGTACCAACTCTCTCAAACATTTTCAGGTCGGCCTGCTGTCTGCCAGCGTAAAGCATTCTGTCTGTTCACTCACTAGGTCAGCAGACCTGAAAGCAAGCGCACACATGGCACTTCACCGCTTCTGAGTCAATTTGACTGATAAATGAAATTATTCATGAGCTGTGAGACTCTGTTGATGTGTTAGTGGACTTCTCGATCTCATCTGGATTTGACGGGTCCCGAGAAGCAGTGAAATAAACACCCGTTTACAAGATTCGTTGTGCAGATTTTATTACCGCACGTCCATTTTAACCCACTTTCTCTGTCAACTGCTTGTAAATCTTTCCTTATGATTTATCGACCGGCCGTGGTCGCGCGCATAAGGTCGCGGTGGCAATGAAGGTCATTAGTTCGATCTCTCCCATTGCATGGTGCCAACGCCACAACATGAAGATGAAACTACAGAAGTGAGACAAACAGAGAAAAAACAGCAAACCAACTGTTTTTGTGTTTTCACCTTAAGCATTTTATGATTTTTCGTTTATTTTTAAGGAGGATGGTTCTACAGACAGGCCAAACTGCTTTCGCGCCACTGACTTCGGTTATGAGCCACATCCTTCAGCATCTGGAACTAACAACAACCCTCATCTCGTGGGCTCCAACCAGGAAGGCAGGAAGCGCCGAGCGAAGCCAAAGTCGAAGTGAACTTCTCCAAACCTCTAAGCCGGCGGTGGCCAAGGGGATGTGAAGGTCGCGGGTTCGAATCCTCCAATTGCCGGTCAACTTCCTCACTTGGCAACCCTCTGTTGGCCGCGGCCCCCCTCCTGAAAGATTATGTACGTTGCTACTTCATTTATGAAGGAAGTAAAAGATAAAAGATAAGTCATTAACTGACCACCACGTCGCTTTTTTCAGCCTTGCCCAGCATCAGCATGTGCAAAGAGTACGAATAGTTACACGATAAGCAGGCATCTTTCTGGAAAATACTGTACATTTGTCGTATAGTAGGTTGAGGAAGTAGAGTGATATTATACTATACAAATATTGTTGCTCTTACGAGATTAGCGACATCATGTGCCAGTTTGCTGAATGCCCAAAATCGCTTTTTCAAAAACAGCCGATAAGCGTTACATTGAGGTTTTACACGTTATGTCAAATCTAAGACTTGGTTCTACATTGATAATTTATTCAGCTGGACAAGTTGAAAAGTCCCATGAATCTCAAAAACCACCATCACAGCAACAACAACGACAACTGTTGTTTGCCTCAGTAAGTCTAACAAAGACAGAGACAATTGATCAGCTAGTGGCAACACTCATTTGCTGGTCAGAATTCTGTGAGCGAAATGATTCATATAATTTCAGAATAATGACAGAAGCGGTCGATTCTCATGTGCAATTATGACAGTTAAAATTTGTCGAGAAACTTCAATCGAGTCAGATATATTTGGAGTATCCGGGGATGTCACCACACGAGTAGCTTTCACAAATAGAATATAGGTCATGATATGAAGAAACGAAAATGCGGAGTGACTAGCCATAGGATACCCTATGTCGGAAGCAGCTAACAAAAGAACACGTTTGTTCAGTTGAGATTTAGGAAATAGTATTTGCTTAAGAGATCCTTGCAAACGTGTATCAATTTCTGGCTTGTTTACTAATACAAAACCTTAAAGATTAACTCTCCCAGTTGTTTTGCTTATGTCAATGGAGACGTACAAGGAACTGCCTGTTTTGCAAACCGTACTACTTTGTGGAACCGTGAAGCGCAATGCAAACCAATCAGTTTACAGCGACCATTCTTGTCCGATGCGCAGGTTTCATTGAGTCAGTTTTAATCCGTATGTCAACTGAACTGGTATTAGTAAGTCCGGTTTTGTTTCCTGCATGGTTGTCATCATTTGTCAGCTGTCATCCATAAATAAGTGGTTACTAAACAAACACTTATCATAAAAAGACAACATCTTGGACAACATCAACCTCTGTCAAGTAAATGACCTCCTAACATGCATCTCCGATCGTCTTGGGAACTAGGCACGCACTGTTACACACATTCTTATATCCAATTCCTCATCGTTCTTTAAAACCACATCCCTGTCCCCTTTAGGTTCACCGGACCATTGTCTCATCTCGTTTTTAACTCTTTTCCCCTCCCCCTGGTCCCAATGCCCAAATTTTGACACACCGTTTGGTGGTGCGATTCTGCCGACAAGGATGGATTTCGACAGTTTCTGATTTGTTATCCGTGGAAAGAGCAATGCATTGTATCTGATGTGTCAATATCTTTTCATGAAATAATTCACCATGTGATATCATCGCCCAACTCACCATAAAGAAACCATGGAAACACTGTACAGCCGTTTCATCCTTGTTAGGAATCATTTGTTTCTAACTTCAGTGACACTGTTCTGGAAGGTATGTATGTGGACATTTTGAACCTCTCCAAACCCGGGAAAACTGCGATCTCCTGAGGGGTTTAAAAGCGTCTGAAACTGTGCCTAGGCAAACCACGCGTAATCGTTTTGTGCAACCTAAGAACAAATGCTCACTCACCATACAGAAGGCTAAAGAACGCTTCGTATGCCACAAAGCTGAACATCTAGTCTCACCCGCCACCAGTTCCTTACAAAGTAATATCTTGCCATCTCTGCCCTTTCAACTTTCCTCCGGCTCTCAGATCTGCAAGCGGATTTACACGGTCCAGTTTTCCATCTCTCCAATTTCCTTAAGCTCTACTTTCTCTTCTTCTGTTGGTCCTACTGCCTCTCCCTCCTCTCACGTCTCCAGCCATACTTTTTTGTTAAAACAAACAGAAAGATCCACCAAGTTGTCTCCAACCCGAACGTTTCCAAACCTCATGGCCCGCACAGTATTTCACTTATCGTCCCAAAAATATATGCACTTAAGTTTCGCTCTCTTTTTTATTTCACAACCGAGGCGCTGTCATCTATGGAAGAATACACTCATTTATTCTATTCCTTTTGACTCTAACGACCATCGTCCCATCATCATCACAATCATCAATTCTATGATTTTGAAAGTTTTGAAACTGTCATCTTTGACCAGTTGTTCCTTTCCCCGACCGCGGTTTGCCGAGCGACCAGCAATAAGGATTTCGCAGGAGTTGTCCCACAGGCAATCTATTGGCTGCCATCTCTCATTCCTGATCGACCTCAATCCATAATCACAAAGAAAACCAACCTGGTTTCGCAGGACATCTCCAAGGTGTTTGATCGAGTTTGGCATGAACGTTCGCAGTCGAAATCACCTCTGTTCGCGTTCCGCCCATCTCTCTCATCTAGTGGGCGTCGTTTCCTCAGCAATCGAACCATCTTCGTCTTTTTGATGGAGTTTTATTCCAGTCTTCCTCTGTGAATGCTGGTGTTTTCCACGGTATCATACTTGCGCCCATCTTTCTTCCCCTATTTATCAATGTTTTCCTTGCATCGATCTCCCTCTTCACTCTTTAGCCGATGGTGCCACCCTCCATCGTCCTGCCTTCAACTTTACTGCTTGGCAAGCCACTAACAACATCCATTATGATCTTACTGCCCTTAAAGCATCACTTACTTTGAATCTTGAAAGAATATCCGCTTTGAGCTCAAATTACCATGCCCACTTCAATCCTTTCAAGACTTCTCTTTTTCTGTCTCACTAAAACATGGGATTTGCTCTTAAATTTTGACTCGATTTCTCTTCATTCCATTAAAACACTTCCATTATAGGGCTTCATTGTAAATTCTTGTCTTTGTTGATTTTCTTTTTATGTTAAGATTTGCCGCTCGCGCTGCTCGGTTTTCTATTCCGCGCCAGTCGCTATTTCCACCCGCTCATATCCTTCTTTTCTGCAAAGTTCAACCCCCTCCGACAACTGAATACTGCAGTCATGTGCAATGGCGAGCTTCGTTTTTCTTTCTTTCTGTTCTTGACTGGGTTTAACGAAAAACCGTTCGAGTAATCACTGATCCCTCTTGGCCTCAAATCTTCAGTCATTCGCTCATCCACGAGTAGTTGCTGCACTTTCTGTTTTAATCGTTATAATTTTTGTTTCACTTCTTCTGAACTTGCTATGGCAATCCCCAATTCCATGACTTTCTTTCATTCTTCTCGTACTCAGGCGGCCAGTCATCCTCATCGCGTCTTCATCCTTAAATGTCGATTTTTTTATTTGAAGCCTCTTTTATTTCCCAGACTGAAACGTCTTGGAACACCAACCCTCCTTCTGTTTTTGCAACAACTTACAATCTTTTGTCTTTAAAAGCCGAGTCAGTAGACGGAATCTCACTTGTATGTTACGCACACACATTTTACTTTACGGTATATGGTTTGATTATGGGGTTTACTATTTTTGTTGTAAATTACTATAAGTCAGAAGAAAATGTAAACTTTTTCCCAAAATGCAGCCTTCTTCGTAGTTTCGGTAGATGTCAGAAACTATACCGAAAAAGCCTTCTGGCTTAAATGCAAAATATGTTGAAGTTGAATAGTGTTATTATGGGAAATATATACTCTGTGAATGATCAGTTATTTCCAGACAGTCGCATCTTTCTCGAATCGGGAAGTCACAGAAAATTATCGCTAAGTTGCGTCAAGATTTTGCGATCCAATCTGTATTCTAGTGCAGCAGTTCATAAATCAAATATTATATATATATATATACATATATATGTATATACATATACGTTTGACAACGAGTTCTAGTTTGGATCAAAAGGTCACAATAAACGTTATGACTCAGTGTACGCCTTCTAACCTCTAACATATATATGTATATATATATATAACACAGCAGATGGATGCGTACATGCGCATGAAGTCTTCAGTATAACAAAATATTTCCGCGACATCAACGAAGCTCGAAAAGAAAACGTCAGTAAGTTCGTGAAACTGTTCTGCAGCATCATCAACTGGTGATGAATCACTGAGCCCGTGGATTCCATTGTTCGCATTGGAAAATAAAGCTCTGTTTATGTAATGTAATGTTTGCGATCAGACCAGTAAATATATGCAATTCAGTTTGATTAAGCGATTGAAACCAACCGAGGACAGATATGGAGACAAGATGGAGGTTATCTGTTTCACATGAAATCAGAAAAACCCGGAATTCTGCCTCCCTTCCCTAGATCAATTCGCACTTGGGACATCAGACAATCACCTGAGAACGGTGTTATTACAAAAAGAAAAACCTGATTATTCTGGTCAAGCTTCCGAGGATTGTCACTATTCGCCTCCCTATTGAAATGTGACTCACGATGGCAATAGTTCAATTTCGTAATATTTCTATCCACAATGGTTTTACTGCTTCAGATCTGCAAATTAGTTGACTGAGAAAAGCTAGTACAAGTCCTGCTGCATGCAGTTCAAGTACACCCCAGCCGTTTGCAGCGACAAATCTGCATACCAAACCAAACGAACTTATTCTGCTGTAATCCTGGTTTCTACTAGGGATTTTAGCAGGCGCTCATATGGTGTGTGTGTGACTGGATTGGATAGAATCACATCTATTAACTGTATTTAGTAAAAGCATTCCTAAGCACGCCTACCACCATTAAGCTGGCATGAAATCGGTATGTATTTTATCATTGTATGAAGAGAAATACCAATATTGTTTTAACTGACTTAGAAATGATTGCTATCACGCCTTTTCTGTTCACAGACACCGATGGCGGAGCGTTGCAGACATTTTCCCGCTGATAAGAAAGAATCCTAATTCCTGGCCAAACTTTGCAAAATTCGTGTTTTCTAAAATACACCAAAGTCACAGATTGTCTTATGAAAACCGTTTGCGGGTCCTTTAGGCATGGGCTCATATCTTTGTCAACATGGCACGTGCAATACATAAATAAGTGCAACATCCAAAGCTACGTTCGAATCCAGTAGCGACAGAATCACGCTAATGAATAGAGAGTAACTAGTTTGCTCTCAAGTGTAACATGCGGGTGTGAAACAAAGTTGAACTGGTTAATCAAAATTATTGATTCTCATTTGTCAGTATGAGGGTTAAAATTTATCCGAAAATGAAGCGAAACAAATTGCGTTGATAAACCCTTCGATGAATATAGTACTACATTGAATTAAAAAACAGCCATGAGAATTATTACCCTGGACCGCCGCGAAGTATGGAGAAAAAAGTTTTCTTATCAGTTTCATCGTGCACCCTTGCGCATGTACTACTCACATCTCACCAGTTAACAATCTACTTGTGTCCTTCGCTCTTGAACACGTGATGCCGCATGCCAGATTATCCCAACCTTCCATTCCCCCCATTTACACGGGTGAGATAACTTATTTCAGAAGGTAACACATTTCACGGACAAAACTTTGTCATTTCATGTAGTTTGATGATCAACATTTATTACTGCTTTGATATCATCTAGTAGAACGGAACCAGTGGCAACTCGTGCGAGTATGCTAGTCACTTAGAATATAATTAGTTGTTCTATTCCGCTTTCCCAATTATTGCGTAGTTCCCCCCCCAACTTAGAAAAACAAACCTACATCAGATTGTCACGGTGTGGACAAAATGCACCGTTGATGCGAACACATTCGACAGTCCTCTTTTTTCAGCTGGAGGGCACAAATGATTCGTGTAGCTTACCTCTTTATTCGTCAGTATGAAAAATGTGATTTGTCTCCAGCGCATGAGAATTCGTCATGAAATATTAGCTCTACTTCGAGCCCGAAATTCTACCACTAAGAAACATTCGGTTGGCAGTAGCGCAACCGGGCACACCCAAAACTATCGCACAATCTCCCCACTAGATCTTCATTCGCAAAGAGAACAAGTAAAAGTTCGCCGTTGGGTGTTAATAAGCCAAATCCATTAACTTGAAAAATGTGTCTTTCAAAACATAATCCCACACTTTAAAAAATGTAACACGCCAATTCTGTCAAAAATTGAACTCACCCTACTACTTATTTCGTTTCGTTCACCATAAATTCTTTCCGCCGTCTTCTTGCCACGCCATGCCTCTTCATCCTCACCCCCCACCCTCTCTTACCCCCTAAGTGATCACACCCAATCGTTGAAAAAGCGTATTCTGTTCTCCCACATTGTTTCACCATTGTTTGCAAATTGTGTATTGCTATACTGTCACGCTCGGCAAATTGCATTTTCATGTCCACAAAATATTATTTTTGCTCATTTGTCGGAATGGTAATGTAACTGACACTTGACATTCCACGTTAAGATTCTCGCCATTACCGGATTCCGGTCAATCATTTGTTCTCGCTGACGGATACTGAGCAAGTATTGGGCGATTCCATCCAACTATTGACACAGGGGACACATTTATTAGCTCGTAAAATTGCAAATTTCCGTTTACCTAATCAGCGAATTTGTTCGAATCCACACTAGGCTCATTACATGCCATAGTTCACCCATAGTGACAGTTTATTTACCCAAACCAGGCTATCACGTACCATCCTAATCGTATAGTTAGTTGGTTCATTAGCAGTATGTGGCTACCAATTCCACAGATCAACAGTCAACTTCCGTTTGAACACACAATTAACCGTTTACTCGATTCATCCTGTCCATTGTGGAAAAGCCTGTCCTAATCTTCGGAACAACGGTTGCTTATAGATCTCACGTATTTCTCCCTCCCCAACCGTCCTGTGAGACGGTCATAAGTTTTGCGTTCATTTTCCCATGACGATCGATTATATGCAGGCTCCCAAGGTTTTGATGATCTTATTGTCCAATATGAAGCCTCATCTTTACACAGCCGGGTATCGAAGACTAGTCTAGGCTTACAAAATAATCCTAGCCAGAGCAAATTCTCACACATTTACAATCCCCTTTGATAATTTGCACTTGGTTATGCGAAAGGTATACGCCAACCACTCAAATTTGTTACTTGATTCGAATTAACATGATCTCCTGAAGGAAATCAATTACCGATTGTAAAATTCAACTGATCCGTGATCTACTAGCTTTGTTGTCACTATGGGAGAATCGGGCCACGTTTGACAAGTGCAATCAAAGTTCTAAAGTTCTGAACGGGGCCTGCAAGATGGCGAGTAGAACTCCTCCACTTCATTCGAACATGCACCCTACATTTCAATCATCTGGAACTGGAATACTTCATGTTGAGTGAATTTATTGCTCTCGATGACAGTGTGGGAAAACAGACACAGTTCGTTTGGAAAATAAACTGATCAATTAAAGAAGTAAAAATTGTAGCCAAAGAACACGTGAGAATTATTATTAAGCTGTGAGAAGAGGCATTATTGGCTGACTAGATTGCTGACGGAATCCTAGGTCTCTCTTTAATACGAGTTTTAATGCCTACAAAGCATACTTTAAATTTCACTGTTCCAGCCAATTGTAGGGTTTAGAATCGTGCCGCAGGCTCAAGCAAACGCAACCAAATCACATTCCATAAACACCATGGTCTGGTTACAATGAACGCAAGGACAGTCGGATAATAGGATCACGGATTCACCCAAAACAACCGACTCGTCGAGTCATCCGAATCAACCTGGACCCTAAACGAAGTTATTGATCACATGCAACCTGTTATCCAACAGAAATGTTCCGCCTAAACCTACTTGATCTTATGTCCATTTTGAACGAGTAAATAAAACAATATTCCCAAGTCCCGACAGACATTGCTTTCACCGTCTCAATCTTTCAACTTTACTGCGTAAAACATGGGTACTAAATTTGCGTTACCAGTATGTGTATAATAGGCATAAGTGCATAGAATGAATAATACAGCTAGAAGAGGAGTCTTTTAAATGTACACTTTTTTCTTGCCCTGCTTATTCAACAGAATCGAACTTATGGTTGTTCTTCTCAGTAGCCTATTTCGCATACTGATCTTTGAACGAAATTTCCCCGGAAGTGCATGACCGGTTTTGCGGTTACTGCCTTTCTTCAGGTATGCGTGCCCGGTATTATTCTGTTCAATCATCTCTATACTAGTGCTCTCCTTCCTTAGTTTCTCACTAGAATCTCATTTGAATCTTTAAGAGTGTGAATGAATGAGAAGTCCATTGCACCTATTCATCACTGATTTGCACGGTCACGGGCCGCTGGCGGTAATCAACCCCTACTGATAGATCACTTCTCTGCGGGTAGTCCAAGTTCGGCGAGAGCCTTGAGGGCAAGCCCAGTACCGTAACGATTAAGGCGTTAAACTAAAATTCCTTCCTTCCGGATTCGCGTCCCAGTTTCAGTGCGCGGCGGATATGCACTGCTAATGGTTCCCAACAAGGATGAAACATCCGTGCGGTGCACACCCGATTTCCTAATAGCGAGGTGACTGTTTACATCACATGGTGAATAATTTCAGGAAAGCATCCAGTCACTCGAAATTGCTAGTATGTTATATATATATGCATATATACATATATTTATAATTGCAACACAAGTTTTAATACCTATTTGGTTTCGTCATCTATTGGCCCCTAGGATTTAAAGAGGTGGCAGGGTAAACAAGCTACAAACTGCTTCACCCAAAAGTAACCAGGAGAAGACAAAAATAATGCAGGCCATTGGTTGTAATTCGTGTCAAAGCCATTGCATATTTTTCAGGTGCATTCTCTGTGAGAGTAAACAATAGAGACACTTATGCGTGACATGGCGTCAGTGCCATATAAGGTGGTAGTTTGGTTATCCATATTGTCGCAGTTGATCCTGGGCTATCAGTCATGTGATCACCTATGAGTTCAACGAGAGATAAGCAAAGGAAATTTACGTCATAACAAAATCTATTGGTTCTCATTCCCACTCAATTAAAAAACCACCAGAGGGTTAAACCCAAGGTAGCTCAGGTGATCTTATGCAGCACGTGCTTTTCTAGTATGAGAAAATCGGAATATTCTTACCAACTTATCGTCAACGATCCAACTAACCGCATAATCCTTAGCTTATTAGCCACTGTAATGCAGCAGTCCCTTCAAAAATCTCTTGGATTGGTTGTTTGAAGCAAATAACCGGAAAGGAGTTTCATTGTCCGTCTCGAAGCTATTTCGAAAAAGTTGTCTCCTCAATCCTGAAGATGGGATGCAAGCGAATTCCAGAAGTTCCCAATGGCGAATTGCCTTTACTTTTCACGTATTTCGTCGCCCCTACTCACATTCAAGCAAACAAGTGAGCGTGCATCCCTGCAGGCACACCTACCAAATCCGGTAGCATGATGACGTCAAGTGGGGCTCAAATGACAGTTTAGGGCGGCGTCAATATTTGTTAATAATTGGTAATTCGGTTATTGCCGTTAGCTTTAGTTAATTTCATTGGGTATTGCTCGTCTTGTACTCTAATGTTTGTTTGCATTTGGTAGAAAACAGTTCCGTTGGAATTTTTATCACAATCATAAAAATCCTGATTCTTTGGACTAAAGATACAAAAGGAATCTTTTGTCAGAACTTTTTACCACGAAAAGGCAAATATGAGAAAAAAACTTACTACCGATTCCGGATGATAAAACCGACCATATAGGTTGACGGATGAATATTGCAACCTCTCCAGGAAAGGTCCAATTTACCATTGTCTAATGGAGCAATGGGACCACAAAAAAGGATCAGGTACCCACGCATGGTGACAACTCACAATTCCATTATTTATTTGCCCTTGAATGGGTCGATTTGACTTTTGTTGGTCGAAATGGTGACTGTGCGCCTTTACATACGCAAACACTCACTTCGCTTGGGTAGGAACTTTTGAAGTAGTCAGCTTCCAGATAATACGATCCGCGAGTCTATAGAAAGCGTAAACCTCAAATACCAAATCCAACCCAATAGATTATGTCATCATCCGGCACGTTCAATGGTCAGACTCGTTTAACCCAAATCACAGCAATCATCTCGATGGCTGGCGATGGCCAAGCAGATAAGGCCGTGGCGTTTAAATTTGAAGGTCGCGGGTGCGGATCCTCCCAACACCGGTGAACTTCCCCACCTGGTAGCCCTCTGCTGGCCGTGGTCCCCTTCCTGAAAATTGGTGTGCATTGTTATTTCACTAATAAAGGAAATAAAAGATAAAAAGATAATGGTTTTGCTCTCACTTATTCTATTCCATGAGATTACGATTCATTGAAAACGAGACTTGCAAACAAAGTGACCACGGAAACCGATAAAAGCATCAAGCAACTGACGTTCGTGAAAAACCATCAACTTTACACTGACATTTTTGTTGAGTCTAGTTTGATTCTGTTTATTTTATTGTGTATAGCACAATGTTTAAGACAAACTCGATAAATATGAAGTGCGATAAAAAATATTCTGACGCACTGGACAACCAAATTTTACCTTTCACAATCTGAGTTCTTGATTATGTTAAATGACCACTCCTTAACCGATGACTGGAGACGGATAGCTTTTTTCTACGGAAGGAATGTGAAAGTAAACAGACTCTGATAAACGTTAACTAGTTAACAACATCAGAGGCCAGTAATTTCTTATTGTTTCTTATCAGATGACAAACCGAACACCAAACGTCATTGTCACAGATCTCGTTTGTATCAAATAAAAGTTATCTCCCCATCACCTCCATGCTTGACAAAGAAAAAATTGAGTCGCACTAGCTACTCATTCTGGATCACCGTCGTGGTGACAATATTATCACCGTTTTAGCCAAAAGCATCAGAATTTTAAGACAATTGTGAATGTTTGCGCTCGAATACACCCGTCCATCTGTGTATGTCTAACTGTATGCTCGATTCAAAACAGTGACAGCTGTTCATCTAGAAAATCTAGCAAATTCGAAAGTCGCATGCAAGATGACGTTGAGATCAATGCGGGCGAAGAACTTGATTCCTCATCAATTTTTGACTTAATGTGTGGAAGAGATCTAATACCTGCTTACTAGCTGACACCAGTGGCAGTCTTCACAATATATCTTGATCACCTGCTTCCCACCCATGGACCTATGCTGACAAAACAGACCTAATGTCTCCTTCACCTTGCTCGTTTTACGGTTATACTTGGTTACGTAAGTACTGATCTTATCTTTCGCCGTCATGGACGAGTTGATGCACGCTAATGCACACGGTTGTTCTCAGCGTCACGCAATTTGTTTGCCCAGACAAAAGCCACTCTGAATTGGCTTAGGCTAAATAGTCCGCCAATTCAGTCGTCATGAGAACGGATGGCTATGAACGGGATAGCTATGAACAGAACAGTATATCCATTCTCAAAGCTGGGTTCAATGGTCAACAGAATCTTACACATGAAAGTGCGACTTATGACATCTGGGTTTTCCGCTCACGCTCACCCGATCCAAGCACTAAGCAACTTTCTTTATTTACATTAAGGGCGCGCATTCTGGATATTTAAATTTCTAACTGAAGATCGAGCCCCGGAATCACGTGACCTGGTAGAAGCACCGGCAGCACTAGATTTTAGTTTTAAATTGCCACGCGGGGGCACACGGCCTGTGCGAATACGCTATGGTATCTCCGCCCACTACAAGTTGGGGAGCCCGCAATTCAGGTCTTGTGCTTTGTGTTCCTCTGTTCTGTGTATTTACCTGCGAATCACATCATCCCATTTTGTGAACTATCGTAATCCACCATGGATTCACTTGATGCAGAAATCGGCCATAACACTCGTGAGCCCTCAGCTACCGGGAAAATTCCTGTTTTGTGTTTCACATCCCTGCTTCTGGTTCGCGCAATTTACTGCTATGTGGTACAGAGCCAACAAGCCGAGGTAGTACAGGAAGTATGCGTTTTAATTTACGAAATTCCATTTGGAAATTTCTATGGCATCTCTCAAAAATACAATAGTCAAAAGCGCTGGAGTATCGGATTAGTAATGCTTTCCACAAATGTTGAAATCGGAGATCGGAAACCATCTCAACTCTTCAGATACATGCAGCAACTTTTGGGGTCTCACAAAATAGATGACTTACTGTTACAGCATTTGTGAAGATAGAAACTTCCTTCTTCGATCAGAGAGGTTGTAGCATCGTCCAAGGAAGATGCCTCGATAGCAAAAGTAACTGAAGCTGCCGACAGAATATTAGACTCTCATCCCAAGAGCAAGAGTGCTGTTCCGGTCTCCTTCCATCTGGCCGACGGTGGCCAAGCGGATAAAGTCGTGGTGATTAGATGTAAAGGTTGTGGGTTCGGATCTTCTTCCCCCACTTGGCAGCCCTCTTTTGTCCGCAGCCCCCCCCCCCTTCTGAAAAATGATGTACATTGTTATAAAGGAAATAAAAAAATAAAGGAATTTAGGGAATAACCCGATTGCTTAAAATATCAGATGAACGTTGTACTCAAACACAAATCAGAAACGTTTGCCGTCGCACCCTAGACCATTTAACTGTTCTCCTGCCCCATTTAATAAATCCTGTTGTTGGTGCCACCAGCACTTTGGCAAAGAAGTCCGTTAGTGTCAAACTTCAAGTAATTTCAAAGCAAATGGTGGGGGAACTGCAATGTCGGCCATTAATGGCGACCGCTGCCACTGGCTCTGAACGCGGTCGCCTACTCTACATTTTGGATCGCACTAGTTCCAGGAGGATTTTATTTGAGAATTATGATACCTGCTTCTTCAAGCCAGTACTATCTGTGTCCCTCTCTCGACAGGCAGCCGACGGTTCTTCCATTATGACATACTTTCAGAAACTACTGACACTTGACCTAGGTTTGAGGCGATGTTTCCCCTGAGTTTTCGTATTTTCTGGCGTTCCCCACCCGCTCCCCGAAATGGACTTTCTTTCTGCTTTTGGCTTTGTCGTTTATATAAAATACTGTTTTGTTAGAAAGCACTACACTTTTGCAAGCGCATTGCATCTACACTCCTTCTTTCGGAATTAGTCCGATGACACTCCAATCCTCACTTTCCTCCGTTTCGGACGAATTTCATTCAATAATTGTGCCATACATGATCCCACCTATAACACCACATGAAGTTCAGCACCATATTGCCTCTAAAACTCACCCAATTACTTCGCGCCCAAGTACACTGATTCTCGGCAGAATTTCTGTAGCCAAAACAGAAGTTGAACTTATGCTGAGACTGGAAATAATTTTCCCATCAAGCAGCTCATGAGCATCCCCAATCCACATGGTTCCAAAGTGCACCAGCGAATGGTCTCGTATGGTGAGTATCGTGCATTTCACAATGCAGATGCATCTGGCCGCAACGCGATTCCATATACTCCCGAATTCGCCAACGGCCTGTGGGATAAAAGAATTTTTTTCAAAGCTCCATCGGGCGCATATCCACAGCCCTGTAACACTACAGTTACAATGCCATTTGACCTGTACGAATCCATTCGCATGCCTTTTGGCTGGCGAAATACAGTTCAAACATTCCAGAGGTTCATGGACCAAGGCCTTCATTGTCTCAATTTTGCCTTCATATGCAATGATGATTTTCACATTGCCCGCACAGACGAATACGAAAATCGCAAGCACCTTCCACTTATTTTTCAACGCTTCCAGAAGTATGTGATTTCTATCAATACCTCAATATCACTAGTCCCATTGATTGTTATTTCGATGGTACCATGTTTATATATATATATATATATAGAGAGAGAGAGAGAGAGTTGAGAAGGCGTACACTGAGTTAACACGTTTATCGTGACGTTTCGATCCAAACTAGGACTCGTTCAACCGATAGAGAACAGAGTCGGTAATATCTGTGACTAGCCACGGCCACATTCTTCTGAGAGTCTCCGTCGTTTCTAGGTATAATCAACTATTATTGTCAACTCATTACCCAAATTTTCCAAGACCTTGCAACCCCTCACTGACCTATAAAAAGATTGCGCAATTTTCCCTTGATTCGAGAAGCTAAAGGAGCACCGCAATCAGCTAGAGAAGCCTTATCTAAAGCGTCCGTCCTTTCGCACATAAACACTGACGACAAGGCCGTCCTCGTTCTGTAAACAGATGCTCCTACTTTGGCCGTCGGTAGTGAATTATAGCAGATAGCTGATAACACGACGCAACCCCAATCATTTTTCTGTGGGAAACCGAAGCCGGTACAGTTCAGGTACAGCAAATTTGAAGGTGGACTTCTCGCAATATATCTTGAAATAAAGCAATTTAGAAGACCAGAACTTTACCACCTACACTGACCATAAATCGCCAACATGATCTGGCTTCCAACAGTGGGCGCAATTCCCTGAGAGAAGCTGGACCCATCGACTACATCTCCCAATGCACTACCACTATCAGGGATAGAAACCGACCTGATGATCTTGTGGCGAGTGCTCTGTCCCGTCCAGGTTTGCATCAGATATCTATATCAACCTCATTCATCTGGGAAGACATCGCGAGAGCACAAAACGATGATAAGGAACTAATGTATCACCGGTCTCATTGTTTGTTACATGTCCACAGGAAAACCCAGACCGCTTGTCCCTTGTTCGATACACCGCTTGATCGTTGCACTTTTACACTCCATACCTCATCTTGGAGTACGTGCTTCTATCTTACTTATCTCTGACCGCTGTGTTTGCTCTAACATGAAGAGAGACATACATATTCGGGCAAAATCTTTTGCCTTGTGTTAAGGAAGCAAAATCCACCGACACGTTCAATCCCCTCCTTCTTAAATGCTCACTGATAACGGGCGTCTGTATCACGTCCACGTATATATCATGGGTCCCTTGTCACCAGCCGATGACCACCGTTTCCTCTTGACATGTGTTGACCATTTCATCCGTTTAGCTAATTGGTGTTCACATTGCTGATGCATCAAGTGAAATGATTTGCAAAGTTTTCTGCATCACTGGAATTCTACATCTGGCGTTCGTTCCATGATCACTAACGACAGGGGCCCTCAATTCCAATCTCAGTTGTTCACCAACTGCCGTGTTTCCCAATTGAGCTGATCAACTCAAAACACTAAAGGCCAAGACATCAGCACTAGAATTCACAAAATAGCACAATACCCCAAGCCTGCGGTCTTTCAGCAGGCTTACACACAAAGGTTGGAGACAACGATACGGGCCTGAGCCTTCAAGTCCCGTAGTCGCACAATGGAATGACGCGGACCAGATACCCCTTTGAGTAGTCAGTCCCATAGAAACAAAGCGCTGGACTCGAACGGCAAGCCCAACCCGCCAGTGAATGAAAGAAGACTAACAAAGGACAGCCGCGCATGTATTGGTGACCCACAAATACAAGTCTGAAGTCAAGTGAGCTCTATCGTTTATAAAGTTTTGCGGATGGCCCTGGTCGATAAGGAAACCAACCAATCACTGAGCATGGTATTGTGAATTTTTGGGGCCACATGAAAATTTCTAGCGGCGCAATATTTAAGATAACATCAAATTCAAAATATCTCGCAAAGTAATGGATTTTGTAGGAAGATAATGACAAATCTAAAATCTGCTGCATCAAAAACGCTAGATTAGTCACCGTCTATAACACCAACCTACTTGGACTTAAACAAATTCAAACGACCGCAAATCCCCCTTCATCTAGCAGAATATTAGAAAGATTTCACAGGCAATTAAAGGCTTCTCTCACCTTCAACTCTCATGCAGTTAAATGGACGGACGTCCTTACGTTGAAAATGTTGCGCACCCGCGCCACTCTAAAAGATCAGTTTTGGTTTCGCCTGGCAGATAGGGTATTTGGCGCACACCTGAAACTGCCAGATGAGGTCTTCCGTGGCATTACCGATTTTATTGATGTGTTCATGTTTTTAGTCATTTGTGGTCATACATGAATACGCTTACAGCCCTCCCGACCCATCTCAATATGCGCCCCATTTGCATTCTAAAAGATCCAATTACACGCGCACATGTTTTTATTTCGTTGCATCCTGCATGCTCAGGCTTGCTCCGTGTTATTCTCCGACACGGACGGAAGTGGTCACACAGACACTAAATTTTTAACGGTTGATGCCGATCATAGCACTGGAGTTTTCTTCACAAAATCACTCTTTTCTGTATCTGATACTCCGAGGTGCCTTGAGAACAGCGACCAGAACACGTCACAAACATTTGAACCCCAACCCAGCCCCACCACACGTTTCGGTAGAAAGATATTCAAACCCGTTCGTTTTCGACTCAGTTACATTGATCGAAGCATTTACATGCTCGCGGTCGATGCCCTGTTGGGGAAACCTCGTAGGGGACGCCCCGAGGTTTGCGCAACCTGGATATTTGAATTTCTAGCTTAAGATCGAGCGCCGGAATCACGTGACCTGATCGAAGCGCGCAGGAGTGACTCACCGGTAGCACAGGTTTTCAGTTTTAAGTTGTCACGCGGAGGCACACGGCCTGTGCGAATCCGTTGTTTTCCTTTTGCGCACCACAAAATGTTCTAGCACTTTCAGTTGGTGCGCCACTATCGTTGCCTTATCATTTTGTCTTGGATACCATGAGTTTGATTAAGCAACGCGTGATTTACTATGTTAAACATGGACCGGTGTTCATTTTACACGCACACATAAACGCGCATACCGATTGACTTAGTGAGAAAATACAAATAATCTTGGTCACATGAACTCAGAAGTGACCAGATATGCATGTTTGATTCGCACTTTTGCCCCTAGTACGCAACTATTCTGTTGACTTAGTGAACTTAGAGCACCTGACAGAAGTGCTTTGGTTCATAGTAGGTTCTAATTCGGGCGATTCAAAATAAAGTACTGCCATGGAAAAACCTCAACGTAGGGTTTTTAAATAAACGCTCTTTAACTTTGCCTTCCTTTGTTATCTTCAAGTTCCGGCACGCAACCATTGGAAGGGGCCATCCAAGCTGTAACCAAGTAGCACGCTCAAGACCAATGTGCTCTTTCCTCTCCTCTTTTTCGGTTCTTTTAACGAACTGTAAAGTGACTTCAATTCTGTGTTCCGTGTGCTCACTCATGTCGTTTGTTGTATTCGTGTCGTCCGGTTGGGACGCCGCCCTCCGAGATTCGCCGGAGAAACTTTCCTACGGTTTTGTCGCCTTGTGATTTGCGCGTGCGAACCGATAGCCGTTGTATGGTCATCTGTGAGAAGTAATTCCCGTTGTTTTAGTTTCCAGCAGGAATATGAAATTGCATTGTGTGTTAACCGAGCTGCAGAGAAATAGAATTGCTTATTTTCACTGCTTCCTGCCCCTACAACTTGTTACATTACGTTTTTTTGATATCCGATTAGTCATTCGGTAGTGTTTGGCAAGTGGACCGATAAACTTCTAGACGTAATGATAATAAATGCTTTCAACCTAGTAGAGGATCTAGATTCTCAGATCGGACGTTGATTGGTTTTATTGAATATTGGGAAAAAACTGTTGAGGACTAATTAGCCAATCCCTCACCAACACTGCCAATGTCTGTGGTTTAACGAATATTGACTCATCAACTGACCTTGTACAAGGGGCCTGGAGGCTGCGCTGAGACAACCATGAAAAATAAATTCCAGTACTAATGTGTTTGTGCTGTCTGCAAGAAATTGGATGTGGCTATGACCTTCTAATCGAATGTACTGCTGAATGGAGCTAGATGTCACAGACGTTGACCTCGGTAGCATTCAAATCCGCACATGGGTGCCATCCAAGCTTTGGTACTGCGCGCATTCTGCCGGGTAGGTTGGAAACTTATACCGAACGCTGGCTGGCCAGGACCGCGTAAATTCACAGCTCATCCTATTCCTTTAGATGCGCCAATATAGTGTTTATTCTATCATGGTTATACAACTTCTCTAATTACCTTCGAATAATGTCCAATCACTTAAAATTGTGTCAGGAATATTCGAACCTAGCGCCTGAATGATTTATGGAGGACGTGTTTACCTAGGTCTGACGCATAATATCCAGCAAACGGGCCGGTGTGCATGTGCACGTGCATGTTTCATGATGAACTGGTTATCAGTCACATAGTCAACCGGCAGGCGTAGGTATGTAGAACCTTGAGAAAAGTATACGAGTGTTAAATTAATTACTTCCATTAAAACATCCAATAATTTCGAACTTAATTCCGAATTCTTATTGGGGACAGCAGGGAACTGCACCATAAAAGACCACCGTATTTTGCGATAAGTTCGCGCAGATCACGTAGCACAGCCATAGCCTGTAAATGAAATTGGCAAATCAAAATCATGGTAACCCGACAACGTGAGAAGCAAACATTTTGCGAAAGTCATCGCATCGGTTATGTCTCTCCCGGATATATATATATATATATATATATATATATATATATATATATTATAATTAATGACGTATTATATAATATATGTAGGTACGATGTTATACTATAGTAGGCGTGGCATGTACTACGAGTCGTCGTTCGTTAAATAAACTCTGACGCGATTATCGGTTTCCGGAGGTTTCTTGCTGCTTTTAGTTGCAAGGTTTGTAGCTGGAGCGATTGCAACACATGCTTGTGACTAGTGTCATGTCGTTATGTTTGTAGGGGTGGTGGGTATTGACTCGTCACAAAATCTACCTGGATCAGAGATCAACACAGCTGCGGTGACTTTGCACTGATTATGCCAATCGATAAGAGGAGTAAAAAAGCCGCATGAGAAAGTTGGTGATGGCCGAGGGACCGAATTAGCCGGCAGGACAATCAATCAGTAGGTGTTGCTCATCGAAGACCAATATAAACTTTTGGGTTTTAATTAATAACCGAACTTTTTGTCTGCTCGACTTGGTCTTTCTCACGAGAGTTGGGGGGAAATGGAGATAGCAGCCGCAAAATAGAATCGATTGAGGATTTGCAGCCGAAGTAGAGCAGGCGTCTCATCATATTTTCTGCGTTACGAAACGAGGTTGAGTAGAATTATCATGCATTCGTGCATTTCTGATAAAAATAATCTATTCTGTCCATAATTTTTATATTGTTCGCTTTAGCAGGCATTCACCATCAACATGAATGACAAAAACTAGTTATTGTAACAAATGTTACCACATCGACTGTTTGGATCGATTCACTTGGTAGTGAAATGAGCGCTGAAGTATCCTGACATGAGAAGCTTTACCTTAGAAATTTTTTCGCCGTTTGCATTAGTCTAGCCGTACTTTTTATTTTGCTATTTTTGTTCCCCTGGAAGTACTATTCAAATGTTCAACCTGACATGCTTACAACTGGAACGGGACCTGAACAATGCAGGAGTGCCGGGATCATCCGTGTTGATGAATGCACTGACATTCGGTAATGCTAATCCAGGCCAGGCGTACCACGAGTGAAACAAGCGGAAGCTAGGTGAACAAATCCAAGCGTACAATTTGTTCAATCACGTGAGCTTTTAATTCCGATACCGGTTAGGTGAAGATTTGCATAGTTCGATGTTGAATATTCTTGCGCTTTTCACCTCAGGTTTGGGAATTTTCAAATTTTGTAAGCGTTAAGCTTGGCTTTTAAGTCGCAAACATTTCATCACTAGCCGAATACGTGGGGCCCACACACTGATGATGATGTCACCCGGGCTGTTGATGAAACTTTTGTGATCTAAACACCAAGTTTGGCGCTCACAAAACTGAAAATAGCTCAATGTGCTCCCAGTCGGGTATACCGTGAGAACAACCCGACGAAAAACCATGCTTTTAACTTACTCTTTTATGTGACCTGGTGATAAATGTCATCGTAGAGACTTCCAGTTTGACTATACGCACTATATCTATCTTTAAGGCTTTGTCAAAATAACTTCGATCTCACGGATTTTTGCATTAATATGTCTGTTTGTGATAATACGTGATAAATTATTCATTGATTCAAAACACGAGTTAGTTTTTTGAGGCATGCTTGACATATAAGTGTACTGATAGGAGCACGTCCTACAGCCGCTGGGGCCCAGTGAAAACTAGAGTGGCGCAAAACTACGTAAGGTCGAAAAAGATCAGATGTGGTAACCTGCCGGGTGAAGTCGAATCGTCATCTAATTCCAGAGACCGGCAGGGAATCTAGGATTCGAACCTGTAATCGCTTTGATTTGACAGATGTTTAATCCATTTAATCATAGTATCCTGAGAAAAGTGTCCGCATAATGGCTCACCTTGTGACAAAAGGTTCCCGTGAAAAATGGAGGAGGGAGAATTCTAAGTTAAAGTTGTAGAACAAATTTCAAGTGAAATTTAAACGCCTAAGTGAACAGTTCAGTATCTAGAAGCGCACCTTTCTAATCTTAGTAGCGGGTTCGATTAACGGACATACGCCAAACAAAAATGTGTGATTGCTGACCAGCAGTTACTCGTCTTCCGAACACTGAGCATTACATATATATATATATATATATATATGTATAACAAAGCTATCACCCTAACAGATGAAATTGGGGTGGGATTGCACTCCGGTTGAGCCGTTGACGTCACTGACGTTTCATCTGTTGGGTGAAAGCTAGGAATGGAATCATCAGAAGTATAGGAAAATATAAACGAACAGGAAATATGTGTAGACGCATTATTTACCAAAAATGGCTTTAGGCCGAGACGTCCAGTGGTGAGATTTATTGTACATCAGATATAGGTAACGGAAAAACGATGTATCGAATTGATTAAGATAACCGAATTCCCGACCAATTCATGTTTAATATTCAGTGTGCCGTTTGTCCTAATACTGTAGATATGATGACAACACAAACCTCCCACCCCGTTCTTATTGTTTAAGATGGACCTGAAATACTTTTGTGGCCTGGCGCTTCACTATTCCTCCAAAACAGATATGCTATTCATAATAGCTATAAAAGATCTTTGCGACTCTATTCCTCATCCCCCCGGTCCGCTACGCTGACTGTTAGATTTATGGAAACGCGGTTGGAGATTATGAATTCCATCGCACACGCGGATCCGGCGAACCTAAACGAAGGGTGAGTTGGAGCAGTCGCAACTTGAAAAGAAGGCTTGTCTGATAACAGCTCCCATTCAATCATCATGAAACACAACACCAAAGACAGGCACGGACCTTTTATAAACCAACAGACGATATTTGCTCCTTTTGCGCAATTCTGGTTTACCAAAACCTATTTTATCGGGAAATAAGTAAATCCAAATGTCCAAGTAACTGCCTAGCACGTTGAGTTTGTTAGGCATACCTATTCGACCACTTCAAATGTCACTGGGGCTTGTTTTCGTCAACCTTAGTAACCAAATCAATCCTTAGTTAGCATTTGAATAATTTGCATATTCCGTACTAATCCTTGTGAGATAATGAGCCGCCTTGATATTTATTAGGCATTGCGCCTCCCAGCAAACTACGATCAGAGGCAAGGTGGGAACACAGTGAAATACTCTTTTTCTAGAAAAGGACATCGTAAGTGGATTGATATCTCAACCGTTGGACGTCCGAATGACAGGAGTGAGCCATGTTTTCGGGCGTTCTTCATGGCCGCAGCGCCAACCTGGTCACCAAAAAGGTGAGACGGTGATTATCAAAACCTTGTGCTAATTTGAGGGCGTACAAAATGGATCCAATTTCATGGCCATGAGTAAGGGTTACTCTGACTGGAGCACCACCTTTTCGTATTCTGCTGCATTTCTAACGTTCGCATTCATTATCACCGTGCAAGAGGACGAATCACTCTGCGGAAGGTTAGTCCTAGTATTTTTAATCGTTTTGCTACGTGGAATTCTCCCAAAGTAGTCATTTGAGCTTCAACTCTTAATTATTAGTTTTTCATGATCCCGCATAATCGAGAGTAGTAATGATTCGATTGTTACCGGGGATGTGTTCCAAGTTTGTGTTCGGCAATTCAAGGCCTTGGAAATGTCTTTAGGAGAGCATTTAGGTTATTTACGTATCCAGTTTGAACATCTAATTATCCCACACGCATGCTGCTGAACAGTACAACTAATACGACTAATGAACCGCAGGTAACGATTCCCCGATTTTAACTCATCTCTGTGGCAACGGAAAAACCTCCGACGGGACATCGTGAAACATGCTCGCTGACAAGGACATGTTTATATGCAATCACATGCCACAAAGTCACCTGCTGCGAATGCGACTATACTCATTGTATCAAATCATCATCCTGTTTTGGCTTCTGATGTTCTATTTTTGGTCAAGCGGATCTCCATCTTTCATAGTTCAGACTTCCTCATATATGGACATTTGTCAGTTTGCCGCACAGGAAAAAATTTTGCACGGTAATAAAATGTCAAACCTAAATAAGAAGAGGGAGTTTGGTGATGACCGTTTCAGCAAACTCATTCTCAGCAATGCTCAGAACAAGTACAGCCTGTTCTTGAAATAATCATAAATTGCTACTGTGTACTGATGAAAACGAACGAGATCCTGGGACAATATATATTTGGTACAGTTGTCAGTGTGTGCATGTGTGGAATCGAGTCATTTGACAGTTTGGTATTGAAGTGGATCGTGTTTGTAATGGTTACGGTTCACTAGTGCAATACATCTTCAAAGCGATATTCGGTCAGGTGACGCTTCACTGTACTGCTCCTTCATTCACACAACCAGTTGAGCACATAAAAACAAGCAAAAATGAAACTGTTCTTATTCCATCACGTGTTCCGTGAAGATGCTCACCAATGGTCATGTGACTTGAGTCTATGATTGGTGAGCACTGAAAAAGCAGTCGGAGATATAGGCAGAAGGCGTTTCAGAAACAGAAAAACAGAAAAACAGAACAACGGGAAAACAGATAGACAAACTAGGTGACTGCCAGTCAAACTGACCGACCCCGTAGTATGTTGACTGAGCAGCTAAAAAAAGGAAATGAATAAACAAGCGACCTCTTGGCAAAACGGAATCAGACTTCTGACGTGGATTTCTGGGTGTGTTGATCAGGGGTAGCAATGGCACACAAAGCTAATCCACTAATAAAGCGTACCTTTTGTGTGTTACTTGGAAATTACTGCGTGATGCATGACAAAAGGTTTCATTACCGAATGATCACGTGATTTTTCAAATACCAGACTAACTTTACTTTTCCTTGAAGTAATCAAAGTCGTTTGCATAAACGAACGAGTTCTCTTCCCAATCACATCATTGTTAAGTTAGTTTGCAGAATTGACAGAAGTGTAACTGTGAGTGTGAGTATTACTCTCTGGGTTACTTGGTATTGCTGCAAATACTCGGATATCATTTGATAGTAAAACTGCAGCGTGCAATAAATTATACCGTTAACAAATCGGCTTCTGCTCGTTCATTGTGAACTGTCGGATTAAGCTGGACTGCATACAATACGATACCTTAGATTTTCGATAACACTTCATTAGTATCCTCTGCTGTATTCAGAAGTCACGATGTTGGCTTTTTTGGAACTATTTTCAGCCCAAAATGCGCTACGTCCACAAACTAAAGAAACGACCATTAGAGTTCAACGGTGAAGAACGAACGCTTATATAAGGAGTATAATCAGTATTCATATCCATTTAAAATTTGTCTTTTGAAAGGGATACAATGTCCGCCGACAAACCCTCAACAATAATCTGTTCCAAAGGTTCCAGACATTTCACTCCGGGGTATCTTTATGTTGAGCTATTCAACGGAATCTTCGCGTGACATAATCTACCTTCGTAGAAGCAGAAACCATCGCGATGATCAAATAGACTTTTGAATGTGTTCTTTATAGTCTGATAGTCCAACATTTACCTGTACCCACGAATCAGAAAGACGTTTGGCGTGCAATCAAAATGCGGCTGCCGTGGCAGTCAGGCTATGAAAGGATATTTTCACATTTCCAGATTACTAGTGGGCTAATGATTTTAGATCATTCATAATTTGCTCAAACGTAAACTACTGACGTGTTGGTTGAGAATGACCTAGGTACCCTAACCACAAAGGAGCATTTCGGCTGTAATAAAAAGTTCCACTAATGAGAGTTGCCTGATTTTCAGGTGGCATCGTTGTTGGCTGGTAGTGAGCATTTTCAACCAAAGCGAGCCACTGAATTGTCAGAATGAATCGGTCATCGAGAGGTTCCAAAGGTGAACAGTCAAAACTCACCTCAACTCAATCAGAAATAGTAAATGACATGATGATAAAGGCCCTTCGAATATCGTATATATATATATATATATATATTTATCCGCCAGTAGTTTATAGCTGGAAGACCGAACCTTCTGAAATGATCGACTTCAAACCAAGAACAGCGTGCTGATCTGAATCAGGCGATAAATCCCAGTACCTTGGTTACCATATAGCTTGTAATATGAACAGTGATTACTAATTTGCGGTTTTTTGACAGCTCATCAGCCTCCATTCCATTTGCCCACCTTACGGACAAGGTCCCCTTCGTGAAACCGTTCTGGGTAAATTAGTGATGGGACGATGAACGTGACATTGGCAGTGTTTAAGGGGACGAGATGGACATTTGGGCATAAAGACCACGGGATTCGAGTGCCCACACCACCGGTCAACTTCCTCATTTGACAACCATCTGTTGGCCGTGGCCCCCTTCCTGAAAGCTCTAGGCATTGTAATAAGACAAAAGATAAAGACCAGTACGAAAAGATATGATAACAACCATCGGTCGAGTGGCAACTGCTGGAACTGGGACTGGATTTGCGGCATTTGCCGGCTTTCCGTCAGCTCAGAAGAAACACACCCCAGGTATGTTCTGGCATGCCAAATCAGTTTCCGGATTCGTTTTCATCATTCCCTGTCTATCGGTAGTCGTTCATGCCCCGCTTTCACTGGCCGTCGCGAATACCTGCCGTTTTGCATGTTCAGGCCCACGGAGGGGATCCAAAAATGAATTCTCGGCAGATTTAAGATTTGAGCTCCTTGTTACTCCTTGTTAAGTCCAAGGGATACCAAACAGCCTTTGTTTGCAAGAAATTTCTATGCGGTTACATTATTCTTCTGAAATATGACTCTTGGTTGTATCTTTGTGCAACTGTCGGGAGAATGTGTTTTCGTGTTTGGAAGTATTCATTATAAGTTTAACCGATGATCACCAGAAAACATGCTGGTCCTAATACGAAATTTCCGTCAATGACTCGGCGAACGAAACATCTCTCGTTCTTCTTCTATCCGTGTTATTGTTAGTACCTCTTCCATCCCTAAGATGACCGGAACTCTATCGATCGGTTCGGCGTCTGTGTGCTTGAGCCTAGTAAGAAAATGTTTTGTATGTGCCCGTAAATCAGAGTGGTCTTCCTTTCATTGCCTCACATTATTTTTATCGGTTGTCCGAAAAACTTATTCTGATTAAAATTCCTAGTTGCTAAGGAAACAAGCTGTAATGTGCCCCATTTGGATACAGTAAGCCTGTCCTACGTTTTATCTTATCTTTTACTTCCTTTATTAATGGAATAACAAGGCGGCCGCGGCCAACAGAGGGTTGCCCAGTGGGGAATTTGATCGGCGGTGGGGGAACTCGAACCCGCGACCTTTGCGTCGGAATGCCTCGACCCTATCCGCTTGACCACCACCGGCCATCAAACAAGAAGGCTAGGATTGCAACATTCTTCAAGGTAATTAAAAAGTGAGGCAACAGGCATGACCTTACGGTTGATGATAAACGACTCGGTAAATTGCATGGTGCCAGCTTGCGAACCTGTCACGGAAGGTCCCATTTTGACTCATTCGTCCTGGTTACGAAGGCTGCAGAACCATTGTCACTCGAGGGACGTTTGACGAGTTGATGCATTGATGTCACCAAAACATAATAACTATGGTACGGGAGTTAAAAGACATTTGAATAGGCGTTGGAAATTTTTGTTGCCATCAGATTTCAAGTTTGCGATATTCCCTGTCCTAAAACAGTATTTTTGAATAAAACTTATTCCACATATACGGACTGGATCCCTTCATTAGTTAGTCGTAACGCCATTCTTGAAACAGGTTATTGGGAAATTGTGTCATCGAGTTTGTGCAATGTTCTGAAACGAGCGGGTTCCATAGGCAATGAGGGAACAGTTTGTAAGTCCAAGGTTAGTATTCAACATCGTTTTCGTGTAGTATAGTTAGCAGAATGATAAATATCGGTGCTAAAATATTGAAAGTACTTTTGCAATGCAGATAGCCATGGTTGTTGGGATATGGAACCACGCCTTGCGAAAAGATGAAATGTGACATCGTTTTTTGATCTGGTATAAACTTATTTGGTCCCATGCCACGCCAAGTTTCAAATTTACTGGTTCCCTTTCCCCTGATATAATGGGCTCTACTGGATGCGGGACTTGTCCTTTCCATTGCACTCTTGTTTCAAGCACGTCATAAAAAGGTGCTGGGAATTCACCGTTACCGAGGAGCTAAAATAATTTCGAAATGAACGGCTGACCGAATTGAATGGAACCTAGACACATTCTGACTGGTAAATCTTTATGTTAATCCTTACTGTCGCTTCATATGGTTCTTCTCGAATGCACTTTCAAAGGAGCCAACGATACAATAATTTGTTTATGCTTTTTAGTTGAAAATAACCATTTGCTGCATCAAACATCAGCGGCTTACATAAGCACAAATAGTTGCGCATACTTCAATCGATAATCAGTGTTAGTTCTCCGTTCTTTCCACACAATTGTAACGTGACTGTCTTGGACTGTTTGCATGATAAGCAAACCATATTCCGACAGTACATTTTTTCAACTAGTCTTAACATATTTGTATCGGTAGCCGGATTTTGACATGCGAGGATTCAACACAAATGACGGCCACAAGCGTGCGTACCTGCTGATGGTCAGAAATATGAACTCTGATGTTTCGCTCGTCAAAAGTGACCAAACTGTGGACTGCCCTTGCAAAAATAAATGAATAAGTAGTAAATAGTAAATAATCTTTTGTTCCATTTACTCACCATATAACAAATGCACAGCATTGTTGTAAGGGATAGTGACCACGGTAGTTGGAAGACTCTAACTCGCTAGGCACTAGTTCAGACGTCACGTACTCATCGGCTTGACCACGGTTGTGATGCACGAAGTAAACAATAGTGTGATCAAGGCCAAGCGGATAAGGTCTTGGCGTTTAGATGTTAAAGTCGCGGGTTCGAATCCTCCCAACACCGGTCAACTTCCCCACTTGGTAGCCCAATGTTGGCCGTGACCCCCTTCCTAAAAAATGGTGGGCATGGTAACAACAACCGAACAAACGTACAGATTTGGTTACGGGGACTTCTCACTGTCCGCAAAAATCAAAGACCGAAGACCGTGGACTAAGACGTAGATTCACGAACATGCGATCTAAACAGCTAGATCATTCAGACCAAAAGATATGATGCTGAATCCGCCATATATATGCACATTTACTGATTGAAATTGGTGTGCATTTCACGCCGATCAACCGTCAGTAAGTGAGTAAGTGCATGTTTGTGCAAAACAGAATGGATTAATCCAGGCACAGCTGACTCGTTCCGGCACACCATAGATTGATGTTCTAAGAAAAAAGCCTAGAAGACAGCGATTGTCTAAACAACAAAATAACTCCTTCCTGCAACTCAACGGGATGGATAAACCAAACAGACTAATGGGAGTTATGCTAGCAAAGTTTGCAAGCCAACCGTTTGTACTGAAAATAAAATAACTGAATTCTAAGTTCACTTGTCCCGGTAAATTACTTCATTTAGGCCGGTACTTATATCATTGTGTTGACTTGTGTTCTGCTTTTTATGTATGCACCTTTAGATTATCACAAACCAATGAAATCCCCGGATCTTAATGGCACAGCCTTGTTGAGTGTTGTCATTTTCGTGACCACTGTTGACAATGCTGCAACTACAATAAACATGGATTTGGGTGTATCGACTTTTTCACGTACACATATACACATACACATACACACATGCACGCACATCCTGCACGCCTGCCTCCGGTACGCAGGATAGAAAAAAAAAACTATGAGGTTATCATGCTTGAATTCACTCATTTAATATGCCATCGTGCATGTTCCAGCAGTAATTACATTTTCGTAGATGAAGCCTGACAATTCAGCACAGACGAAACCAAAAGTGAAAAAATAAAATTCAGTAGTCAGCAGCCTGATAATCAGTGGTTCCTATTTAGGACCAGCAGTGATCAAGTGGATAAGGATGCGGCGTCTGGACGTGAAGTTCGCTGGCTGCTGTCCTCTCACCCGGGGCTTCTCCACCTGACAAACCTTTGTTGATCGTGTCCCGTTTACTGAAAATTGTGCACTGCGTTTTGGTTGGTAAAGGGACAGAGAACGAATAAAACAAGTAGCTAATTGCTGCGATTTATATACGGTGACCAGTTGTATGATCACGATCAGAGTAACAAGTGTTTATGAGTTACCCACCTATTTGCAGATTCGTAAATTGATCCCATCGGAGTACGGGACTAAGCCACGTAGTAATGTTACCGTAAATGATACACAAATGTGTAGCCGAATTTAGCAACTCATAGGTGGGGATATATAAAATCCGTGATTCTGACAACGTAGATTTGGGTACATGTAAAATTTAAGCAGGCCCTTGAGTTGTCGTTACTAAAAAAGGAATCACATGTTAACATCGCAGCAGCAGGAATAATGACAGGAGACTCAAATCACGAAGCAACATCTGCAAAAATGCCTGATGAGATTCAGCGCGCGCGAGAGAGAGAGGCATTTGGTCTTGTTGGTAAATATTTCTCGATCATTTTTTGCTCAATCGATCAAGTGTGTGATGAATAGATGGGTGCAGCTGAAAAGATGATTTACTCGGGGTCGTCGTTCACGTCCACAACCAACGGTTCTAACCAGACGATATTTGATGTTAAAAGTTAACATCGATCGAGATTGACTGACCGATGTGGTACACGTGGACAGACAAACAGATAGAGAGAGAGAAAGAGAGAACGAGCAATTGATTTTAAGCGCTGCATGCAAAAACAACAACAAATAAATAATCTTGGTAGATTTTTAATTAGAGAATTGGAAATTTGTTCTCTTCTCGCGATTAACCCGTTGTCTGGAGTTTGTTTGTCCACAGAAACTTTGGTAAGAAAAAGCCCATAGTGCAAGATTTAAGTGCAACTGGGTAGCACCTCAGTACTAAATCAAAATTGACTTTATTTCACTGTTATACAAGGAATTTGGCTGGCTAAGTTTTACTCAAACCTTAACCAAAATTTATAATGCACATACTGAAACTAGATGATAAACGTATGGTAGCATTTGGTCAGAACAGAACTTGAGGGGAGATACTAGTAGAAATGGAGCTCCACCTTGACGGTCGGCGAAATTTTCGCTTATCCGAAGATAATGTAACTTATATCAGCTTTACAAATGCTCTCGAGGGTCTGGTCGGTTTGTAAAATATTGCAGTATGTTGACATAAAACACATGTTATTTGTTTCCGAGTCCTGATAACTATAAACAGGACTATAACTATAACAGTACGAAAGTTCTCGGTCGAAACGCCTCGTCTGACTATTGACAATTATCTGGAACCATTTCGCTTGGATAAAGCAAACCTCATCATCTAATTGGATGACAAAATGTACCCACATTCGTTCATTCGAACGTTTTCTTCGGATCCAGTAGAGAAACTAAATGAGTGTCCTCGGTTTCGTTGTATTGCTTCCAGATCCGTGACTTGGGAATTGTCGTCGGTGGTAAACCGTTTTTTGGTGAAAACTTATAGCACAGCATACTCAGGTTCGTAATTACTTTTGTCGGAGTACCCATCTGTGTTTACGCGTTTCACGTTTTTCTCCTCACGGTATTTCGTTAACTGATCACGTAGGCAATTAAAACTAAGGGACTGCTCACCTCCTTCCAGTGGGAGATTCGATCTTTATTGTGAATTCATCATTCAATGTTGTCATTGCATTAATCAATAAAGGTGATAAACTCCCTCTACGATCACACTTAGCAAAGCCGGCAACATACCACGATGTAGGACCTTTACATTGTTGAAATATAATCGGAAACAATCAACTACTCGTAAGGTGAAAAAGAGCTCATTTAAAGCCAGCTGGAGTAAATCGCCGATTTACTTATCTGACATATGGTATGCAACGATAATTGTACTCAAAAACTAAGAAAACAACTTTAAATCTAGTACTTGTACGGATAAGGTGATAATATTTCATAGTGCTATATCGCACCAGTGAATTTCACTCACTTATATAGGTGCAACACAACGTCAACATAGAGTTGGGAATGGTGTATCTAACCGGATATGCTTTACATAACCTATGCCAAATCACTTCCAAACACTGTCATCCGCAGCAAACCCTGATAGAGAAAACCCAAATGTTCATATGCACGTCACACACCACAACTCGTGTATTGCGTGTACTCTGGTGGCTGGTTGTTAATCTCATACCAGTTTTTACAAATTTCCCTTGGCCGAAAACTTCAGCTTTTATTGCAATTTGCCAATGGTACACATGCAATGATAGATTTGGCCGTAGTTTTCGGATGATGTGACATAACGTTGCAGTCTGGCTCTAACGGACCATTCCAATTGCTACAACAGCCCTCTGAAGAACAATGAACGTTTGCCTTCCACTTGAACGTGAGTAGGACCATCCAAGTGTTTGAAATGCGCGATATTCTGAGTAGGGATAGTATGACTTTGAAAAAATGGCTATAGGCTAACCATTATTTGTAACTTTTCAGTTCACCACTGACCGACCAATTCAGCAACTGCTGCAGCCTCGTGATAAGCGAATAAATTACAGCGCAGTCTTATTTCTATCATTATTTAATTGACCATCATCTGCGGAGGCGTAATGTGAGGCCGCTCAATTAGGTTAACTCCCTTGTCCAATCTAGGGAATACAATGTGAGATACTCCCTAAATTCGCCAGGCTCTAGCGCTGACTCAGAAACAGACAGATCGTTTACACGATTTCGTCTTGTCACCTGATTGTTGTTAATCCAGTATTAGACAGCTACAGCTTGATGCACACGATCATACGCCTAAATGAGACGGTTCAAACACGCTTGGATCTACGTCTCCGTGACTTTGTATTGATCAGCTTCAGAAAGTGTAACGTGAAAAGTATTTAGCAAAAGATCGTATATCTATTTTGTTGTTCTATTTATGCACATTCAAGGTTCTTGTCGATGCGGCTGACCATTACACCTAAATCACATGCCTTTCTGTCCTTCAGCTCTGTCATATATATATATATATATATCTGGTAGAATAACTGATGGAATATGGTCTACCGTTCTCACCACGCATAAACATGCACATGGGGAAAGTAAATTTGAGGAAACATAAAGCTAAAAGGTATTAATTAAGGATTCACAAATAACTTTATTTCAACTAACTAAAGTTTGACAGACCCAGAAATCAATGCAATCTATTACATATTTTTATCTGGATTCTTAATTGGAGTTTTTGTATTTCAGAAGCTTTTGTTGACTGAATTCAATGTTTACTTAAAATTCATCATTTTATCGCGGTTCCATAAACACCGAAATCGTTAAGCTGCAGGAAAGTAGAGTAATCTGGACAAAGCCGACTAATTATTGAAACACCCCGGTCCTGATTAATATGACCGTCAACAACCTTTTCGATCGAACTCCCGATGAATCCAATGTTTGAACTCGCTTCCAGAATTTCCAGGGTACAAACCCTGATCAACCAAAACAGGCAGATTCCGGACAGGCGATAAAATGACCAAAACCTATTCCGATTTTTTCATACTGAAAATCGAAGCTTTTTACTTGCACGAAATCCGGTCAAATCAATCAGCCTTATCTGTTATTTCTCGATTTCGCTTGAACTGTTATTTAATGTTTTATTGATTTTTTATTCCTGTCTACGGATAATTGCACATGAACTTCTTTCGTTTCTTTCGATTCTGCTTTACCAAGTGAAACATTTTTATAGGAAAAACGTTTATTCCATCGATTCCGAGTAACATGTGGTGTAGCAGTGCATTTTCATGTTTAGCTTTTGTTTTCAAAAAGCCGCCTCGCAGTGACTACATTCAATTCTTCATCTTCGTGATCGTAAAATTATCTGCATTGTTGCAAAATTTCAGTTTGGGCGTTTGCACCATGTCTCTCCGTTAAGAATTTTGCCTAGTTCAAAAAAATAAAGTAAATCCCAGCTTTTCGACTATATCCACGACTAGCCTGAGCAGTTTTCACATTGCCCCTGCGGTTTCTTGAGGCTAACATTAAGGTTAGAAATGACATGCGAAAACGAGCAATGAAATTCCCAACATCCGTGTTATCGAAGTAGAGTAGCAATGATAACGAAAATACAAACATCAGGTCGGGACTACAAATGTCCGTCATTAGTTTAAACATGCCAAATTAGACCCCGACGAATGTCACATTAATGACAACCGTTGAGACTGAGCCAGTTCTTGGGCTTGCTTCTTGCGGCTTTCAGAGATTGGTGATACTAGCAGGAAGAGCTGATTACGCTCCAAAAGATTGCAAACCATTTCTTGACAAGCCAAACCATTGTTATAATTTTCTGAAGTTTAAAACTGGTGCGCCCAGGGACAAGTTGGTTTATTTCCATCACTGCATGCACCTCTGTTGCTACTCGTTCTGTTTGGAGATCCTGGACCCTAAAAAACTTGCTAAATGCAGAAATTCAAAAATTTCGTCAGTAAAGGCAGCATGTAATATACCCTTCTTTTGCTAGCTCAATAAGATCTACGGACAGAACAAAAGTATTCTGTGGCCATCTTTTCATCCGGGTTCCCAAAGCTCAAGGAGGAAAACTTTTCTAGTTCTAAATGAGCTCACCTTATCCGTGCGCAATAGAATGTTGTTAAGCGTGCGAGTTTACCGTGTTTTATCTGTCCTCGCTTGTAATCCACTTTTGATCACATCGATTAATCAATAAACTGAGGGAAGCCTAACTTTAGCCTGCGAATCATTCAAGTATTCGGCCCAAACTTTATCTCACGGCTTGTCTTCCTTTTGTTCTTATCCATCCATCCTTTCTGAATTCCTGTATCACTTCTCTCAGTCGCATATGGTTCGTCCAATACCGTTCATCACTGATGACATTAGACTAACAAAGGCATCTACTTTCGAAAACCGACAGTCAGATATTTTAAAATATATTTTATGTTCTTTATTAGTAGCACGAAAGCGGACATCATTTTTCATGAAGGGGGCTATGGTTAACAAAGGGTTGTTGAGTGCGGAACTTGACCGTCGGTGGGAGGATTGGAAACCGCGACCTCCTTCTCCGCACGCCACGACCTAATCCGCTTGACCATCGGCGATCAACTTTGCCCCTGAGTGTTCCTTAAACAGCATTTCTGCACTCAACTTATGCCGTTCCTACTGTTACATCCAAATAATTTGTCAGTGCATTAATTACTTATTCGCTCATCTTCACATGATACTCCTTATCTGTTCGAAGTTTCGTCTTCTGTTCAAAGCACGGTCGCTATGAAAACAGATATGACCTACTAATTTAAGGAACGACCTTACCAAAAGAGAGGGCCAGCAAGCATACCAATAAGAAGTAAAGCAATGAGTCGTGTCAGAGATAGTTGCCATCTACCAAGAATGTGAGGGCTGTTGGTGTGTTTCGGACAACAAGGAACAAGAAGGATACAAGTTCAACGAGGATGAAGTTGAGATTCCAAATTCGGCAACATTGAGGCATTCAGAGGGGTTTGTGGACACACGGACCGCTTCCGATCAGCCAGCCAATAGATATTTCGACTAGGTAATAAAGTCTGAAGTCGTATCATGCGGACCCTCATCCATGAATTTGAATTACTTATTAGGAAACAATTATGAGACCAAATCAAATATATACATACGCGAAATGAAAACAACAGTCGATAACTAAGGGTCAGAGGTCAAATCACCAAATACCAAGTAGTAGAACAAACATTCAGTAACGAGATCAAGATGGCTGGCAAGGTCGAAGGTCAAGGTTAACAGCATATGCTGCTGCTGCACATGCACTGACGAAGTCACCTGGGCCAGTGATGAGACGCTGGGGTTCTAAACGCCAAGCTCGGTGATCGGAAACCCAAGAAATCTTTTACCAAATTACTCGGCTGTCAAAATATTTCGTTCGACTTCTTTTGTATCACCGTCTGTACTGGATAGACTTGCACTGTCATGGCCGAATCGCCACGAAATTACTCACCTGGCAAACGGCGTTGTTTCTTAAATGTCTTTAATGGCCAGCAGATGTAGTGCTAGAATGTGTTACCATTCAATAAGTTTTCCACAACCGACCTTTTCATTTACTGAGCTCCGGTACACGAAAACTTCTTTATCCTACCTTGCAGATCAGGAAATTTTTGGGAGAGTACACAGTCACAGGTTGCTTTGAAAACCCGCGTCATACTGGCTGTTTGAAACGAATACGTTAGAAAAAAGTAACTGCTTATTCATAGCCAGCACACTTTGAACTCTACTTTACGCCATAATTCCCGGCCAGTAACTAAATGACAAGCGTCAGTGATCGACTCAGTTCGGTGCCAGTGCATCTTATTGTAATTTCATCGCTACAACTAAGAAGTCAAATATCTTGGTGGTAGCATGAACTTGAGAGTGAATAGCAGACGAGTATTGATTGGTCTTCCGTGTTCCATTTCAGAACTTTCCGCGAACAATCGAACATCCAGCATTTGTACTATTTTGTTAATTTCAAGTTATCTTATTGCCAAACCGTCAACGTATTTTTGCCTTGTTTAAGTAGAGATCGGATCGATCAACCCTTGTGCCCAACAGAACGTCTGGAGATTGGAACTTCAGTAGCTGGCTTGATAATTAAGCTGCTTTCATTCTACCAAATTTCTCCCGAAATGCTAAGTCGCAACTGCATCCCAACTCATCTCGTCCTCTGCCAAGTGTCTCGTCAAAAACTATTTGAGTTTTTTTCGAAAATGTGATACAACACGTGACGTTGTGAAAAATGTATTCGTCAAAAGAAAGCGTTTGCTGTGCGACCTCGTTGTTGATCGATTTTCCGATGGGTGAAGTTTTCCGGGAACGATTGCAAGAATGCTTTTAACATATAGGTGGACAGCCAAGTACTTTGACTAGAAGCGTTCTGAAAAATTTATTTGTTTAGGCCACAAACTATAACGAGGACAGAAGACAATTGGCTTTATTTTGAAACCATAATTGTGCATTTTTTTCAAGACTTTTACACCAGGAAAACAATGGGCGTGCAATTCTTCCTTCACGAGGGTTATGTCGTTAGTCTCACAGCGCAGCCATACAACTCGGTTGGCTGACTGATTTATGATCTCGCTTGTGCTGAGCAAACTAACGCATGCATCCAGCTGAGATCTAGCGGCATCTCGTCTGCTGCTTTATTCTCGTCAGCAACGTGGAGTAACAATGAAGTAAAATTTTGACGCACAAATGCAATCTAGTGACGAATCTTTTATGGATCATACAGTTCCAATGGTGTATACATTTGGGATAGGTTGTTTTCGCACGTTCCATATCGAGATGGAAGAAATCCTGAAAAATCAGCACCATATATGCCTCTGAGGACTTGATGGCAAAATAACAAAGTATCTCAAGCAGATGCGAACCGCGGTAATGCCATTTGGAATCTTGATCACGTCACACAACAAAGAAGACTATAGATCAAGTTAGATCTTTGAACATGAAGCACTGTAGAGTGGCAAAAGCTTTCAACAGGCCCGGGTAGATGATGAACTGAGCAACCATAATAATATCAGATTCCCCTTTTGATCTTCTATTTTATTAGTTGAGCATAAGCTAATCACATTCTCTTGAGGTTGTTTGTTGCTTTATTATCGGATGCCCGTTGAGTGCTAGATTCGATTGTAGCCTCATTCAAAGAAGTTGAGAAAAAAATGGACTTGTTCCAGGCAAACTTTGCTTGAAGAAACGTTTTTGAGCTCCAGAACAGACTTCTTAACTCTATTTTGATTGTTTATGCAACTAAAAATGTATTGACCCACAAAATTGCAGCTTATTCCACCCATGATGGAATGTTGAACGTACGTATGTGTTACAGCTGAGTTAGGTCAGCTCAACACCTCTGCACAGTGTCCATTGCTCATCAGATAATTCGGTCTGCTTTGCCATTTCATCTGGATTCCGATTTGCTTGCTTGCGTACACCGCTCCGATCACTCCGGTGTGGACGATTACTACTTTACAAGTCCAGGTGTTAAATATGCGTTTACATACAAAACGCACATGATATACCTTCCAACTATCATCACTACCAATCCGACGGTAGCGAAGCGGATAAAGTCGTGGCGTTCAGACGTGAAGGTCGCGGGTTCGGTTCCTCCCACTGCTGGTCAACTACCTTAATTGGCAACCCTCTGTTGACCGCGGCCCCCTTCCTGAATAGTGACGTATACGGTTATTTCATTATTAAAAGGAAGGAAAAGATTTTTAAACCCTTAAAGATGATCGTTTAATGCTGGCCGTCCACAGGTTTCGCCGAGTCTACTGTCATAGTTCAATAGCATCCGATAACAGTCCGTACAAATGTAAAGATCTCCCGAGCTGTATGCGGAATAAACTTACCATCCTGAAGTGTCTACGTCACATCCATATATAGGATACAGAAGCGATCCTGCGTTCGAATTACTTCCCCGACCGTCACTTTTTCATGGGTTACAATACAATCTAGTGATTCGAATATCTTCGAGTGCACAATCCAATAGACCGAACTGAGTGTATTAGCCGACCGCATAGGCAAAGTTCACGGTTATCATATTCGACCACGACTGTCTCTGATTTGGACCAGATTTTGATCAAAAAGTTTCTTGTTTTACTTCCGGACCCGCGAACTGTCAATGGGATTGTTTCAACCCAACCAATTACTAATTGTAACTGTAGCTTATATCAGCTCAAAATAATTTCCCTACAAAAACGCTTTGATATCTTAACATGTATATTTAATACGTAGATACAATTCAAACCAACAACATTCATGAACAAACGTGCACGCTCTTTTACCACAGTTGTTGCAAATTACTGCATCGCAACGTGGAAGCTAAAAGGTCCTCCAGAACAAAACGGTGTGCATCGAAATATCTGAATGATATTCTGTCTGTCACCAGTTTGTGTATGTTCACTATCTTGAAGTAGCTAATAGGAGAATAAGAAAAAGAGGAGTGAGACGAGTGTTAACATGACTCTTCGACTTGTCTGAAGTAAACATGGAACGAACAGATAATATCGCACTTGACAGTGCAGAACAAGTTCATAAGATAGTGTCATTCCTTTGGGGATACCTAAATAATTAGAACCCAAGGAAAGCATAAGCGCCGAAATGCCAATTAAGAATCAATCCGGATAAGGGGGTTCAGAAGACTTTCGTCCATTTTACTCTCGAACTTTGTGGAAGCGTTGAACAGTGAGGTTAACAATCAATTTGCATCAAGGCCCAACAAACAGCGGCTGACTTTCACCTAGTTGGACTTCTCCAGATCTGAGTTTCAGTCGGTATTCGGAGCAAAGCTGGGTGTCACCTGGCATGCAAGTCGACTTCGGATAAGGGAACAGCTATCGTGAATAAAATACGTTCATACTTACTAAATAAGCGGCCGCGGACAAGCAATGGCAGCATTGGAGAGATGATGTTTTCAACTAACAAGAACTACTCCTAAAATGTGTCACAAATTCGCTCTTGGCAATGTAACGTGCCGAGCGTGGCTCGCCATAGAAATAAGGCTATTGTCACTTCCGTGTCTCCTTCACCCAACACGGTTCACCTGAAAAGGCGCATGAACCGATCAACTGGTTACCGGATCGTCTGTATCAACGATGCTGTCCTGTAAATCGAACTGACCCGTGCAAAGGCTCGAGGTTCACCCTCGAATGAATAGGCCTACTCTATGGATTGGGCATCTAAATGATACAGCGATCAACAGTAGAACCACTGATGGACAAGTGGACAGTTGATAACGTGAACGGGCAGTAGGGGAAACTGAACGTGTAATAAATTTCAAACAATTCTTTTTTCTTGCATTTTTTTGTTTTTCGCCATGGTTCGGACGGCGATGGACAAGCGGATAGGGTCGTGACGTTTGAATGTGAAGGTCGCGAGTTCGAATCCTCCCATTGCCGGTCAAATTCCCCACTTGGCAGCCCTCTGTTGTCCGCGGCCCCCTTCCCAAAAAATGATGTGCATTGTTATTTCATTAATGAAGGAAGTTAAAAGATTAAAGAATTAGATCAATGCACAGACTAGCATAAAATGTGTATTAGGATTGCCTTTATTATTAATTTAATTAGCACTATTGAATTTGGTTTTCATCAGTTGCTGTGTGATTCATGCTGGAAACATTTGCTACCATATATTCCGACAGCATGTTTATTCTCTTGCTTACTCATCTTAAGTACATCCAACAAGAATGCGACACTGATGAATAAAAAACAACTGCACACAAAATGTCTACATGTGAGTTTTCGTGGCACTGAACCCATTGTGCGAGGGGTTACATCAAATTTTCGAACGCGTTTTTTTTTGGTCCGAGCCCTCAATTCGCCACGGGACCATCACATCGCTTTCCCCACGAGGAGACAGTTCAACAGAGAAAAAAACAGTTATATTAACGTCAGGGTCAATGTTTGGGTGGACAGAGAAAGGAGCGAATCCAATTTGCCATGACTACAATTGGCTTCATAACCAAACATAATTACCTTTGTCACTACGTGCCGTGATTTCTCGGCTAAGTCTACCGAATCCCAGTTCGATTGGCTGACATGAAATATGGTGCAAATTTAAACACTGATTTCAACTAAATACGGACAAATCCAACTATGTACCTTCCAGAAAATACCCGTGTAGATCAATACGTGCCTGAAGTAGTGTAAAAACATGCTCAATCAGCGGAAGAAATGTCAGCTTATCTCGCGAGTCAACTCATACTAACTGATTTGAGATAAAAACAGGAGGAAGACTTTCAGTCGTCTCCGGGGCTGTGCGATTCGATTCACTTATTACTGCTTTTCTACAATATTACGTAAGGATATAGTAAAAATGAACATTATTCAAACAATATAACTCTCTTCTAGTTTCATGTGTGGATATACCGTTCAAATGTAAGCCACTGTTTGAGAATAATCATCGGGAGATTCCAAACCTTACAACAAAATTGCATTAATGAGTTGCCGTTACATGCGCTCAAATGGGACTAGCCATCCTTATCTATTCTTTGAAACAGACGAATCAGAAATTTGTTATTTTAATAATTTGACAAAAGCGTTAGTTTAGTTTGTTTCTCTTTGACTGTCGCAAAACGCACTTTGGGTGACAAGTACAAATTACGTCTGGTCTTTAATCATGCCATTACGGTACAATGTACCGGAACTGACAACAAAGGGTACGAAGTATGCCGGGAACTTCTGGTGAGCAGCTGTTACATTTATTAGGATTCGGTTCTATCTAAGGACCAAGAATGCAGAAATCATCACAAAATTTAACCTGTTAGTTGACTGGAAGCATGCAACCTGTCACTAGGTGATGAATACATTCAAAATATTTTTCCACTACACACGTACATGGCTATTGAGAGAGTGATGCCCGATCGAATCGATTTCCCCAATGAATATTACTCGTTATGCCGTTTACAAACACCATCCTCAGCTACTGGCGATGGCATTGGTGCACCTTTCGGCCATTTGAAATCAGCAAGAATAAAGGCATTTTACTGAGCAATTCGTAAACTCCTATCCGGCGAGATATACGAAGTGATACATACGGTTTGGTCAAGAGAAAAAAAGTTTACTCCTAAAACAAAATCTATTTGTGATCTAATGGCGAAAATACACGGTTTTAAAAACTATCGGTGCTGCACATACGGATTTCATATTTATTTCTCTTGAAATTGGCACAGGTCATTCACAGCCTGAACGGACCTGAGGTTTTTCGAGTTTTTCCTTAAAATCAAGTCATGGATTTCGTAATTTGAAATACGAAATTCCCTACACATTCTCATGCACACCAGAGAATGAAATCGAGAATGGACCGAAACTTTCGGTTAGCATTTTTAATGGGTATTGGACTAACTTATTTGACCTGTACAGTGCATTTCCTACCAGAAATTAATAGTTAGAATTATTCAAGAGAGAAAAATGGCTGGCGTTGGCAAAGCAGATAAAGTCGTGGCGTGGGTTCGAAGCCTCCCACCGCCGGCCAACTTCCCCACTTGGCAGCCCTCTGTTGGCCGTGTCCCCCTTCCTGGAAGATGATATGCATTGTTATTTCATTAATATAGAGAGTAAAAGATAAAAATATCAGTTGCAACTGAGATGCAGTGAAGCGACTCCTTGTTTTATCCACATCCGGTCTAACTAGCAGTTTTTTTGTTTTTCTGTCAGTCTGTGATACCCCTAGTCGCATTCCGACATATGTTTGTCTTGCAGTATGAGCGACACAGCTGTGGGACAACGAACAAGAACCTTGATCATGTACCGATAAGATCACGAGATTTTAAAGATCAGTTGATCGCGGTAACCTCAGATGAATTCATCTTTTCTAGAGTAATAGTGCAAATTCACGTCTTATTGGCCCTTGGGTAACTACTGCAACAACGGATTAGCTGGGTTAGAAACCCAAAAGTAACAGACACGAAAATCACTCACTTCAGAGGCATTATAGTTAGTATAACTTTCCCGGTAACGTCTGACTTGTCCTGCTATCCCGTATATTTTACGCTCCATTATATCTTCAGCGTTTTCTACAGGAAAGAACAAATCTGGAGCTGGCTATTTGAGCATTTTGTCGATAAGTCTCACTTCAGGGTCCGGCGGTTCTGATCAGGGGAAGCGATAGAACTAGTGAATGTAATTACTCATTAGTATCTGGTATGCATATATGTATATATATACAAATATACGGTTTGTCATATGATTGGCAGGAAGAAACCGTTCCGTATCACAACGGATTTCGGAACATAATTCAAAATGACTGGTAAAGTTTATGTTGCAAACCAACCACTGACAACGTTACTCCAAATCCAAGAATGTTAACTACGAGACCCTTAATGGATACGAACACAGGGAGTTATACTGATTTTTCCCCTTAAATAATAAGTAGGCAAACGTGATCCGGACTTTTGGGCCTTGAGCGAAATTCGTTACTGACCATGCTGTTGCGTCCACAGAATGTACCAAGCCAGAAAACCTGTTGGCCTCGATAAAAACTGTAAATATTTCACGTACGAGACTCTTGTTTTTGTTCTGGTTCACTCTCCTTTTCGATCTCGCAACCACACTAGATTTGTATCGTGATCACTTGTTTTTGAAAACCAAACGAAAAGTAACTTGTTCGCAAAAGACGCAAACCAATTCAATTAGCAAATACCAGTTGAACACGTCACACAAAAGTCGAAAAGCTCAATCATCTCGTCTAAGCTTACGCAACCCGATCCCGCCCAAACTGACCCGAACAGGCCACACTGTTGGAGTCACTAAGTGGCAGAGCAAAGCAAGAAAGAGACCGGTCAGTATTTTCGTTCAGTGGCATGGGTTCATATTAAAACAAGCGCCTTCCGTGGATTATTCGTCACGAGTAATTGAATAAATTGCGCAAACACCACTGTTACCTAATGCGAACGTGAGCAAAAAGACCATTCTCAACAGAGTAAAATAAAAGATAGCAAATTACTTTAATTGCGAATGATATAATGTTAATAACACAGCGTTGTTGGTAGGTGTAATGCGCCAACGTTTCGACTACCGTGGGTAGTCTTTCTCAAGACAAGTTTTACAGTCATTTACAATTTGTGATTGTAAAATTTGCCTTGAGAAAGATTACCCACGGTAATCGAAACGTTGGCGCATTACACCTATCAACAACGCTGTGTTATTAACATTATATCATTCACAATTAAAACCAATACATGGCGCATTGATTTTTCGACATACTCCTTACAGTAAATTAATTTGTTCAGTTTTATCGCGCCTTGCTGATTCATGGAACCATATCCGTTACAGACCAAGTGCGGATGGGTTCTTACTCAAAATGCTTGAGGACAACGAAGAACCCAAACGCAAACGAGTAAGCAGGATATCTCTCATTAAATATGGTCTGGAGATGGTTCAAGGGAAATTGTCCGTTTGCATTCACATCAGTTCACAACTCTAAGAATGCGTCTGTGTGTGGATACCCCGAAAGATTCATAAATAAAACTATGGAAAAACACGAAGTAAGACAAAAAGTAATAGGACCAGTAAAGAAACCCGTATACGTTCGTTTGCCTTTCAAAGGTGACACCGAAGCGGAAGTTATCGAACGGAGACTGTCAAGTTCAGTGGAACATTCTTTGCTGCACAGTTAAAAACGGTATTCACATCCAAACCGATCATGTGTTTCCAACTAAAGGACAGACTGCCAGATTCTGCAG